>CM038681.1:380981331-381532003 GCA_021605205.1 Aegilops longissima | reverse complement strand
TCAAGTGTTGCACTTGGGGAAGTAGCATAAACGAGGGACAAAGGGAGTTTGGAGCTGACATAAGTCGAGATTTTCAGAGACAAAGCAAAAGTTACAATCCCAGCATTAATAACTTCAAACAAGTTCTGGGCCAGGGAGATCGCTGGGCCGTGGGGGCGGCGGCTCCGGGCCCTGCGCGGCGCCCCTCTCCTCGCCCTGCGCGGCGCCTCTCTCCCGATCCATCTCTGCCTCTGGGCCTCGGAACAAGTTCTGGGCTTTGTCGTTGGATGAGGCGGACTCGGATCTCGACGTGGAGGAGGTCTCTTCCCCTCTCCCCCTGGTCTCTCTCCCGGCGGATCCGCTTTTGGCTGTTGCGCCGGTGACTGCCAGAGTTCGTAAGTTCGCGCCGGGCGGTCGGGGCCGTCCGGTGACCTGTGTGGAGGCTGGGAGCTCGGGCTGGTTCCAGGTTCGGCGCGGTCGGCGTGGGAAGCGCTCGGAGGCGCTCTCCTCGCCGTGTCGTGCGGCCCCTGGGATTGTAGCTCCTCGTTCGGCTGGCCTGGCTCGTCCTTCGCGCTCTTTGTCGCCTTCGTCGCCGGCGGCGGCGGTGGGGCCGGAGTCGTGCTTGGTCCTGGCGCATCCCCCCCTAACCCTAGATCCGGCTCCGGAGCGGGAGGCTCGTGGGCCCCCCGCTCCACCTCTGTTGGGCTGCTCTGGGCCAGTTATCTGTGTTGGGCCTCCGGTGTTATCGTCCTTTTCTGATTTCCCCCCTCTTCCTGTCTCTGGGCCTGGGCCTAGCTCGGCCCTCGCTCCTCTGGCCGTCTTTTCTGGCCCGGCCCACGTTTCCCCCCCGGCTGGTCTGGCGTCTTCGGGGTATTTATGGGTTCGTAAGGGCTCGCCGCCCCCATTTCTAGGGTTTCCTGCCTCTCTTTCTGACCTGCGCCGCTATCGTTTCCGCATCCCCTCCTTCCGCAGATCCCCTCCCCCTCCACCTCTCTCCCTCCCCTTCACGGCGGTTGTCGCCATGGATCGATCGCGTGGGTCGTCCAGCGAGGCGATTTCTGGCCAGAAGCGGCGGCGGGAGGACGCGGGCGACGGGGCCGCCGATCTGGAGCTCGAGGCTTCCCTTTGCTCCCAGCTTGAGGATGAGCAGGCGGATCGCCTTCATGGGTCCCGTGAGCGCGAGGCTTGGTCGTCGGGTCGGCTGCGGCTGGCTTTGGTTCTGAGGCCCCTGGATCGGGCGGATCTGGGGCCGATCCTTGGGAGACCGCGGCGGCGGCTGGGGGCTCTGGCCCTGCGGCTCGTCCCCCCCTCCTCCCTCGTCTGGCCCTGGTCCTTTGGCTCGCGGCGGTGGCCGTGCTCCGTCATCGTCTTCTGGTTTCGGCAGGCGCTCGCTGGGCCGTGGGGGCGGCGGCTCCGGCGGTCCTGGTCGCCGGTTCCCGTCGTCTGGCCCGGGGGCGTCTTCTGGTGCTTTGGGCGATGGTATCCTTCCCCCTCCTCCCCCTCCCCTTCCGTCCCGTCCTCCTCCCCCGTCCATCCATCCACCTAACCCCAACCTCACCTGCTTCGCCTGCCACCAACCTGGGCATTTCCAGTTGCGCTGTTTCAATCCCCCCTTTTGCTTGATCTGTCGTGAGGACGGACACCTTACAGTGAACTGCAACAACCGCCACAAACCCGCTTCGTTTGTGCACTTTGGCCAAGGGCTCTGTCGGTGTCAAAACCGGTGGATCTCGGGTAGGGGGTCCCGAACTGTGCGTCTAGGCGGATGGTACCAGGAGACAAGGGACACGATGTTTTTACCCAGGTTCGGGCCCTCTCGATGGAGGTAATACCCTACTCCTGCTTGATTAATATTGATGATATGGGTAGTACAAGAGTAGATCTACCACGAGATCAAGGAGGCTAAACCCTAGAAGCTAGCCTATGGTGTGATTGTTGTTCGTCCTATGGACTAAAACCCTCCGGTTTATATAGACACCGGATAGGTTAGGGTTACATGAGTCGGTTACAATGGTAGGAGATCTACATATCCGTATCGCCAAGCTTGCCTTCCACGCCAAGGAAAGTCCCATCCGGACAGGGACGAAGTCTTCAATCTTATATCTTCATAGTCTTGGAGTCGGCCGTGGCGATAGTCCGCTATCCGGACACCCCTAGTCCGGGACTCCTCGGTAGCCCTGAACCAGGCTTCAATGACGATGAGTCCGCGCGTTGATTGTCTTGACATTGCGAGGCGGTTCTTCTCCAAATTCCATATACTTGTCGAAGAGTGTCCGCTTCGATAAATGCTGCGCTCCTCGGCTTCTACGCCTAATAATGGCCATCTTCCACGTGTTTGAATGAATCGAAAAGCCGAGGTATTTTTACAATTACACCCCTAGCCGCACAAATGAGCCGCCTATAAAAGGCGAGGATCTAGATCTGAGTCACACCATCCCTCCTTTGCGAGCTTTCATCGGGCGCCTCGACCAAAGCCCATTCCATCATGGACGGATCGTGCGGCTCCTCCTCTCGCTCCAGCCCTCGGTAGTGAAATTGGAAGAGATGCTCATCCCATAGCGAGCTAGTTATACTCCAAGCCAAGGGATTTCTTCCCGGCCTTCATGGTCCCGGTTCGAGCCGGACTTGCCACCTACAAGGCGGAAAGCAAGCGGAGGCGTCCCGATCCCTCTAAAGGAGAGCGGGTATGCTTCATCTCTTATCTAGTAAGAGGACTCGGATTTCCAATCCATCCGTTTCTCAGGGGCTCTCGGAGTTCTCGACCTCGGTTGCACCATCTTACTCCTGCCTCCATCTTGCACATCGCGGGCTTCGTGGCCCTTTGCGAACTATTCTTGGCGTCGAGGCTCACTTGGCTGTGGAAGAGAATATTCGCCTAGTACCCGTTCTCATGAGGGGTAAATATATCAAGTGGGCGGAGCCGAGCTATGGCGCATCGCCGGGACGAATACCTATCCGGAACCCCAAAGAAGGCATCCAAGACTGGCCTTGAGAATGGTTTTACATGGAGGGCGTCCGGCTGCGGATCTGTTCGGATCAGCCTTGGAGTTCAGCAATGCTCCTCTGAAGAAGCGCCTAAGTGGCGCCCTTGGAGCCGGAGAGAAGATGACCGGGATGTCCGTTATTTGATGAGCGAATAAGATTCTTGGCTCATGCGGATTGACCATGACAGGAGTCATGGCAATCTGATATATGAGGAGTGCAGCCGCTCCAATCTGAGGCCATCCATGTGGGACTTCAGCGGGAGGGCGATGCCACCCGCCATGGCGCGAGAGGGCTGTGGATCGGTCACCGAACTGGTGAAGATCTTGTCTGCTATGTATAAAGGGGAGGAGGAGGATTTCCTCCGTGTCAATCCACTGAAGGAGTTTTCTTCGAATAATCCTCGAAGCTGGGTAAGCAAACATCTTTGTGACCTATCCGATCCATGTTCCCATGGTTAAACATCTCATTTCGTGGTTTCTGCGCAGGAACTGCGCCGGACTGTGGAGAAGATACACAGCCCGCCCCCACAACCCGAGGATCCGGAACGGTCCCTCGGTCCGACCTCCGAAGAGGACCCGGATATAAAAGTGGAGCTGATCGACGGGGTATTCCACCAACTTAGCATCGACAATGCGTTGGTTGCCATTACGGCTGATTATCCCGAAATACTTCGACCTCACGGGTAAATGAGACCGAGATCCCAAAACCACGATAACGACCCATCCATGCTTATTTTTGATCACCGTATACCAATGGTGCCGCAAGGGGTACCTTGAGGCGAAGCCGAGCGAGCCGCGGCCCGGCCATCAAAGGCAAAGCGGCCCCGAGATAAAAAGAAGTGCGGTCGGATCGAAACTCCGCCGCAGCGGTATGGCATGTTACCATACTCCGAGATTGATTCTGGGCGGCGTACTAACGCTGATGCTCTTTTCGGGAAGAAGCGCGCGCCGGATCGAGTCCGGAGAGGTTGTCGATCGAACCTTCACGGACAAGCTTCAAAGCCGGGTCCGGAGGCTGAGGCTAGCACGAGGCGTCGTCGGATGCTCCTCCGAGCGAGAGGATGCCGACAGGTTGTCCGCCACCAACTCCGAGGTGGAGAGCGCCTTGAATCATAGGCGCCACGGACGATTCTTTGACGCGTGTTTCTCCCAAGAGGCCTTGAATGCCTTTGATTAGGAGATCGCACCTCCGTGCCACTCAAGATGGTCTAGCGAGCCACGAGCAATATGTGAAGGACATACTGGTAAGGAAATTTGTGATTATATATGCCAGAGCCCCGAGACTTAAAATAGTTAGAATAACTGATTTAATGATCATTTTGTTATCAGGATCTTACATAAAGAATACCCGTGTCCGGGAGCTGGAAGAGTCGGGGCCCAACTTGAGGCCGCACTAGCCGCTCTGAGGAGCCACAGAGACCCCTCGGTAATATACTCTTGAAGATAAATAATTTATGAAGTCGGCGGGTGTGTAAATCGACAAAACATTGCAGATGGCGCCGGACTAGATCCGGACAAGCAACAGCTCTTACGCCGATTAAAGGCGGCGAGCGTGCTTACGAGGGTGCGGCGGAGAAGAATAACCTCAAGGCGCCAACACCAAGCTGGGTGAGGAACTAAAGGGCGTTCGTGCCCGGTTAGTCGACTCCGTAAAGGAGAATTGGCGGCAAATCGCGGCATTTTCGATAAGTGCTTGGCGAACTTTGAAAGAGTTCGGCGAGGAAGGCGACTAACATAAACATGTATGTAGGTTTGCTCACAGTGTCGTCACGAGGAGGAGATGCCCAATTCTTGGTGATCTTCTTCCGAACTCGTCGGCTACTGCACGAACGAGTCCGGCGGTGATGAAAGGCATCGGCCGAGCCTTGTGGCCATCTATCTCCCTGCCCGAAGGCATTGGGGAGCTGGCGGGGCGGCTTCAAGGAGCACGCGGCGGCGCTTCGGCTATGGAAGATATCGGCCTGCCGTCAAGGCGCCAGGAAGCTCGGGCCATGGTAAAGATGCGGTACATGAAGGTGACCCAAACCACATGGCGAGGTCGGACCTGTGGGGCGGATGGGATGGAGATCCTGTAAGCAGTGTCTGCCAAGTAGAATTGGCCGCCAAGTATTCCCAACAAGATTGTAAATTAGATAGCCTATTAGATGGCATTGAGGAGGAATACAATGAGTCGAGTTGACTATGTAAAATATGACATGAAAGAATGTCTTCTAGCGGATTGTAGATCGTTTGTCATAGCGGACCTTTTAACCCGACCTCCGGACCCAATAGTCCGGAGTGTGTCCGAATACCTTCGTTGTTATATAAGAACCGTGGTATGCATGGAGACCAGGCGTAGGGGTCATTGTTCTTTATATCGGACAAGTGCCCAACTAGTTATGTTATATTACATGGGTAGTAAGAAACATCTTCAGGAGAATAGTTCCGTTAAGGGTTCCTTTCATTTGGGATGCATGCCCTAAAGTGCATGTCAAAGCTGCTATAAAAGCAGAAAATCATCCGGGGCAGATGGTAAATAGTTAAAATCATCTTTGAGTTCACCGACCGAATATTCCCTTAAGAACGCTAGCTTTCGGCTTCACCCGGTCGAGGTACACATCCGGTGACCCGGCAAGAATAATCGCAGAGGTGCTCCTTTACCACCTAGCCGAACAATCGGGAGCGAGGGGTAAGCACATGAGCCGAGCAACCCAGCTTGGCCAAAACTTAAGTCATATCGATGCATATAATGGTGAATAAAAGGTACATGCAGAAGTTTAACGCATGTGTTGGGCATGAAAGCCCGTATAAATAATCTTCTGTTAAAGAAGCCCCAGGTATAATGAGCGCGGACAGCGCGTCAAGTGTGTGCGAAAAAAGCGCAAACGAGCCTCTAGATGCTTCAAGAAGAAGAAGGAGGAAGGAGAGAAACAAAAGACAGCAAAAATAAAAAATGTGGACGGAGGAAGGAGACGAACTTGGAGTCCGGCACTTAGGCGTAGAATCTTCGAAGACGGGCTGCGTTCCATGGGTTCGGCTCGAGTCGGTTATCCGATGCGTTTCAGAGCGGTATGCTCCGCCGGTCGGGACCTGGTCGATGATGAAGGACCTTCCCATTTGGGCTTGAGTTTGTCCTTTTCTTGTCCGTGAGCGTAGAACTAGTTCGCCAACGTTATAAGCTTTGGCCGTGCTTCCCTACTTTGATATCTTGAGCTGCTGTTGATAGAATGCGGAGCGAGCTTTTGCCACGCCGCTCCTCCTCCAATGCGCCCAAACTGTCCTGCCGATCAAGCTTGGCTTCTCTTTCTTCATACATGCGCACGCGAGGTGAGTCATGTATTATGTCGCAGGCAAGGCGCCTCTGCGCCGTACACCATGAAGAATGGTGTGTATCCGTAGTACGATTAGGCGTGGTCCGCAACCCCAGTCGGGTCGAGCTCCTCAACCCAAAGTCGTGTTAGATTCCTTGAGGGACCGCACTAGTGCAGGTTTAATGCCGCTCATGATTAGACCATTTGCCCGTTCGACTTGGCGTTGGTTTGAGGGTGATAGATCGAGGCGTAATCGAGCTTGATGCCCATGTTTTGCACCATGATTTGACCTCATCGGCCGTGAAATTGGTGCCATTATCGATGATGATCTTGTGGGGACACCGTAACGGTGAACTACCCACGATATGAAGTCTATCACTGGTCGGATTCGCCGTTTTAATGAGCTTGGCCTCTATCCATTTGGTGAATTTATCCACCATGACCAATAGGTATTTTTGCTTGTGGGTACCTCCTTTGAGGGGTCCAACCATGTCAAGCCCCTGGATCCATGACGGCGGTGATGGGTATAGTTTTGAGGGCGGTGGGTGGAATGTGGCTTTAGTTAGCAAAAAGCGGCAACCGACGATCGTTGAACTAAGTCCTGCGCATCTCCCCGGGCCGTCGGCCAATAAAATCCTGTACGGAAGGCCTTGCCTACAAGGGCCCGGGCTGCGGCGTGGTGCCCACCCAGTCCGGCATGAATTTCAGCCAGGAGGTTTCGCCCTTCCTCTTCGGAGATACACCTTTGAAGGACTCCGGTAGTGCTTTTCTTATAAAGCTCTCCCTCATGGACTTTGTAGGCCTTAGATCGCCGTACTATGCAGCGAGCCTCGTTTTGGTTTTCGGGGAGTTCCTGCCTAGTTAGGTAGGCTAGGAATGGTTCGTCCACGGGGCGATAACCGCCATTATTTCATGAGCGGAGGTGTTATCTCGGGGCGAGCCTCGGTTGTGTCGAGCGTTCGGCGTCGAGCGGTGCGGTTGGGTCCGGATTATTATTGCGGACTCCCTTCCCATAATGCGGATGGCTTGAACAGCCATTCGAGAAAGATATTGGGTGGGGCGGCATCACGTTTTGCACCGATCGTGCCAATATATCCGCCGCTGGTTGTTATCCGGGCTATATGATGAAATTCGAGCCCTTCGGACCGTCTTGACATTTTAGGACCGCATTGCGGTATGCTGCTATTTTGGATCTTTGGCATCAAAGTCTCCGTTTATTTGAGATATTGCGAGGTTGAATCGCGCACCTCTAGGCGTTGAATGCCCATGGAGACGCCATCCGGAGGCCGTGCGAAGGGCCTCGTGATTCGGCTGCGTTGTTGGAGTCCGTATACATTATCGAAGGGCGATTGGACTGTGTCCCGGTTGGGGACGTCCAGACGACGCCTTGACCCAGGCCGCCAACATTTTGGAGCCATCAAAGTGCATGATCCAATTGGAGTATCGCCGTACTCTTTAGGTAGTTAAACGGTCCATTCGACCACGAAGTCGGCCAAAACCTGCGACTTAATAGCTAAATCGTGGCTTATAAGTTATATCGAATGGAAGGAGCTCTATGGCCCATTTAGCGATCCGCCCGTCGCATCACGGTTGTTTATAATGTCGTTAAGAGGTACTTGGAGGCTACCGTTATCGAACACTCTTGAAAGTAGTGTCGCAGCACGGGATGCCATGAACACGACATATGCTATCTTTTGATAGTGTGGGTACGGGACTTGCATGGAGTTAGGACGGTGGACACATAATAAACCGGTTTTGAGCAGGGAACGGTGTCCGTCCGTTTTCGTTCGACAACGATAACCGCTACCGACAACTTGATGTGTTGCGGCAATATATAATAGCATTGGCTCGCATACGTTGGCGCGGCCAGACCGGTTGTTGCCAAAATGGCCTTTATTTCTTGAGTCCGGCCGTGGCGGCATCAAATCCACTCGAAGTGTTCGGTGCGACGGAGGAGGCGGTAAAGAGGTAATGCCTTTTCTCCTAAACGGGAGATAAAGCGGCTTAGAGCCGCTACGCATCCCGTCAATTTTTGTATTTTGAGGTCTTTTGGAATATCCAATTGTGACAGAGCTCGAATCTTGGCTGGGTTTGCTTCAATTCCTCTACGGGACACAATGAAGCCCAGGAGCTTTCCGGCTGGAACGCCGAAGACGCATTTTTCCGGATTGAGCTTGATGTCATATTTTTGAAGATTGTCGAATGTGAGCCTCAAGTCGTCTACTAGAGTTTCGACGTGCTTGGTTTTGACGACCACGTCATCTACATATTCTTCCACTGTTTTGCCGATCTGGTTTGCGGACATATCCGGATCATGCGCCGATATGTTGCGCCGGCGTTTTGAGCCCAAAGGGCATTGTGTTGAAGCGAGCGGGCCGTATGGGTGATGAATGCTGTTGCGCTTGGTGCAGCTCCGCCATCTTGATTTGGTGGTAGCCAGAGTGTGACGCCCCCGATTTAATCGTACACTAATCATGCACGCAAATGTGTACGATCAAGATCAGGGACTCACGGGAAGATATCACAACACAACTCTACAAATAAAGTAAGTCATACAAGCATCATAATACAAGCCGGGGCCTCGAGGGCTCGAATACAAGTGCTCGATCATAGACGAGTCAGCGAAGCAACAATATCTGAGTACTGAGACATAAGTTAATCAAGTTGCCATACGATGGCTAGCACAAAGCGGGATCTGGATCGAAGAGGAGCAGGCCTCCTGCCAGGATCCTCCTAAGCTACTCCGGTCGTAAATCGTCGGTGGCTGCACGTAGTAGTAGGCACCTCCGAGTAGTAGTCGTCATAGGCGGTGGCGTCGCTCACAGGCTCCATCGTGCAGTTGCACAATCGAGTAGAGATAGGGGAAAAGGGGAACAAGGCAACCGTGAGTACTCATCCAAAGTACTCGCAAGCAAGGAGCTACACTACATATGCATGGATATATGTGTAAAGGGCCATATCGATGGACTGAACTGCAGAATGCCGAATAAGAGGGGATAGCTAGTCTTAACGAAGACTACGCTTACAGTCACTGTCGCCTTGCAAGTAGAAGAGGGCAAACTGAAGTCCTCAAGTAACATCACATAGCAATAATCCTACCCGCGATCCCTCCTCATATCCACGAGAGAGAGCGACCACCGGTTATATCGGCACTTGGAAGGTGTGTTTTATCAAGTATCCGGTTCTAGTTGTCATAAGCTCAAGGTACAACTCCAAGTCGTCACATTCAGAAGATCACGGCTATTGAATAGATTAACTTCCTGCAGGGTGCACCATCTTACCCAAAGACGCTTGATCCCATTTGGCGGACACACTTTCACCGGTCATGCCCGGCCGCGGAAGATCAACACGCCGCAGCCCCACCTAGGCACAACAGAGAGGCCAAGACGCCGGTCTAAACCTAAGCGCAGAAGTGCAGGCCCATCGCCTGAAAGCACACAAGACGCGTTGTGACTGTGGCCGAAGCAGACCTAGCCTAACAGCGTTCATCCAATCCGGCGCGCCGCTCCCCGTGACATCTGAAGTGCTTGGTGATACCACGGCGCGGGATACCCATAACTACTCCAGCGTAGATGGTTAGTGCGTATAAGCTCGTAGCCAACTCAGATCAAATACCAAGACCTCGTTAAGCGTGTTAAGTATCCGCGAACGCCGAGCAGGCCAGCCCACCTCTCTCCTAGGCGGTCTCAACCTGCCTGTCGCTCCGCCTCAAAGATCCACTGCTGGTGCTCCATTAGCCGACCGACTTTAGTCTCCACATGTATCATGTATAAGTATATAGTATATACCGTGATCACCTCCCGAGTGATCACGGCCCAATAATATAGCATGGCAGACGGACAAGAATGTAGGGCCACAGATGAAAGTACTAGCATCCTATACTAAGCATATAGGATTGCGGGTAAGGTAACAATGTAGTAACAAGGACATGCTATGCAGAAAGTATAGGAGTATCTGAAGCAATAACATGCTACACTACTCTAATGCAAGCGGTATAGAGAAGAGTAGGCGATATCGGTGATCAAGGGGGCTTGCTGGTTGCTCTGGCAAGAGAGAGGGTCGTCAACACCATAGTCGAGGCGGCGCAGCGGCGTCGGTCTCGTAGTCTCCGGAGAGAAGAGGGGAAGAAACAATGAATACCAAGTAAACAGATGCATATCGATGCATGACATGCGAAGAAGCGATGCTAGGCGTGCCCTAACGTGGTATGAGGTGGTCTTGGTTAAGGGAAACATCAGGAAAGTATTCCGGTGTTTCGTGTTCCGGCGGGAGAGGAGGGAAAGTTGCAGGTTCGATAGGTTAGGGGTGTGTGGCGGACGAGCGGATTGCGTGTCGGATTCGTCTCGTCGTTACGAGCAACTTTCATGTTGAAAATATTTTAATCCGAAGTTACGGATTAAAAGATATGATTTTAAAGATTTTATTAATCACTCGAATTTAATTAATTAATTAATTAATTGAAAAATGGAATTATAGCGTCGGCATGATGTCATCTTGACGTCAAGATCAACAGGTTGACTAGGTCAACCACGACATGCGGGTCCCGTTAGTCATACTGTTAACTAATTAACTTAGTTAAGTTTAATTAACGATGAGTTAATTAGGTTAATTAGTCATTAGGTTTAATTAATCAGATTAATTAAATTAATTAATTACTTAATTAATTAATTAGTTTTATTCATTTTATTTATATTTATTTAATTTTCATTTTCCTTTTCTTTTTAGTTCAAAAGCGTTACTGGTGGGACCTACATCATAGACAGAGAGAGGGGTGGGCCTGTCACCTGGCTGTGACCGAGTCAACAGAGTGGTGAGGCCCCCAGGCCCACTAGTCGATGGCCAGCGGTGGCCCCTGCCATGCCACGTCGGCGAGGGGACCGGAGTTAGCTCGGTGGCTTCCTTGGGGAGGGCCGGAGCTCGCCGGTCTTCGTGCTCGGTGAAAACGGGCGCTGGCGATCGCTCGAGTGTGGGGAGGCGGCGGGTCGATGGTGGTGGTGGCACGGCAGGCTCGGCCGGATCGCGCGTGGCGGAGGTGGTGGGGTTTGAACTCGATGGGGGCGTGCCACGGGGCCCGGGGGGAGGATGGGGCGAGAGGGAGGCTGGGGTGCGGCGGAGGTGCCCCGGCGTGGCGGCGACGGGCGGTCCTCAGCAAGGCGTGCTCGCTGGGCCGAGGTTCAGCGAGGAGAAGAGAGGGAGGGGCAGGCGGAGGCCCGGTGGCTGTGGGGAAGGGGCCTCGCCCCGGCGGAGGCACGAGGGGGAGGAGGGTCATGGCGGCCGGGCCAGGCACGGGGCTGGGGCGTCAGCGGCGTTCGGGAGGAGAGGGGCGAGGGTCCGAGGGAGAGGGAGAGCTCACTTGGGGGGGACAGGGGTCTATGAGGCGGCTCGTGGGCGGTCGGTGGCGACACTGAGGAGGAGGGCGGGAGGCGGCCGACGGCGACGGGCGGATCCGCGACGTGGGGTCGGGACGACCCTGGCTGGGAGCTCAGGCGTGGGGCGGCAGTGGGGGGTCGGGCGTGATGGGCGAGGAGGAGAGGCGGTGGTCGGGGGGTGGGGTCGTCAGGTCGGGCGCGACAGATGGTCGGCCCGATCTAGATCAGGCGGGGAGGAGAAAGGGATCGTGGGAGGAGGTGAGGCGGCTAGGGTTTCAGCCGGGGGGAGGGTGGATAAGTGGTGGCCGGTTGGGCCGGGCCAGGGGGGCTGGCCGACTGGGCCAGGGGGGGCTTGGCCCAGTTGGCCTGTTGGGTTTTTCCCCCCTCTCCTTTGTTTTATTAATTTCTTTTCTTATTTTCTTTCTTTCTTTCTTTTCTGTTTTAATTCATTTAAACTACTTAGACCCTTTACAAAAATGTGTGCACTCCACCATAATTAGCTTTGTAATTTTTGACAACCCCCGAACATTTTAGTTTTCATTTTTGAAAACTTTTATTGTTTGCCTAAGATTTAAATTTGATTTGAACCGGGTTTGAATCAATGTGAGTTTAATCACAGTGACGTGGCATCATTAGCAGGGATTACTGTAGCTTAAGTATCCGGGTGTTACAAATCTCCTCCACTACAAGAAATCTCGTCCCGAGATTTAGGAGGTAGAAGGAAAGAGTGCGGGTATTCATCTCAAGGCGATCCTCGCGTTCCTGTGTGGCCGTCTTGAGTGATTCGACCATTGGACTTTGAGGAACTTGATCGCCTTCCGGCGTGTGCGGCGTTCAGCTTGGTCGAGAATGCGGACGGATGCTCTTTATAGGAGAGGTCTGTTGCAATTCGAGCACTTCATGGTCCTTTGCTCGGATTGGGTCCTTGAAGCAGCGTCGGAGTTGTGACACGTGGAACACATCGTGAACACGTGAAAGGTTCGACGGGAGCTCTAGTTGATAAGCCACTTTTCCACGCCTTTCGAGAATAGTGAATGGGCCAATATAGCGAGGAGCTAGCTTGCCTTGATCCCGAAGCGGTGAGCACCCTTCATTGGTGTAGCGAAGATAGGCCTTTTCGCGAGTTGATAGACCATGTCTTTGTGATGACGGTCATAATTACTCTTTTGACGCCGATCGGCGATCTTGAGATTCTCGCGAATAATGCGGACTTGTTCTTGACATGTTGGATAATATCCGGACCGAAGAGTGGGCGTTCCCGATTTGACCAGATTCGAGAGGGTTCGCACTTTCGTCCATATAACACTTGAAGGGGCCATCTTGAGACTAGCTTGATAGCTATTATTATAAGAGAACTCAGCATACGGGAGAGATTCCTCCCATTTCTTGCCGACAGAAACGACACAATCTCGAAGCATGTCTTCGAGAATTTGGTTGACACGTTCAACCTGCCCTTGAGACTGCGGATGAAACGCAGTACTAAAAGATAAATGAGTCCCCATAGCTTCTTGAAAACTTGCCCAGAATCTTGAAGTGAATAAGCTGCCACGGTCCGAACTGATAACCAGTGGAATACCGTGAAGTGAAACAATTTCGGACATATAGAGCGTTGCAAGCTGGCTAGCGGTGATCGTTTCTTTGACCGCCGAAAATGAGCAACTTTAGAAAGCGGTCAATGGCGACAAGAATAGCATCATTACCTTTCTGCGATTTGGGAAATCCGGTGGACGAAGTCCATTTCAACATAGTCCCATTTCCATTCGGGAATAGAGATAGGCTGCGAGTTCCAAGAGGCCTTTGATGTTCTGCTTTGATCTGACGGCAAGCGTCACACTCAAAGAACATAGCGAGCAATGTCTCGCTTCATATTAGACCACGAATCTCTGGCGAATGTCTTGATACATCTTTGTACTACCGGGATGGATACATAGAGGCGTATCATGAGCTTCTTTCATAACCTTCTCGAGTCATATTCAGGTTTTCCTTCTTACGGCACCACTAGGCGGCTTTGAAGTACAAGGCGCCATCATCGGCAATAGTGAAGAATGAGGATTTCCTTCTTTGAGGTCGCGCTTAATCTTGTAGACTTGAGTCAAATCCTGCATTGTCTTTATGGTGCCCACGAGATCGGGTTCAACAGCCAGGTATAGAGGGAACCACAGGAAACAACACGGAGATTCATCTTGCGGAACTCCGGAGGAGGGGGGAGCGAAAATCGGAGGAACAATATGGAGGTTCACTTTCAGAATTCTTCAACAAGTGGGGCTGAACTTTGTGAACTCAAGGTGGTTGCAGAAGACTTGCGGCTCAAGGCATCAGCCATTACATTAGCCTTGCTCGGCGTATAGGAAATACCCAAATCAAAGTCTGCAATAGTCTCCATCCATCTCTGCGACGGAGGTTCAGGTCTGGCTGAGTAAACAGATACTTCAGACTTTGGTGGTCGGTGAAGATCTCGCAACGACACCGAGAAGGTAATGTCGCCCTGCTTCAAAGGCATGAATGACAGCAACAAGCTCGAGGTCGTGAACTGGGTAGTTTCTTCGTGAGGCGCAATTGTCGAGAGGCATAAGCAACCACTTTGCGCTCTTGCATTAGGACACCGCCTAATCCTTGACGAGAAGCGTCGCGATAAATGTGAAGTCCTTCTTAGTATCGGGAGGAGCTAGCATCGGGCAGAAGTCAACTTGTCCTTGAGTGCCGGAAACTTTCCCGACATTTATCTCATCCATTGGAACTTGACGCCCTTATGCAATAGGTTAGTCGAGGCACGGCAATCTTGGAGAAGTTCTCGATTTAATCGACGGCAATAGTCAAGTAGACCGAGAAAACTTCGACTTGCTTAACGCTCTTGGAGGAGTCCAATCGAGAATAGCCTGAACTCTTTCAGGGTTGACGGCAATACCATCCTTAGAGATGACATGCCCAAGATAGGTTACTTCGGGAAGCCAGAATTCACATTTGGAGAACTTGGCATATAGCTGATGCTCTCGTAGCTTTTCCAAAGACAAAGGCGAAGATGTTCAGCATGTTCTTCTTCATTCTTGGAAAATATCAGGATATCATCCAGATAAACCACGACGAACTTGTCGAGGTAATCCATGAATATATAGTTCATCAGGCGAGAGAAGGTGGCTGGAGCATTGGTTAAGCCGAAAGACATGACGGTGTACTCGTAAGAACCATAACGAGTCACAAATGCGGTCTTGGGGATATCCTCCTCACGAACACGGATCTGGTGGTAACCCAACCTCAAGTCGAGTTTCGAGAACACCGACGAACCAGCCGATTGATCATAAAGATCATTGATCCGAGGAAGAGGATACTTATTCGAATGGTAGCTTGATTTATAGGATGGTAGTCTTGGACCAACCGGTTTGTCCCATCATTCTTCTTGACAAAGAGAGAAGGTGCTCCCCAAGGAGAGCAACTTGGGCGAATGAAACCACTTTGAAGAGATTTGTCGATTTCCTCCTTGAGCTCAAGGAGTTCATGCGGCGGCATCTTGTAGGGTCGCTTGGCTATAGGAGTGGTGCCTGGTTTCAAGTCGATGACGAATTCGACAGCTCTAGCAGGGGGAATCCCTGGAAGTTCTTCAGGAAAGACGTCTTGGAAATCGCAAACGACAGGAATGTTTTCAATTCCCTCGAGGGGTGCGGCGTTCAATGCATTCAATGCATAGAGCCTTGCCTCGGCATCTGAACTGAGCGAGCATTGTAGCTTATTATTTCATCGAAGGGTGTAGCAGATGGGCGGTCTTAGTGGCGCAAACGATTGACGCGAGATGCGCTTTCAACCAATCCATCCCCAAAATGAGGTCGATGTTAGACGTCTTGAGGATAATGGGGAGGCATAGAATTCCAGCCCTTGATTTCCACGGGACGCCGACGCCAACCATGGAGGTTTGACATTGTCCCAATGGGGTTTTACCACTACCGAAGAGTTCATCTCCTCACACTTAACGTCGTGCTTGTATGCAAAGTCTTACGACATGAATGAATGCGATGCTCTTGAATCGAATAAAACAGATGCGGTACTGAATTTACGAGGAGTGTACCCATCACGAGAGCGAGGTTGGTCTTGAGCTTCGTTCGGATCAACGTGGTTGGCCTGAACTTCGACCATAAGGCTTGGCATTGTTGTTGCGGGTTGGGTGTTCCACGCCGATCATTTGGAAGGGCCAGCTGATTCTCGGTTCTGGTTGCATTCTCTAGCACGGTGCCCTGGTTATCCACACGAAGCACAAACCATTATTGGGGGTGGGAACAGAGCTTGGGGTGGTGGAGCTGGAAGCTTTGGCTGCTTAGTTGAAGTAGGCGACGAGGTGCAGCATAGCTCGCCTTGGAGCAGTGCATTCGGTGGTACATCTTGTTGGGAATCCATATCTTGCGCTTCTGCGAGGACGGGCCCGAAGATGAGCCCGTGTCACGGTTGCGCCTGTTAGAGCTCTGGTATTCCTGCAGACCAGTTTCGACATTGATAGCCTTGTTCACCAAGGTGGCAAAATCAGCAAAGTCGTGCACTAGAAGTGCGAGCTTGATGTCAGCTTGAAGGCCGTCACGGAACTTCTCTTGTCTGCGTGCATCAGTTGCAATATCCTCTTCAGCATAGCGAGACAAGTCCAGGAACTCTCGCTGATAAGCTTCAACAGTCTTGTTGCCTTGGGTGAGGTTATGAACTCACGCTTCTTCGGTCCATGACCCTTGAGGAATGAAGCGGCACGGAAAGCAGCTTGGAAGTCCGGCGGTGATGAGTGTTCCAAGCTGGAGTACGCCTGTGGCTGTCCCACCATTGAGCTGCGGGTCCCTTCAGAAGAAGGAAGCAAAAGTGACATAGTGGCAGGGGCTACATCAGCAGACTCCATCTCATAGGTGATGTCACGGAGCGACCATCGACATCCGATGGCTGGGTTGAGCTGCGGTACACGCTAGGGTTGAGGCGTATGAAATCCTCGCAGAGTTGTTGTGTTTGGCTCTTTGGTTCATATTGGGGCGAGGAAAGCGAGCCATCATGTTTTCCATAAACTGGCGATTCATCTCAAGCTGTTGGATCATACCAGCCATGTACTCGGCGGTGGTGGGAAGTTGCCACCACGACCACGACCAGCTGGCTCTAACCATCCTGCTATTATATAACGAGGGTAGTTTAGCATTTGAGAAATTAAGCAAAGGACAGGAATCATTCATGATGAAACATGCATAATGAAAGCAAAGACGATAGGAACTACATAGTAGTCGGCATATCTTACAAAGGGATCATGCATAGAGTTCGATACATAGAGTTCAATTACATAGACTAAGACATCATAGGCGCACGCTTGTGAGCTCAGGGCGAATGCATCTAACACTAACAAGCAAGTCTACATCACCCCACGCGGTATCGCGGAGGTAGCTGTAGCTGAAAGTGGTAGTCGGCGGCGGATAGTCCTCCACGTTAGTGACACAGGGGCCATGGATACTCTGGTGCTGAATCCGACATCCAAGTGGCGTAAGAGGGCTGCGGGAGAGTAGCCTCCACGTCTCGCCAACCGACACCCAGGGCATCACGGTCTGGCTGGGTAGATCGCAGAACGCGGCAGCTCTGGATTGGACAAAGGGTGCATCAGCGTCGAGCACGGTAGAGGTGCCGACGGGTGATGTACAACTCGTGGCTAAGAGCTCGGTTAGCTCGATCCAGCCCATCGGCATGCGAGAACAAAGTTACGATGGTAGAAGGCTCTCTGGTGACGATGGGTAGGCAGCGGTGTAGTAACCCTCCTCACCAACATCGACGCGATAGCAATGTGCACGAAGGGGAGGTGTCCAACTCTCGATACTCGACGAAGGCGTGTCGAGCAGCATAAGCGACATCGTGGACTGCCATATCGATAGTCACTCCAACACCATGTGCGGTGTGCAGACAAGAGTGGAGTCATACTCCCGAGAGTAGAGGTGGACGATGGCGCATCTGCTCTGGTTATAGTCTGGTACTCCTCATAGGCGGTGTACTCGGGGTGCCAGCGATAACCCGGATAGGTCATCATCTCGCTAGCACCGCGAGTGATCCCGAGGCACCAATGGCCGTTGTGTGGCGCGCGACCTGCCTCGCGGGTTCCATCTGAAAACAAAGACGTTTCAAAGGAGTCAAATGACAGTGTGGAAATTGATCAAAATACAATTCCAAGATCAACTAAGGCTATATCCAACTTTGGGGTGAATGTGGTCACGGGATCCTAGTGTCAGTTAGTAAAATCGTTTAACCCGAGTAGAAGAGAGTTCAGAGTCCCAGAGTAAAGGTCGAGGAGTAAAAGATCCTAGTACCACCCGATGGCGACGTGGGCCCATAAGGCACACAGCCAAGTTAGTAAAAGTTTTGCAATGTCTAGACTCGACTTCGCCAAGGAGTGTGGAAGGGGATTCCTACAGCAATGGCTCGATACCAACTTCAGGCGCCCCGATTTAATTGTACACTAATCATGCACGCAAATGTGTACGATCAAGATCAGGGACTCACGGGAAGATATCACAACACAACTCTACAAATAAAGTAAGTCATACAAGCATCATAATACAAGCCAGGGGCCTCGAGGGCTCGAATACAAGTGCTCGATCATAGACGAGTCAGCGGAAGCAACAATATCTGAGTACAGACATAAGTTAATCAAGTTGCCATACGATGGCTAGCACAAACTGGGATACAGATCGAAAGAGGAACATGCCTCCTGCCTGGGATCCTCCTAAGCTACTCCTGGCCGTCGTCAGCGGGCTGCACGTAGTAGTAGGCACCTCCAGAGTAGTAGTCGTCATAGGCGGTGGCGTCTGGCTCCTGGGCTCCATCGTCTGGTTGCAGCAATCGAGTAGAGATAGGGGAAAAGGGGAACAAGGCAACCGTGAGTACTCATCCAAAGTACTGCAAGCAAGGAGCTACACTACATATGCATGGATATATGTGTAAAGGGCCATATCGATGGTGAGCTGCAGAATGCGAGAATAAGAGGGGATAGCTAGTCTTAACGAAGACTAACGCACGTCACCGTCTTGCAACAGTAGAAGAGGGCAAACTGAAGTCCTCCAAGTAACATCACATAGCAATAATCCTACCCGCGATCCCTCCTCATATCCACGAGAGAGCGACCACGGTTGTATCCGCACTTGGAAGGGTGTGTTTTATCAAGTATCCGGTTCTAGTTGTCATAAGCTCAAGGTACAACTCCAAGTTGTCCTGTTATCAAGATCACGACTATTGAATAGATTAACTTCCTGCAGGGTGCACCATCTTACCCAAAGACGCTTGATCCCATTTGGCGGACACACTTTCTGGGTCATGCCCGCCGCGGAAGATCAACACGCCGCAGCCCCACCTAGGCACAACAGAGAGGCCAACACGCGGTCTAAACCTAAGCGCCGTAAGTGCAGGCCCATCGCCTCGAAAGCACACACTGACGTTGCGTCTGTGGCCGAAGCAGACCTAGCCTAACAGAGCGTTCAGTCCAATCGGCGGCAGGCCGCCGTCGCCGACGTCTGAAGTGCTTGGTGATACCACGACGCGGGATACCCATAACTACTCCGCGTAGATGGTTAGTGCGTATAAGCTCATAGCCAACTCAGATCAAATACCAAGACCTCGTTAAGCGTGTTAAGTATCCATGAACGCCGAACAGGCCAGGCCCACCTCTCTCCTAGGCGGTCTCAACCTGCCTGCTCGCTCCGCCTCAAAGATCCACTCATGGTGCTCCATTAGCCGACCCGACTTTAGTCTCCACATGTATCATGTATAAGTATATAGTATATACCGTGATCACCTCCCGAGTGATCACGGCCCGATAGTATAGCACGGCAGACGGACAAGAATGTAGGGCCACAGATGAAAGTACTAGCATCCTATACTAAGCATATAGGATTGCGGTAAGGTAACAATGAAGTAACAAGGACAAGGCTATGCGGCAAAGTATAGGAGTATCTGAAAGCGATAACATGCTACACTACTCTAATGCAAGCAGTATAGAGAAGAGTAGGCGATATCTGGTGATCAAGGGGGGCTTGCCTGGTTGCGCTGGCAAGAGAGAGGGGTCGTCAACACCGTAGTCGAAGCGGCACCGCAGCTGGCGTCGGTCTCGTAGTCTACCGGAGAGAAGAGGGGGAAGAAACAATGAATACCAAGTAAACAGATGCATATCGATGCATGACATGCCAAGAAGCGATGCTAGGCGTGCCCTAACGTGGTATGAGGTGGTACTGGTTAAGGGGGGAAACATCCGGGAAAGTATTCCCGGTGTTTCGTGTGTTTTCAATGAGGAGGCGGAGGAGAAAGTTGCAGGTTCGATAGGTTAGGGGTGTGTGGCGGACGAACGGACTGCGTATCCGGATTCGTCTCGTCGTTCTGAGCAACTTTCATGTTGAAAATATTTTAATCCGAGTTACGGATTAAAAGATATGATTTTTTAAAGATTTTATTAATCCTGGAATTTAATTAATTAATTAATTAATTCGAAAAATGGAATTATAGCGTCGGCATGATGTCATCGACGTCAAGAGATCAACAGGGTTGACTAGGTCAACCCCGACATGTGGGTCCCGTCAGTCATACTCTCTTAACTAATTAACTTAGTTAAGTTTAATTAACATGAGTTAATTAGGTTAATTATTCATTAGGTTTAACTAATCAGATTAATTAAATTAATTAATTAATTAATTAATTAATTAGTTTTATTCATTTTATTTATATTTATTTAATTTTCATTTTCCCTTTTCTTTTTAGTTCAAAAGCGTTCGGGTGGGACACACTGTCATAGATGCAGAGAGAGGGGTGGACTGTCACCTGGCCGACCAAAGTCAATGAGTGGCGGGGCCCCTGGCCCACCCCGATGTGAGCGGTGGCCGGGCCATGCCACGTCGGCGGGGACCGGAGTTAGCTCCGGTGGCTTCCATGGCGGGAGGGCCGGAGCTCGCCGGTGTTCGTGCTCAGTGGCAAGCGGGCATGGCGGTCGCGCTCGAGTGCGAGGAGGCGCGGTGGATAGTGGTGGTGGTGGAACGGCGGGCTCGGGCGGGATCGAGCCGCCGAGCAGCGGAGGAGTGTGGGGTTCGGGCTCGATGGGGGCGTGCCACTGGGCCCGGGGGCAGGATGGGGCGAGGGAGGCTGGGGGTGCGGCAGGTGTGCGTGGCGTGGCGACGGCGGCCCTCGGGTATGGCGTGCTCGCCGGGCCGAGGTTCGGCGAGGAGAAGAGAGAGGGAGGGTCGGGCGGAGGCCCAGGCGGGCTGGGGAAGGGGCCTCGCCGAGCGGCGGAGGCACGAGGGAGAGGAGGGTCATGGGCGGCCGAGCCGCGACGGGGGCCAGGGCGGCGGGCGCGTTCGAGAGGAGAGGAGGCGAGGGGTCCGAGGGAGAGGAGAGCTCGGCTGTGGGAACGGGGTCTATGAGGGCGGCTCGTGGGCGGTCGGTGGCGATCACTGGGAGGAGGGGGGGGAGGCGGCGACGGCGACGGGCGGATCCGCGACGTGGGGTCGGGACGACCCAGCGCGGTGGAGCTCGGGCGTGGGGCGACGACGGGGGGGGGATCGGGGGCGTGAGGGGCGCAGGGGAGAGGGGTGACGGTCGGGGGCGGGGGTCGTCGGCTGGTCAGTATGATGGAGATGGCTCGGTCCGATCTAGATCAGGGGAGGAGAAAGGGATCGTGGGGGAGGAGCTGGGCGGCTAGGGTTTCCGACCGGGGGAGGGGGTGGATAAGTGGGGCGGCCGGTTGGGCCGGGCCAGGGGGGGCTGGCCGACTGGGCCGGGGGGGGGGGGGGCTTGGCCCAGTTGGCCTGTTGGGTTTTCCCCTCTCCTTTGTTTTATTAATTTCTTTTCTTATCTTCTTTCTTTCTTTCTTTTCTGTTTTAATTCATTTAAACTACTTAGACCCTTTACAAAAATGTGTGCACTCCACCATAATTAGCTTTGTAATTTTTGACAACCCCCGAACATTTTAGTTTTTATTTTTGAAAACTTTTATTGTTTGCCTAAGATTTAAATTTGATTTGAACCGGGTTTGAATCAATGTGAGTTTAATCACAGTGACGTGGCATCATTAGCAGGGATTACTGTAGCTTAAGTATCCGGGTGTTACACAGAGTATGCGTCGAGGAAGCACAATGAGTCGTGTCCTGCTGTAGCGTCAATGATTTGAACAATTCGAGGGAGTGGGAAGGGATCCTTTGGGCAAGCCTTATTAAGGTCCTTGAAATCAACACATAGGTGCCAGGATTTATCCTTCTTTGGTACCATCACCAGGTTTGCTAGCCAGTCCGGATGTTTTATGTCTCTGATGAATCCGGCTTCCAAAAGTTTGGCTAGCTCCTCTCCCATGGCATGTCTCTTGGGCTCGGAAAAGCGTCGAAGAGCCTGTTTGACTGGCTTGAATCCTTTTAGGATATTTAAGGCTGCTTTCGGCCGGTGACGTGGGATTCTTGGCATGTCCGAAGGGTGCGTGCAAAGATGTCCCATTTTCTTGTAGAAATTCTCGTAGTCTGGCGTCTACATCGTGGTTTAATTGCGCCCCAATGGAGGCCGTCTTTGCAGGGTCCGTTGGGTGGACTTGGAATTTGACTATTTCATCCGCTGGTTTAAAAGAGGTGGACTTGGATCTTTTATCAAGTATCACGTCATCCCTGTTCACCGTGGAGCGCATCGCGGTGAGTTCCTCGGCCGCTAGGGCTTCGGATAGTGCCTCGAGGGCTAGTGCGACTGTCTTGTTTTCGGCGCGGAGTGCTATGTTCGGATCACTAGCGAGAGTGATGATTCCGTTAGGTCCGGGCATTTTAAGCTTCATGTACCCATAATGGGGTATAGCTTGGAAAATTGTGAATGCCTCTCGTCCTAATAAAGCATGATATCCGCTGTTGAACGGGGCCACTTGAAATGTGACCTCCTCGGACCTGTAATTGTGCGGCGAGCCGAACACTACGTCCAGCGTGATTTTTCCTATGCAACATGCTTCCCGGCTGGGGATTATTCCTCTAAAGGTTGTGCTGCTTCGCTCAATGCGGTTCCAGCCTATTTCCATTTTTCGGAGGGTTTCCTCATAGATGAGGTTTAGTCCGCTGCCGCCATCCATGAGTACCTTAGTAAGGCGAAAGCCGTCCACTATCGGGCTGAGGACCAATGCGGCTGGTGCCCGGGCAGTTCGGAATTTAGGTTAAATCCTTGGCGTTAAAGGTAATAGCCGTGTCCTCCATGGATTTATTGTTGCTACTTGGTAGACTTCGCAAGGTTGCGAGTGTTCGTTTTGCATGTTATTTGATGCGAAAGTCTCAAGACTGTTAACACCGTCTTGGTGTTCTTTGGGCTGGGATTCGAAGCTAGAAGCTCTTCGCCACTTTTGGCCACCTCCGTAGTATCCAACATGCTCGAAGGCTATGAGTTGGAGTGGCGCCCTCGTGCTATGAATTTTGCAGGTCCGCTTAGCCAACCCTCCAAGACGGTTCCGTACCCTTTAGGGGTTTTGGTTTTTGGTATTTAACCAGGTGCTTGATAATGATGCACCCTTTTGTTCCGGACTAGGGATGTATTCGGGGCCGGATTATCCCAAAATTTACTTTCGGTTTTCCAGGCGCTCTCCATCGCACAGTACTTTTGTACTATGGTCGCCAAGTCAGCAAAGCGTGTAATTTCATGACGACTTATGGCGTTTAGGATTCCCTTGTCCGTGCAATTATTGCAAAAAATTGGGATTGCGTCCTCCTCTCGGCAGTCCTTTATCCTGTTCATAACCAGGAGGAATCTGGCCCAGTAATGATGTCTTGTTTGGCGGGCTCTTGCCGAATTCGAGAGAGATCGCTAATGTTTGGGTGGGCGGGTGGCACTAAATCCGGAACCCCGTCCAATTTAGGACTCAAGGGCCGAGAAGTTTCCGAACTCGGAAGTTTGGATTTTTGAGTGCTATCCAATGAGTCCGACCCGCCGCCTGACTTTAAGTTCAGGGCTTGATCGACATCCGTCCTCCGCAGAATCCGGCATGGAGGATCGGGAATCGGACGTAGCTAGTCCTCAAGATAGAAGAAGAATCGCCGCATTGCTCCTCTATCACAGCAACATGATGGGTAGCCTGGGGAGAGTTGATCTTTCTCAGATCGGTTTTAGGCCCGATCCGGTCGTAATCTGTGGCGACTCCGAGGGCGGCGATGCGATCCAAGAGCTCGTTTATGGAGGAGAGCTCCATTGGATCTAACTGTTCGGCAAGTTCCGAACTAACATGGAGATTGGTTTCGATGACTCGAGAGGTCATCGTCGGCGCGGCGGCCAAACTAGCGGTCATGAGAAAACCGCCTAGCCGGAGAGTCTGACCAGTGGCCAAGGCTTCTTTAGTGATGGTATCGTCTTTAAAGACGAGATGAGGCATCCTACCTGATGGCGACGGCACAAAGGAACTCTCAATGAAAGCACCAATGTCGGTGTCAAAACCGGCGGATCTCGGGTAGGGGGTCCCGAACTGTGCGTCTAGGCGGATGGTAACAGGAGACAAGGGACACGATGTTTTTACCCAGGTTCGGGCCCTCTCGATGGAGGTAATACCCTACTCCTGCTTGATTAATATTGATGATATGGGTAGTACAAGAGTAGATCTACAACGAGATCAAGGAGGCTAAACCCTAGAAGCTAGCCTATGGTATGATTGTTGTTAGTCCCCACGGACTAAAACCCTCCGGTTTATATAGACACCGGATAGGTTAGGGTTACACAGAGTCGGTTACAATGGTAGGAGATCTACATATCCGTATCGCCAAGCTTGCCTTCCATGCCAAGGAAAGTCCCATCCGGACACGGGACGGAGTCTTCAATCTTGTATCTTCATAGTCTTGGAGTCCGGCCGTGACGATAGTCCGGCTATCCAGACACCCCCTAGTCCGGGACTCCCTCAGGCTCCCTGGATGTTCTTTTTTTGCGCTGGATAGTGAGATCCCACTTGTCTCAGTGGCCCCTGCTCTCTCTAATGCAGCCATCATCACGGTCAAAGACCACAAGATCTCTCCCCAAACCCTCCAGGATGAACTGCAGTTATGGGACGAAGGAGGATGGGACTGGCAGATTCGGCAGCTCTCTGACTTTGATTTTGCAGTGGTCTTCCCTTCGAAAAGCAGCCTCAAGATGATTTATTCTTGCACGAGCTTCACCCTCCCCTGAACCAATTGGTCGTCTCGGTTAAAGCTGCTGCCAATGGGGCGAAACCTTTATCACCCCTCTCTGAGATCTGGGTTTTGGTTGATGACATCCCTCCTTCCCTCCGCTCTACTGAAATTGTCATGGCTTTTGGCGTTCTCATTGGTAAACCTATTTTGGTGGATCAAGATTCCTTGGCTGTCCTTGGACCGGTGCGTCTCAAGATTTGGGTGGTTGATCCCTCATGTGTTCATGGCAGTGTTGATGTGTTCCCTGCTGCGGATGGCTTCAGGCTTCGGGTGCGGGTGGAGGGATCTGCTCCTTCTCGTTCCCCGCCACCCCCCCTCCCGCTGCTGATCGTCATGCTGGTGATACTGATAATGCTGGCAACCTTAGTGGGGGCTCGCTTCCTCACTTCACTGCGTCTGAATGGGATGGCATGGGTTCTGAAAGTCGTGAGCTTTTCAAGGAGAATGCCCCTAAGAACGGGTGCGGTGGGAAGGATCAGATGGAGTCTTCTCCTGTCCAGTCTGGCCCTGGTGCTCCGCCTGCTGGTACCCCTGTGTCGGGTGTCTGTTCCAACCTCCCTGTTCGGCCGGGCTCCCCGTCGCTCTCGGGTATTGAAGATCTCCCTGCCTCCCCGCGTCGTGTGGCGTCGGTCCCCTCCTCCAAGCGCAAATCCTCTGTCGAAGCTCTCTACTGCGGGTCTGTGCCACCGGCTTGATGGCGATCTGGGTGATGTGGCGGGCATGTCCTCTCCGGTGGCGGTGCGGTCCTCTCCGATCCGGTCTCCATCTTCTACGGCTCGCAAGAGTGGGCGGATCCAGGACAGTGGCATGCGGGTGGTCAACAAGGCGGCTCGGCGCGCGGCGGCTCGGGACCTTCCCGCTTTAGGTACCCCTCCCCCCCTGCTCAGTTGGTTCATGTTTCTTCCTCACCTACTAGGCTTGTTCTACCCTCCCTCTCGGATGATCACTTGTCTAAGGTACTCGCAGACGCGGGTATTTCTCTAGATCACAACCATGGCTCTCCCTCCTCTCTGATTGCTCTTATTAGGGCTAATGAAGTGGCTCAGGCGGCTTTGGCTAAGGCAAAGGAAGTGGTTGCTACTCCTTCTGCCCCCCCAGTTGTGGCTGGTGGGGTTTCGGAGGCAGTGGCCGCTGATGATGGGGTTGGGACCCAGGTGAAAAAGGGGGCCTCTAAACGTGCTAAATCCTGCTTGGCTCCCTGCAGGTCGAGTTTGCGCATCAAAAACCTCTCTTATAAATGAAAGCCCTCTTCTGGAACATCAGAGGTTTCGGCGCTCGGGGACGCCGAGACCAAATTAAAGATTTGGTCAGGGGGAATAACATCGATTTGATTGGCTTGATTGAAACCTTTAGATCCTCCTTCTCTCTTCATGAATTCTCTTCTATCGCGGGGGCGGATTGGTTTGATTGGAACTTCTTGCCCTCCTCGGGCCACTCTAGTGGCATTCTGCTAGGTTCGAAACGGGATGTTTTTGATTTCGTTGCTTTTGACCATGGTATCTTTTGGGCTAGCACTGTGCTTTTCCACCGTCAACTTAATGCTCTCTAGGAATTTATGGTCGTGTATGGCCCGGCCGATCACTCCCTCTCTCCCATCTTTTTGGACGAAATCTCCATTAAAGTAGATGCCTGCTCGCTCCCCTTGGTGATTGGTGGGGATTTCAACTTGCTCCGCTCCCCCACAGACAAGAACACTAATAATTTCTCCTGGGCCCTGGCTGACGCTTTCAATGACTTCATTGGCTCTTGCGCTTTGCGTGAGATTCCTAGGGTGGGATCTAGGTTCACTTGGACTAACCACCAATCTTCCCCTACCCGTTCCGTCCTAGACCGCGTTCTTGTTTGCTCGAATTGGGATTCTCTTTTCCCGCTCGCGACGCTTAAATCTAAGGCTATTGTGGGTTCAGATCATGCCCCTCTGATCCTCGATGCTGGAATCCATTCTACTTCCTCGCCTTCTAGATTTCAGTTTGATGCCTCTTGGCTCCATATTGAGGGTTTCTGTGACCTCCTGGGGCCTAAAATCAGTGCAACTCTCTCTGCTCCTCATCGTTCCTTTGGACCCATGGATGATTGGCATTTCTGTTCGGCCTTGCTTCGCAAATTTCTTCGGGGATGGTCCCGGAACTATTCGGCCCAGGAACGCAGGGAGAAGGCCCTCCTTTTGTCTCAGATTGAGGTCCGTGATGCTCGGGCGGATGCTTCTGGCCTATCTGATTCTGAATGGTCCCTCAGGTTCTCCCTTGAACGTGCGTTGATGCACCTGCATCAGCTTAACGAGATTTACTGGCGCCAGAGGGGCGCGTCCAATTGGCTCCTTAAAGGGGATTCTCCCTCCGCTTACTTTTTTGCGATTGCAAATGGGAGACGGCGCAGATGTCTAATTGATAGCCTGATTATTGATGGGGTACGCTCTTCTGACCAGGGCGTCATTCTCAACCACGTGGTCTCTTTCTTCTCTTCCCTTCTCTCCGCCAAGCCTGACCAGGGTTTCAGGCTTGCTGCTAACTTTTGGAACCAGGAATCCCTGGTCTCTCAGGAAGAAAATTTGGACTTGATGACCCCCTATTCTGAAGAGGAAATTTTCTCTGCTATTTCGAAGGCCAACCCCAATTCTGCCTCCGGCCCTGATGGGTTTTCTATCCCCTTCTTTAAAAAGTTTTGGCCTATTCTTAAAAATCTTATCTGCCAAGTTATTCAAGGTTACTGCCTGGGCACGGTTGACATTTCCAGGCTGAATTACACGGTTATCTCCCTTATTCCCAAGATTAAGGGTGCTGACTTAATTACCCAGTTTAGACCTGTCGCTCTTATTAATAAATTTGCCAAGTTCCCTGCCAAATGTCTGGCCACTCGCCTTACCCCAGTGGCCCATCGCACCCTCTCTCATACTCAGTCGGCTTTTGTCAAGGGGCGTTTTATCTTGGACGGAGTTCTCTGTCTCCACGAAATCGTTCATGATATTCACAAATCTGGGAACAAGGCAGTTATTCTCAAATTAGATTTTGAAAAGGCCTACGACTCGGTTAATTGGGGTTTCCTGAGACAAGTTCTCCTTGCAAAAGGGTTTGACAGTGGGGTGGTGCATCGTATCATGCAGTTGGTCATGGGGGGCCACACTGCGATTAATGTTAATGGGCATATTAGTAACTTCTTTAAAAACTCTAGGGGCCTTCGCCAAGGCGACCCGGCCTCGCCCATCCTTTTTAACTTTGTTGCGGACGCCCTCTCTAACATCCTATCTAGAGCCGCGGAGGCCGGTCATATCTCCCCTGTTAGTTCCCACCTCATTCCGGAAGGCATTACGCATCTTCAGTATGTTGACGATACTATCATCTTGGTGGAACTTAATGATCTTTGCATCGGCAATCTCAAGTTTCTTCTCCTATGTTTCGAAGCTCTTTCGGGGCTTAAGATTAATTTCTCTAAAAGCGAAGTTATTGTCACGGGTGTCTCTGTCGTCGAAGCCCTTAGGGTGGCACGCTTACTTAACTGCTCTCTAGGGTCTTTTCCTATTAAGTATCTGAGTCTGCCTATCACCTCTGACAAGCTCTATGCCAAGGATTTTGCTCCAGTGGTGACTAAGGTCGGGAATCGTGTGATGCCCTGGAGGGGCAGATATAACACTCAGGCAGGCAATGTGGCCTTAATTAATGCCTGCCTCTCCTCCCTCCCTATGTTCCTGATGGGGTTCTACCTCCTTTCTATGGGCACTCATGCTGGTTTTGACAAACATAGAGGGGCCTTTTATTGGAACGCGGCAGATAACAAGCGTAAGTATCGCTTGGTTAAATGGGACGCCATTTGTAAGCCCAAAAGCCTTGGGGGGGCTGGGCATCATTAACACCCTGGTTATGAACAAATGCCTGATCATCAAATGGTGGTGGAAGATCATGAACATTACCCGGGACAAGCCTTTGTGGTTCAGCATCTTAAATGCGAAGTATTTCCCTTCCTACAGCCCTATGTTTGCTCGTGCATCTGGGGCTTCTCAATTTTGGCGCGATCTTGTTAAACTTCGGCCTACCTTTCAAGGCCTTGTCAAGTTTGTCGTTGGCAATGGGAAATCTACTAGGTTCTGGCTTGATTGGTGGTGCGGGGACTCCCCGCCGGCCTCTTCTTTCCCTGTGTTATACTCTTACTGTCCAAACCCCCACATTTCTATTTCTGAGCTTGCGTCGAATAATTGGGACCTTCAGCTGCGTCGCTCTCTCTCTCCTGTAGAGTTGGAAGATTGGCAGCGTCTTGCTGCCCTCTTCCCTCCGCTCTCGGAGGAGGAAGACTCAGTTGTGTGGCCCCATTCCCCCTCTGGCCGCTTTTCGGTTAAATCCTTGTATAGCAAACTCATTGAGGGATCCATCACCTCCAAATTTAAATGGATTTGGAAAGCCCGCACCCCCCTAAGATTAAGGTGTTTCTCTGGCAAGCTTCTCGTGGGCGCCTTCCTACGGGTGACCAAATCCGTAAACGTAATGGTCCGAGCTCTGATTGCTGTGTTCTTTGTGGGACGAGAGAAGACACTCCTCATATTTTTTTAACTGCGTCCTGGCTAAGCTGTTTTGGTGCTGTATCAGATCTTGGATGCATGTCTCCTGGGCTCCGACCTCCTTTGCGGACTTACGAGCCTTGGCTATCTCTTTGGTTGGGGCCCAAAGGAGACTATTTTGGGTCGGCTTTGCTGCCATGTGTTGGTCCTTATGGACGACAAGGAATAAATTCACCATCGAACATGTTTTTCCTGCTAAACCTGCTGATTGCTTATTCAAGACTTGTATATTCCTGCAGCAGTGAAGATTATTGACTAAGTAGGAGGACAGGGATGCATTTGACGCCATGTTGGCCAAGATCCGGAATTCTGCTATCTCCATTCTTCCAAACCAAGCGAGCCCGTAGACGTCGTTGCGTTGCTTTGTTGTCCTATCTTCTTCCGGCCTGCGTGCCGTGTACTGGCCTGGGAGCCATGTACGTAGACTTCTTTCTTCGTGTTCTGGCTTGTTACTCTGACATTTCTGTGGTGGTTGTCTGGGTCCTTGTTAATTCTGCCTGGTGGCTTTATTTATAAAGTCGGGCTATGGCCTTTTATCTAAAAAAAATAACTTCAAACAAGAGAAAGATTTAAAGCTGATCATGTTGAGTCGAGGGCACCCTGCTTAGACAAGTAATCACATAACTGTGTTGCTACGATACCAACGAACCTGTTACTCTCTGTCACTGTCAACACCTAGCTATGCTACTGCAAATTTCCATTATTATTGAACAATGCAACGTGGCAACTGAAACTAGCAAACGGACGATGGTCCAGTAAGCAAAAACAACATAAGAAGAAGATTAGGAAAGGGAAAGAAGAAGGAAAAAAAATGCTCACATGTTCGCCGGTTGTCCCATTCTGGAGTACGTACCAGGCAGACGCAGATTCAGCAATGATTACGTGCAGCGATACGCGTATATACATCGATCGGTCGATCACCGAGACGAGGAGGAGTTGGCTGGCCCTTGCTCACAGCTCCTGCTCGAGGAACTTGTCGTCCTTGGCCGCCTTCTCCGGCCCGGCGACGTCCGAAACCCATGTGCTCAGAGACGACACGCTCCGGGACAGCCACGCAATTGGCGACGACGCCTTGGGGCTCCCAGCCGCCACGGCTGCGCTCTTCCGCCGCTCCTCCTCGGCCTGCAGCCTCTTGTCCATGTACTCCCTCACCGCTCCGACGCCCTTGGCCACCACCTCCAGGGGCGGCACGACCAGCGGGTTCTGGTCCAGGCAGAGCCGCTCAAGCCGGTCAAGTCTTCCGAAGCAGTCCGGCAGCGCGTGTATCTCGTTGTTGCTGAGGTCGAGCTCGCGAAGGCCGACCAGGTCGCCGAACGACGCCGGCAGGTCCCGCATGTCGCTGAAGTTGCTGCTCAGGTTGAGCGACTCAAGCGCCACCAGTTTGCCGAAGGATGAGGGCAGGCCGCGGAGCTCGTTGAAGTGCACATCCAGGAGGCGCAGGGACCGCATCTCGCAGATGGAGGACGGCAGCGAGCGCAGCTTGTTGAGGTGCACCCAGAGCTTCTGCAGGTTCACCAGCTCGTAGCCCATGCCCGTCGGGAGGTACGCCAGAACGTTGCAGCTGGCGTCCAGCTCGACCAGCGACCTGGAGTGAGTCCCGACTTCAGACGATTAGCAAGCAAGCAATGGATCTAGTGTCAAGAAGATGCCTCGCGGATTCATGGGCTGGTTGGTTACCTGCATCTTGAGATGCTGTCGGGCAGAGATCTGAGCTTGTTGCTGGAGACGTCGAGCACCTTCAGGTTGGAGAGAAGCCCGATGGAATCCGGGAGGGAGACCAAGACGTTGGAAGCGAGCCGGAGTTGTTCCAGATGTTGAAGCCCGCCTATGGCATCGGGGACAGCCTGCAATCTCCATCCAAAACCACCAGTAAAGAAGAGTGCCGAGCAGAGTGGTGCGTGCATGTGCAACCAAGCAAATTAACCTTGCGGGAAACAAAATTTGCAACTCCAAGTAAAGTATATATGATCTGCAATGGATCACGGAGGGAAATCCATTTTCCTTGTTACACGTAGAGCCTCAAAATCAACCTAACGCTCGAAGGCCCGATCGCCGAATTTTCCGGATCGGACGAACGATCCCAATCTCCCATCGATCGCATGTCTAAATGGTACTAGGATGAATGAAAGCACGGGGGAGAGAGAGACGGAGCAATGCATGGCGGCGTCAGCGAATCCTGACCTGGAGCTGGTTGCGCGAGACGTCGAGCACGAGGAGGCTGCGGATCCGGCCCAAGGGTTCAGGCAGGTGGAGCAGCTGGCGGTCGGCGAGGCGCACCTGCTCCACCACCCTCCCTTCCTGCGCCTGCTTGAGCAGCCTCACCACCTCCTCGTCGACATCGCCGAATCCCTCGTCCTCCCTTCTCTCGCCGCCCCCTTCCGCCACGTCCCTCCCGTGCATGGCCATCCGGTACACCAGCTCCAGCTTCTCCTCCGCCTCCCGCAGCAGGACCCCGTAAGCCTCGTGCTCCTCGTCTAAACGAACCACCTCCTGGCTCGTCACCACCCTCTCTTCGACATCCAATCCGACGAGGTTTCCATGGGAGTGCGAGAGGAGGAAGGCGCGGGCGGAGTCGACCAGCTCGTGATCGGGGCGGGGGCCGAGGTGGCGGAGCGCGTCGCGCGCGCAGGTGATGTCGGCGACTGCGCGCGTCATGGAACGGAGGACGGACGGGTGGCGGAGGCCAGGCATGCGCTCGACGAGCTCGAACTCCGCGGGGCCCGACGGGGCGCGCGGGGACGGGGACGGCGGCGGCGGCTGCTCGAGGTCGTGCGGGGAGGAGAGCCTCGGGGACCCCGTCTTGATCGAGGGGAGGCGGGAGAGCACATACGAGAGGATCGGGTGCGAGTTCGGCGACGGATCCATGGCGACGGCGGAATGACTGTTCCGGCTTCAAGCTGAGGGGATCGCGGGAAGGAGTTAATTGCACAGAAGTACCAAATTCGGTTATCACATGCAGATTGGTATCACGATTATTAATTTTTACATGTCAGTATCAACATTGATTCGATTTTTTTAAATTAGGCTAAAACGCGTATTTATATGTATTGACAGTGTATCTGACTGTTGGGGCCCGTCTGTCAGATGCCCACCTGGCATATTTTTTGCAAAAAACCCCTTTGTACATAATCATATAAATACTTATTATTTTTGCGAAAAAAATGTTAACGTGAGAGAATTTTTTTTATTCGGACTTGTTTGAAAGTTTCCAACAAACTGGACAAATAAATAAAGTGAACGAGCGCTCGACGAGCTCGAACTCCGCGGGGCTGACGGGCGCCTTGGGGGCGGGACGGCGGCGGCCGCTCGAGCTTCGGCAGGGAGGAGAGCCTCGGGACCCGTCTTGATCGAGGGAGGCGGGAGAGCACATAGGAGAGGATCGAAACGAGTTCGCGACGGATCCATGGCGACGCGGAATGAGTATTCCGGCTTCAAGCCGAGGTGATCGCGGAAGGAGTTAATTGCTGAAATCACAATTCGGGCATCACATGCAGATTGGTATCACGATTATTAATTTTTATATGTCAATATCAACATTAATTCGGTTTTCTTAAATTAGGCTAAAACGCGTATATATATATATTGACAGTGTATCTGATTGTAGGGGCCTGTCTGTCAGGTGCCCACCTGGCATATTTTTTACAAAAAACCCCTTGCTTTGTATGTAATCACATAAATACTCGTTATTTTTGCGGGAAAAAGGTTAACGTGAGAGAATTTTTTTTATTCGGACTTGTTTGAAAGTTTCCAACGAACTGGACAAATAAATAAAGTGAACGATTCGGGCATTACATGCAGATTGATATCACGATTATTAATTTTTATATGTCAGTATCAACATTAATTCGGTTTTCTTAAATTAGGCTAAAACGCGTATTTATATATATTGACAGTGTATCTGACTGTAGGGGCCTGTCTGTCAGGTGCCCACCTGGCATATTTTTTGCAAAAAAACCCCTTGCTTTGTATGTAATCACATAAATACTCGTTATTTTTGCGGGAAAAATGTTAACGTGAGAGAATTTTTTTTATTCGGACTTGTTTGAAAGTTTCCAACGAACTGGACAAATAAATAAAGTGAACGAAAATCCGCACGTGCCAGGTTTCGATCCTGCGACCTACAGCACGAGGGCGTAGCGCGCTAGCCACCCGGCCACAGCGAAGCTTGTGCTTGGTTACAGGCGGGTGGTCCTTTATATTATAGTAGTCACGCTGGGCTGGCCGCCGAGCCCAGCGCTGCAGCGTGCTCTGAATCACTTATTTTTTAATCATAATATTAATACATTCTTTTGCGATTACATATTAATGCACTAAAACAGTGCAACTTTTATTAAAAAATTGATGTGTTTCTCGAAATGCTAGAATGATTTTACGCAATAAGTTTTTAAAACATGTTGAACATTTTCTCAAATACACATTGTCAAAAAAATTCATCATGTATTAAGAAAATGTTCAACCTATATTACAAAATGATCACCGTATATATTAAAAAATGCTAAACCTAAATTACAAAAATATTCATCATATATATTAAGAAAAGTTCAACCTAAAAGTTCAGTATATTAAAAAATGCTCACTGTTTGCAAAGTAAAGTTCATCAAGCATTAAAAATGATCACTATACGCAGAAAAGGTGCTCAGCGTACATTAAGATAATGTTCATGCAAGTTCAAAAACATGTTCATCATGTATTTGAAAACATCATGTATTGAAGCCTATCTAAAAAAATATTTAGTAAGTATGTTAAAAACAGAAGAAGAACGTACCCAGTGAATAAAAGAAGAAAGAAAGAAAAACCTAAAAATAAGCCAAAATCAGCAACAAAAATAAAGTATAATAAGATAAATAAATAGAAAAGAAATCCGGTCGAACGAGCCCAGCACGCGCGTCAGTAAAAGGCGAAACGAAAAAACAATTACAGGCCTTGGTTGGCCCAACCACCGGCCAGCGTTTGCCTGTTGTATAAATAAAATCCTGCCTGGATAGAAACACAAGCAGCCCTTTGGCCGGGTGGCTAGCGTGCTACGCGCTTGATTTTTCGTTTATTTTATTTATTTGTCCAGTTCGTTGGAAACTTTCAAACAAGTCCGAGCAAAAAAAAATTCTCTCACGTTAACATTTTTCCCGCAAAAATAACGGGTATTTATGTGATTATGTATAAAGCAAGGGGGTTTTCTGCAAAAAAATATGCCACGTGCGCACCTGACAGACGGGCCCCAACAGTCAGATACACTGTCAATACGTATAAATACGCGTTTTAGCCTAATTTACAAAAACCCGGATCAATGTTGATACTGACATGTAAAAATTAGTAATCGTGGTACCAATCATGTGATGCCCGAATTGTGGTACTTCTGTGCAATTAACTCTCGCGGGAAGAGAGGAAGATGAAGATATCGACATGATCCGCCAAGGATTCCGGTATTTATATGTGGCGGGGGAGTTGTGTGGACTGACTGTTCAAGCATGGGTGTCTTCGCCGTTGGACAGACTATCAACGGTCCGGATGGAGCGCCGCTTGAAATCTCATGCCGCCTTCTCATGTAATCATCGAGTTAAGTTAGGTTTTTGGTTTTCTTTGCCAAAATTTGGAATCCCCTTTGTCAAGGTTCATTTCATATTTGATCATCACGAACTATAATGTCGAAAATTCTTCAATAACCCCATTCAATTGCTCAGAAAATATTACTCATTTCATCCGAAATTAGTTGATGCCCAAACAGATTTATCTACTAGAGGTATGTAGTTTATCTTTTCTCGAATATGCACGAGTGTGCATATCATATATTAAAAAAGAAGGGCAAAAGAGGTATGTAGTTTATCAGTGGTGATTAAAAAAAAGAGTGGAATAACTAAACTAGCCTAGTTCACACTTCCTAGTATGGTCCACATGTGATAATTTGAACGGTGGGCATTGCTTCTTCTATTCTTGGGAGGGGAAAAGGAGGATTGCAGCTACTTGTTTTTTTCTTTGAAACAGAGACAAAAGATTTGCCTCATATATTAAATAAGGAGGAGAAAAAGTTTGTTAAGATTTTTCGCCCCGGCTTTAACCGAAGGTTGGACTCTTCGATCACATTGTTTAGCAAGACATGCAGAGGGGCACTCTTATGTCTAAACACCTTTGCATTATGCTCATTCCAGATCGCAGCTACTTGTGATCCACAAGGCCCGCGCAGATAAGTACTTGAAGATGAATTCTCCGTGCATCAAAGCACAATGCCTACGACAAAGACGGACAACGCCAAGCTCCCACAGTTTCGACCTCCCTCGAGGCGGTTCCAGAATTTTCACTTTCAACCAAGTAATAAAACAGAAATATAGTAAGGATCAAGATGGACCAGAAAACATCGAGAAACGTTTCAGCGCATCGATCGATTATCTAGACAAGCGGACGTTGCAGGAATTCTACCCTGTGGTACACCCTAAACAACAATCCTGCCATGCACATGAGAAATACTCTCTCTTTTTTGCCAAAAGGCCTAAGAATAACAAGTTCTTACAAGTACATCCTTACATTAAAAAATAAAAATACATTTAAATTCTTCCACCGATGATGCATCGTGAGCATACCTCGATGCCGCCTTGGCTTTGCCTCGGCGGAGCAAACTTTTTAAACTCAAAAGTTTGTAGAAGTAGCAGCTAGGAAGTCGTCGATGCAAACAATGAGACGCCAGCGGCCGCGATCTACGAAGCAAATCACCGCATCAAAGAAAAAAACACCAATAAGGGCCCATAGAAACTCCTAATACCATGAAAGCCGACTGAATCCAGATGGATCCCAGAAGAACCGCCCGAGATACAACTCCATACGTCCTTCACCGGTGAAAAACATACGAATGGAACGGGGATAGGGCGGGGAGAACATTATTCTTACCCCGGAGCAATGCCGCCGCTTCATCGCCCCAAACCAAACACATCGACTCTCTAAAGAAAACCTAAAAAAAAGGACCCCTGCCGATGTGCGACAGGTCCGGGTCTGATGTTGAGCTCGCCGCCGTTTAGACTGTGCACCAACGCCTTCTTATCCGATGATCCGGCCATGCCAGGGCACTGGTGAAGACCTCTGTGTTAGATCCCTCTTGCCGCCGCCGTCGTGGTTTTGTCACGACAGATGTCCTCGAAAAAGGACTTAGTCGTGAGGCCATCGCGGCTAGGTAGTAGCTTGAACAGTGTTGATCGGAATCGAGAGAAACGGGTTTACCCAGGTTCGGCCCCTCATGGCGGAGGTAATAGCCTACTTCCTGCTTGTTTGGTTATTGCTTGAGATCTTGATTACAAGGTGCGATTTGGCTAACCTAGTACTCCAGAGCTTGTAACTTAGTCCTTTCTACCTCAGGAGCTCTGCTTTATATAGGTTGAGGCTCTGGGTTTACAACAGAGTCCGGGTCGTAATTCAACCCGTGCCCTAATCTGTTTCCTACTATCTTACTTCCCAAGTAAGGGAATTTCCTTTGTTTCCTCGACGAGCCGGTGTCCCAGGCGCTGGGCCATGAGCCGGCCTGCTCTGTGAGTCGCCTTTTGGGCCTTGAGCTCTTGATCATCGCGGCCGATATGATGACCTTGTTCTTCAAGTCACCATTGGATAACCCGACCATGATCTGGGCGGGTCATACCGTGGGGCATATCCCCAACATTAGCCCCCAGGTTAACCTGGATTCATCCATGTTAAACTCCATACTGAAAATAAGTCCGGGTCATCTTTCTGCGAGCCAAAATCTCTCTTGCTTCTTATGGCCGGGTCATGGGATATCGCCGGCTCATGGCACCTTTATACTTAACATTTCTTGTTTCTTCATGCCGTGACATCACCTTCCCAAATTTACGGAGTTTGGATGTGACATCACAACGAATCTTTGAACATATCCATGAGGCACGGGAATCGAGGCGCCCCCTTTGCCCAAAAGTTACCGCGCCTCCTCTTTTTCGCACTTGCCATTCCACCTTCTTGCCATCTTATAAATACACATGAGGGGCTTCGGGTTTTCTTTTACCGCTTCTACCTCCCCACTTCGTCTTCTTCCTTGTGTCTGTGGCTTCTTGCGACCAGAGCAGTACTGCGCCTCCTCAAGCTCTACGACTGTCTTGACCGCAACCTCAACGTCGTCCAAGTTATCAACGGAGCTCTCCAAGAACGCTCCGGCTACTTCCGCCGCACTCAGGTACGCCCAAATCGTTGTCCTTAGATATGTAGCACCTCCTTTCTCTTGCATAGTTCTTCGTAGTTCATCGGTGTTCATCACCACCCTCGGTAGTAGATCTAGATTCATTTAAGAGACCCATGGAAATGCCCTCGTTGCTGCTGTAATACTATTTTTGCATCTTGAATCTTTGTACTGCTCTCAAACCCCATTGACAGACTTGCTTGCACATCCACTTCGCGTTTAGGTCTTTCAAATTTTCCCTTTTGAATATTTTTTAGATCTGTAATTGTAGCTGCTCCATTGGAATCTTGTTTATAGCCAACTCAACACTTAGCAGAAAACCAGAAAGCCTCCGAATAGCTAGTGTCGGCTTAGGAATTTTGCCGTCTTGTCATTACTTTTCATGGCTTGCACAAACTTGATAGTCATAGTTTGAATAGATATGGCCTCTTTATTATTTTGCCAGCTCATAATTTCAGTAGCCTGGAGGCTTACCACCCATGGACATATGTGTCGGCTTATCCGCCATCATAGTGCTACTTGTGAGCTACGTTGATATTTTCTCAAAGAGGAAAGGATGATGCAGTACAGTAGAGATAAGTATTTCCCTCGGTTATGAAACCAAGGTTATGAATCCAGTAGGAGAACCAAGGAACACTATGTAAACAACACCTGCACACAAACAACAAATACTTGCAACCCATTGACATTGCCATTGCAAATCCAGTAGGAGAACCGATGACTCTCTTTTTGTGACAATAGTGGCACCATTGTCATTGCCAAGGAGCAAAGGTTTCACAAGAATACCAAACACATCAAGCGCTGCTTCAACTCCATACGTGATTACATTAAGGATGGAGACATAGATATTTGCAAAGTACATACATATCTGGATGTAGCAGACCCATTGACTAAACTTTTTCCACGAGCAAAACATGATCAACACAGACTCCATGGGTGTTAGATACATTACATTGTAAACTAGATTATTGACTCTAGTGCAAGTGGGGGACTGTTGGGAATATGACCTAGAGGCAATATAAATTGGTTATTATCATATGTCCCGTTCATGATAAATGTTTATTATTCATGTTAGAATTGTATTGACTGGAAACTTAAATACATGTGTGAATACATAGACAACATCATGTCCCTAGTGAGCCTCTACTAGACTAGCTCATTGATCAAAGATGGTTAAGGTTTCCTAACCATAGACATCAGTTGTAATTTGATAACGGGATCACATCATTAGAAGAATGATGTGATGGACAGACCCAACCGTAAGCTTAGCAACAAACCATATCGCTTAGTTATTTGCTACAACTTTATTCATGTCAAGTATCTGTTCCTTAGACCATCAGATCATGTGACTCCCAGACACTGGAGGATACCTTGCGTGCTATCAAACGTCCCTTCGTAATTGGGTGATCATAATGGTGCTCTAGAGGTATCTCTGAAGGTGTCTGTTGGGTTGCACGGATCGAGACTGGGATTTTTCGCTCTGTGTGACGGAGAGATCGGGTCCTTTTGGTAATACAACATCACAAGAAGCTTCATGTGACTAATGAGTTTAGTCACGAGATCTTGTATTACGAAACAAGTAAAGGGACTTGTCAGTAACGAGATTAAACTAGGTATGGAGATACCAATGATCAAATCTCGGGCAAGTAACATATCGCCGGACAAAGGGATTTTGATAACCCACAAGTATAGGGGACCGCAATAGTTTTCGAGGGTAGAGTATTCAACCCAAATTTATTGATTCGACACAAGGGGAGCCAAACAATATTCTTGAGTATTAGCAGCTGAGTTGTCAATTGAACCACACCTGAAAGACTTAATATCTGCAACAAAGTATTTAGTAGCAAAGTAGTATGGAAGTAATAGTAACAGTGGCAAAAGTAACAGTAGTAGTTTCGTAGCAATTGTAACAATAGCAGCGGAAAAGTAACTTAGCAAAGATCAATATGAAACGAGCTCGTAGGCAATGGATCCATGATGGATAATTATGTCAGATGGCATTCATCATGCAATGGTTATAACATAGGGTGACACAGAACTAGCTCCAATTCATCAATATAATGTAGGCATGTATTCCGAATATAGTCATACGTGCTTATGGAAAAGAACTTGCATGACATCTTTTGTCCTACCCTCCCGTGTGTCGGTGTACAAAAGTAGGGGCTCTCCTTTTGACCCCTTTACTTGTGCACGGGCAGTCAGAGCCGCGCGCCACGACCACATTTAGTAGGGCAGAGGAGGGAAGCCGGAGAGAAGCTGAAGCACAAGACAACCAAGGCAACGCAAGACACAAACGCAGGAGAGCAAGAGGGCGAGGTGGACTCCCTCGGCAAGATCCTTGCCGAGGCAGCCTCCGCAGCCCCGGCAAGAGCCTTGCTGGGGCAACTTGCCCGATGCTAGCAGAGCAAGCCACCCTTGAGCCCACATGCTCCAACCCAACCAACTACATTGGAACCAAGGCTCGGGAGGCGCCTCTCTAGTGGCATGCAGATCTTCGTCAAGATCATAAACATGTGAGATCTGATGAGGACCAGAAGACGGCGACCCTCGACGGGATCCTGGTCGAGGAAATCGACAAGACCCCTGGCAAGACCCTTGTCGGGGATGACTGCAACGCCACGGCAAGACCCTTGCCGAGGGCATCAGCAGAGCCACTGCCAGGCCCGAACCAGCAAGCCTACGATGGTATTACTCATGCACGGTGGTGAGCATCATGAAATTGGTGGTGGAGGATGGTTGATGATTACGATGGCGACGGATTCCCCTCTCTGGAGCCCCGAACGGACTCCAGATCTGCCCTCCCGAGGAAGAACAGGGCTTGGCGGTGGCTCCGTATCATAAAACGCGATGAATCCCTCTCTCTGATTTTTAATCCCCGAAAGTGAATATATGGAGTTGGAGTTGAGGTTGGTGGAGGTCCTGGGGGCCCACAAGGTCGGAGGGCGCGCCCCCACTCTTGTGGCTAGGGTGTGGCCCCCATGCTGCTGATTCTTTTGCCAATATTTTTTATTAATTCCAAAACTTGGCTCTGTGAAGTTTCAGGTCATTCCGAGAACTTTTTATTCTGCACAAAAATAACACCATGGCAATTCTGCTGAAAACTACGTCAGTCCGGGTTAGTTCCATTCAAATCATGCAAGTTAGAGTCCAAAACAAGGGCAAAAGAGTTTGGAAAGTAGATACGACGGAGACGTATCAACTCCCCCAAGCTTAAACCTTTGCTTGTCCTCAAGAAATTCAGTTGACAAACTGAAAGTAATAAAGAAAAACTTTTACAAACTCTGTTTGATCTTGTTGTTGCAAATATGTAAAGCCAGCATTCAAGTTTTCAGCAAAGATTATGAACTAACCAGATTCACAATAACTTTTAGGTCTCGCATTTACCCACACATCAATGGCATAATCAACTAGCGAGGAATAATAATAAATCTTGGATGACAACACTTTTCTCAAAACAATCATGATATGATATAACAAGATGGTATCTCGCTAGCCCTTTCTGAGACCGCAAAACATAAATGCAGAGCACCCCTGAAGATCAAGGATTAACTAGACGTTGTAATTCATGGCAAAAGAGATCCAGTCACAGTCATACTCAATATAAATTAATATCAATGCATACAAATGACAGTGGTGCTCTCTAACTAGTGCTTTTTATAAGAGGATGATGACTCAGCAATAAAAGTAAATAGATAGGCCCTTCGCAGAGGGAAGCAGGGATTTGCAGAGGTGCCAGAGCTCGAGTTCTGAAATAGAGATTGAATAATATTTTGAGCGGCATGCTTTCATTGTCAACATAACAACCAAGAGACCCCGGTATCTTCCATGCTACATACATTATAGGCGGTTCCCAAACAGAATGGTAAAGTTTATACTCCCCCGCCACCAACAAGCACACTCCACGACTGGTCCGAAACAACGGGTACCGTCCAACTAACAACAGTCCTGGGGTAGTTTTGTTTGCAATTATTTTGATTTGATTTGCTTTGAGCATGGGACTAGGCATCCCGATTACCAGCCATTTTCTCGTGAATGATGAGCGGAGTCCACTCATCAAGAGAATAACCCACCTAGCATGGAAGATATTGACAGCCCTAGTTGGTACATGAGCGATTCGAGCATACAAAACATATTATTATTTGAAGGTTTAAAGTTTGGCACATGCAAATTTACTTGGAATGGCAGGTAAATACCGCATATAGGAAGGTATGGTGGACTCCTATGGAACAACTTTGGGGTTTATGGAAGTGGATGCACAAGCAGTATTCCCGCTTAGTACAAGTGAAGGCTAGAAAAAGACTAGGGAGCGACCAACTAGAGAGCGACAACAGTCATAAACATGCATTGAGATTAACCAACGTTCAGGAGTAGGATATAAATCACCATGAACATAAATATCATGGAGGCTATGTTGATTTTGTTTCAACTACATGTGTGAACATGTACCAAGTCAAACTACTTGAATCATTCAAAGGAGGATACCATCCTATCATACTACATCACAACCATTTTAATTTCCATGTTGGCACGCAAGGTAAACCATTATAAACTCCTAGCTAATTAAGCATGGCATGAATAACTATAATCTCTAATTGTCATTGCAAACATGTTTCATTCATAATAGGATGAATCAGGAATGATGAACTAATCATATTTACAAAAACAAGATAGGTCGAGTTCATACCAGATTTTCCTCATCTCAATCATTTCATCATATATCTTCATTATTTCCTTTCACTTGCACGACCGAACGGTATGGATAAATAATAATAGTGCACGTGAATTGGACTAAGCTGGAATCTGCAAACATTTATTCAACGGAGAAGACAAGGTAATATGGGCTCTTTGTTAGATCAACAATAATGTATGAGAGCCACTGAACATTTTCTTCGTGGTTTTCTCCTCACGACCCCCAAAGAAAATAAAAGAATTTCAAAGAAACACACTGAAATATTTTTGGAGTTTTTGTTTTTCTGAAGAAGGTAAAACAAGAACGAGAAAAACTATTTACACGGGAAAGCTCCCAACAAGCAAAATAAGAACTGGAATTTTTTTTGGGTTTCTATTAATATTAATACTAAGCATGCATAGAAAGTAAACTAACTACATCTAATTTTTTTGGCTTTTCTTAAGGTTTATCAAACACACAAGAAGAAAGCGAGAAAAAGAAATAAACTAGCATGGATAATACAATGAAAAAGTATGAACACCGACAACTAGAAGGAGTGTGTGAACATGAATGTAATGTTGGTGAGAAAACTACATACTCCCCCAAGCTTAGGCTTTTGGCCTAAGTTGGTCTACGACCACTGGCCTAGCGGATATCCAAAGTTGTAGTTGGGGTTGTACCGAGACGCATCAGCTACTGCCTGAAGGGCGCCAGCATGGAGGCGAGCAGCCTCCGCTGTTCTCTGATACTCGTTTGCCTCCTCTCTAGTTATAAAATACCTCCCATTTGCCTGAAAGTTAAAGAAAGCAGGAGCAGTAAGAGTGACAAGGACGAGACGATGTCTATCAAAGATTAGTCGGTACTGGAGGATCTGCTTGTTCCTCTTAAGGAACTGGTAGCGTACCATAGCGTCATAATCTAGAAAAGTAGGTGGCAACTCAATATCATACCCCCTTATGGCTACACCCAAATATTTGGCTAAACGAGTTGCATAAATCCCGCCAAATAAATCTCCATCTTTAGCATTAAGTTGTAACCTCCTAGCAATAGTGGCCCCCGGATTATATCGTTTATCACCTAACACCGCACACTTGAGGACACTAAGATCTAGAACGCAAATGTGGCAATGCTCATGTTTACCATTAATGCATCTACCGATAAAGAGAGCAAAATAATGTATGGCGGGAAAGTGAATGCTCCCTACGGTTGCCTGCGTGATATTTCTAGTTTCTCCAACAGTGATGCTAGCAAGGAAATCATTATATTCAGATTTATGAGGCTCGCTAAGACTAGCACATTGTGGAATTTTGCATGCATCACAAAAATCTTCTAGGTCCATGGTATAAGATTCACCATAAAGAGCAAATAGGACAGTATGAGTATTAAGCTTAGATGAAAACTCATACCTTCGCACGAAGGAATCGGTGAGATAATAATATTGTAAGCATTGGTCCGATAGGAAGTCCTCGAGGCCGACATTTTGTACGTACGCATAGAGTTCATCCTTGAAACATGCATGATCCATAAATTCATCCGACGACCATTCACACGGATTCACTTGAGCTTCTCTTGGCGGTTCAAGGTCCTGCTCACGAATCGCAGGTCTTGGTCCTTGCTTCCTCGAAGAACCACCTTGGTACATTTTCCAGGACATTTTTCTTCCTCGAAAAACAATTCCCCAAAGCAGTTTTGTGAATGGAGCTTTGAGCAAGGAGATCAAAAATGGCAGCAAGATGAGCAAGAACACAAGTTTGAGCAATGGAGTGATTTTTTCTAGAGGAAGAAGGAGTGGATGGGTGCTGGAATAAGTGGAGGGGGGCCACGTGTGGCCCACAAGGTCAGGGGGCGCGCCCTCCACCCTTGTGGCCAGCTGGTGAGGCCCCCTGGTGTGTTCTTTGCACCAAAAATTCTAAAATATTGTATAAAAAATCATATCCAATTTTCAGGGCATTTGGAGAACTTTTATTTTCGAGACATTTTTTATTGCATGGATAATTCAGAAAACAGACAAAAAAATACTATTTTTGCTTTATTTAAACTAAGTAACAGAAAGTAAAAGATGGGTACAGAGAGTTGTGTCTTCTAAATTCATCCATCTCATGCTCATCAAAAGGAATCTAACAAGGTTGATCAAGTTTTATTAACAAACTTCTTTCGAATGACATGAAACCGGAGAATTTTTGAATAACACTAGGTTACCACAACGGGGATATGCATTTCCCCTACAATAAGAATATAATATTTCTTTTTGGCAGTAGGTAGAGGGAATTCGAAACCTCCAATAGTAATAGTTGAAAATTTTTCCAATAGAATTGTTACTATGAACTTGAGGTTGTTTCTTCGGAAAGTGTACCGTATGCTCATTACCATTAATATGAAAAGTGACATTGCCTTTGGTGCAATCAATAACAGCCCCTGCAGTATTGAAAAAGGATCTACCAAGGATAATCGACATACTGTCGTCCTCGGGAATATCAAGAATAACAAAGTCCGTTAAGATAGTAACATTTGCAACCACAACAGGCACATCCTCACAAATACCGATGGGTATAGCAGTTGATTTATCAGCCATTTGCAAAGAGATTTCAGTAGGTGTCAACTTATTCAATTCAAGTCTACGATACAAATAGAAAGGCATAACACTAACACCGACTCCAAGATCACATAAAGCAGTTTTAACATACACTACTGCAGGATGCTGCTAACGCGGCACTACGGTCAGAGACCCTTTCACGAAACTGTGTGCGATGCATTAATCACAAGCGGGGATGTAAAAAAACCGTCAAAAAAGGTGCAAATCGTTTGTGATGGAGGACGCATCAAACATGGTTCAGATTTTAGTTGCGTGTGCGATGTAGGGCACACGGTTAACCCATTTGAACTGTTTGCAATGAGGCAGAACAACATAAACGGACAGCCATATCAATATGTGTGCGATATATGGCATATAGTTTGCTCCGATGGACCGTTTGCTATTAGAGAGTGCAACATAAATGGTTAGCCAGATCAAGGTGTGTGTGATATAGGGCATACGGTTCACTCGGACAAACTGTTTTCGATTAGTGAACGCAACAGAAACGGTTCAACTTAACAAGATGTGTGTGATACGTGGCAAACAACCGACTCGGATGAACTGTTTGCGATGAGAATTTACAACACACGACAGTTAATCTGATTAGTTCATATGCGATTCATGCTGTACAAAAACTTTAAAAATGCAAACTAGTTGCTTGCGGTGGCTAGGGGTATCGCACACGATGCGTCTGCGAGTACTCGTGTGCGATGATTAGTAAGTTACACATGCATTTCCTTATGTTAACACTTGTGTGATAAATAACACGTGGCACCGGATACGTTATTCATGTTGTGTGTGTGCTCCACTTAGTCTTCCCGCGCTCGAGCGAATGCTTCCCGCGCTCAACATGGGTGAATTGTAAAATCCACGCCTATTCCCTCACTGGTTTCCCGCCACCAGGTAACGGCTTGCTGCATATAACCCAGGTGGCAACGCACCGGCGCGACACTCTGCGAAGATCTAGTCCTCACCCATCTACCATTAGTTATTCCAAGCATGCCAGGCAACGACCAAAGCTTCGACGTCGACGCCTGCCTGCGTTACATCTTCGATGAGGAGAACGAGTCGGAGTAGGTCGGGGAGCAAGAGCTTCATCGGCCGGTGCAGGAACCATGGCCCATCGGCAGCGATATCGGCGTCACAGTCCTTGGGAGCACAATCGACATATTGCAGAGGAGGTGTGATGAGCAGTTTTTCCATCCACCTTGCAAAAGATCCAGAGCTGCTCGGCGACATGATCGACGACCCACCCGAAGAACCGCCGTCACCAGTGCTCATTAAGATCCTGATGCCCCGCAAGGAATGGGAAGAGGACCTCCGCGATTCAGTCAAGACAAAGGCAGCCTGCGGCTTCATCATTGCCGGCGGCAGCCGTGTCAACCTCGATCCCGATGATGTGGTGGCCAGGCTCGAGCGCATCCTTGGCGGAGTTGATGTCCCCGACGAAGTAGAACATCGCCAGCGTGATATCTTGAGGATGCAGGTGATCGACGGAATTTGCTACCAGGCCAGAGACATGGAAATTGAGCGGTTCCACGGAGTTGTCATGTGCGTGATTGCACGTTGTCAAGCTCTTCCGGAAGAGGCCCAGCAGCCCCAAGAGCCTCCCAGCGCCAGCAGCTCTGTAGGCGGAGGTGGGTCGGGACACTCGGAGTGAACGGCCGCAAGGGTGCTGTGCTGATCATGGAGTCCGAGAAGACAATCGTCGGAAGGCCGGCAGCTCAGCCTTTTAGCTTATATTTTATTATAATTGTGTGCATATGTAGGTCGTGAGTGTTCAGGGCCTTGCCGCATTTGGCATTTTAAATTATCCTAAATATGTAAGACAATCATTAAGAATTATTAACCGTTGCCATTGTAACTTTGCCTCAACGGCGAGCAGAAGCTTGAGGGCGCCAATGAGCGCGCGCCATGCCGCCTCAACGACGAGCAACCACGTGGTCAACCTTCTGCCATCAATAAATTTTGACATTGTTTCTCGTCACATTGCTGATTACAACGCAATAAGTAATTGCAAATCTGTTCACACCTATCAAACTAATATGTGTTCACACTTAGCACCGGGCTATAAAAACTACGCACTCAAAAATTACTTCACAGTTCCTCTCCTCATCACCCACAAAACTGGTTTTTTCTATCAAGTCGTTCCGCCATGACCGGTAGGAGGAGTTTAGGGTGGACATATAACCAGGCAGCAAAGACCAAGGCCACGGAAGCACTAGAGAGGTCCCGCCTGATGACCCACAAGTATAGGGGATCTATCGTGGTCCTTTCGATAAGGAAGAGTGTCGAACCCAACGAGGAGCAGAAGGAAATGATAAGCGGTTTTCAGCAAGGTATTCTCTGCAAGTACTGAAATAAGTGGTAACAGATAGTTTTGTGCTAAGATAAATTGTAACGAGCAACAAGTAACAAAAGTAAATAAAGTGCAGCAAGGTGGCCCAATCCTTTTTGTAGCAAAGGACAAGCCTGGGCAAACTCTTATATCAGGAAAAGCGCTCCCGAGGACACATGGGAATATCGTCAAGCTAGTTTTCATCACGTTCATATGATTCGCGCTCGGTACTTTGATAATTTGATATGTGGGTGGACCGGTGCTTGGGTGCTGTTCTTACTTGAACAAGCATCCCACTTATGATTAACCTCTATTGCAAGCATCCATAACTGCAACAAAAGTATTAAGGTAAACCTAACCATAGCATGAAACATATGGATCCAAATCAGCCCTTACGAAGCAACGCATAAACTAGGGTTTAAGCTTCATCACTCTAGCAACCCATCATCTACTTATTACTTCCCAATGCCTTCCTCTAGGCCCAAATAATGGTGAATTGTTATGTAGTCGACATTCACATAACACCACTAGAGGCTAGACAACATACATCTCATCAAAATATCGAACGAATACCAAATTCACATGACTACTAATAGCAAGACTTCTCCCATGTCCTCAGGAACAAACGTAACTACTCACAAAGCATATTCATGTTCATAATCAGAGGGGTAATAATATGCATAAAGGATCTGAACATATGATCTTCCACCAAATAAACTAACTAGCATCAACTACAAGGAGTAATCAACACTACTAGCAACCTACTAGCACCAATCCCGGACTTGGAGACAAGAATTGGATACAAGCGATGAACTAGGGTTTGGAGATGAGATGGTGCTGGTGAAGATGTTGATGGAGATTGCCCTCTCCCGATGAGAGGAGCGTTGGTGATGACGATGGCGATGATTTCCCCCTCCGGGAGGGAAGTATCCCCGGCAGAACAGCTCTGCCAGAGCTCTAGATTGGTTCCGCCTCGTGGCGGCGGAGTCTTGTCCCGAAAGGTTGCTTGTTTATTTTTTCTCGACGGAAGACTTCATATAGCAGAAGATGGGCATCGGAGAGCCACCAGGGGGCCCACGAGGTAGGAGGGCGCGCCCTAGGGGGTGGGGGGGGGGCGCCCCCACCCTCGTGGACAGGGTGTGGGCCCCTGGCCTTCATCTTTGGCAGGTATTTTTCATTATTTATTGTAAGATATTCCGTGGAGTTTCAGTACTTTTGGAGTTGCGCAGAATAGGTCTCTAATATTTGCTCCTTTTCCAGCCTGAATTCCAGTGCCAAGCATTCTCCTCCTTATGTAAACCTTGTAAAATAAGAGAGTAGCCATAAGTATTGTGACATAATGTGAAATAACAGCCCATAATGCAATAAATATCGATATAAAAGCATGATGCAAAATGGACGTATCAACTCCCCCAAGCTTAGACCTCGCTTGTCCTCAAGCGAAAGCCGATAACAATAAACATGTCCTCATGTTTAGAGGTAGAGGCGTCGATAAAAATAAAATACGGACATGAAGGCATCATGATTATTCTCATAACAACAACATAAATTGATATTGTCATACGATAACTTATGTTCAAGTGATGATCTATTCATAATGCAAAAGTATGAATCAGAAACCTTATTGAGAACCAACAAACTATAACCTCAGTCACTGAAGCAAATGCAATTTATCATAACATCGGAAAGAGACTATGTCAGAGCTAAAAAGCAAGTCCACATACTCAACTATCATGTAGTCCTTCATAATTGCTAACACTCACGCAATACTTGTGGTTACGGAGTTTTAGTCGGACACAGAGAAAGATAGGGGCTTATAGTTTCGCCCCACAACCTTTTACCTCGAGGGTAATGTCAACAATAATAACTCATGCTCCCTACATCCAATTATATATATATATATATATATATATATATATATATATATATATATATATATATATATATATATATATATATATATATATATATATATGTTCTTTCAACATTTGGGCTTGCCAAAGGATAAAGTAAAAAAAGAAAAGGTGAAGATCACCGTGACTCTTGCATAAGGTAGAAGATAATAATAAAAGATAGTCCCTTCGCAGAGGGAAGCAGAGGTTGCCATGTGCTTTTATGGTTGGATGCACAAAATCTCAATGCGAAAGAACGTCACTTTATATTGCCCCTTGTGATATGAACCTTTATTATGCAGTCCGTCGCTTTTATTACTTCCACATCACAAGATCGTATAAAGCTTATTTCTCCCACACCAATCAATCATACATATTTAGAGCAATTTTTATTGCTTTACACCGATGACAACTTACTTGAAGGATCTTACTTAATCCATAGCTAGATATGGTGGACTCTCATGGCAAAACTGGTTTAAGGGTATTTGGAAGCACAAGTAGTATCTCTACTGGGTGCTGAGAGTTTGGCTAGCATGAGGGAGAAAGGCAAGCTCAACATGTTAGAGGATCCATGACAACATACTTTATCTCAGATATAAGAAAACATAACTCATCACGTTGTCTTCCTTGTCCAACATCAACTCTTTAGCATGTCATATTTTAATGAGTGCTCCCAATCATAAAAGATGTCAATGATAATATATCTATATGTGAAACCTCTCTTTCCTTATTACTTCCTATTAATTGCAACGATGACCAAAGCTATGTGTGCCAACTCCCAACAACTTTAATCATCATACTCTTTCTATGTGAAGCCATTACTCTCAATAAGATCAATATGAACTCTTGTTTCTTTTTATTCTTTTTCTTCTTTTCTTTATTCACTCAAGATCATGGCAAAATAATCAAGCCCTTGACTCAACACTAATCTTTATTATATAGCTCATGGACCCGATTACATAGAGAGATCATAAAGCAAAACTCAAAACTAGATCATGCCATAAATTTTATTCTACTAAAGCAAGATACTACTAATAGGGTCGAACTAAGAAAAATGGTAAAGATAGGAGTTGTGATGGTGATACGATACCGGGGCACCTCCCCCAAGCTTGGCAGTTGCCAAGGGGAGTGCCCATACCCATGTGATTATGTCTCCTTCTTTGTTGTTGGTGTAATATTCTTGGTGACAATTCCTCTCAGGATACGATTCTCCTCTTCGAGCTTGTTGACTTGCTGCTTGAGGTCTATTATTTCCTTACGAAGCTTTCCTGTAACGGCTAAAGCTCCTTGCACCCAAGGGTGTTTCATAGCTGCAGGAGAACAAGTGACACTCCTCTTCATATTTTCATAAGAAAGAAATCTAACATTGGAAGGGATAACCGAGTTTGGAATAGATGAACTCTGTAGTTCCCCCATCGTGAACCCAGCTTGGAAGCGAGAGGTGACTTCTTGATCCTCCATGTCATCTACCCTCATCAAGTCAGCCTCCATCTCTTCCTCCGTTGCTGGCCCAAAGTGGTCAGCGTCGATGTTTGCCCTTGGTTCTGGTGCCGGATTAGATACCCGGCTCTCCCCGACTGACTCTTGAGAAGACATCTTGCTCAAATTTGTAGCAGCAACAACTCGAAACAAAAACAGAGGATATTTGCGTGATACGGGAGTCAAAACCTTCGAGAGAATATATAGTGAATTTTTACCGACCAAAATACGTATCGTGCAAGAAAACGGAGTCCGGAAGGCACACGTGGTGCTCACGAGGTAGGGGGCGCGCCCACCACCCTCGTGGGGCCCTCGTGTCCTTCCCGGACTGCCACTTATTTTTCTATTTTTCTAAATATTCCAAAACGGAGAAATATTGCCTTAAAAATTGTTTTGGAGTCGGTTTACTTACCGTACCACATACCTATTCCTTTTGAGTCTCAAGCGTTCTGGAAAGTGTCTCTTATGTATTCCTCCGGAGTTACGGTTTCAATAATATTGGTTTCAACATTTATGGGATTACCTGAGATATAATGTTTAATTCTCTGACCGTTTACCACCTTCGGATTTGTACCTTCGAAGTTGTTGATCTTTATGGCACCGGAACGATAGACCTCCTCGATAACGTAGGGGCCTTCCCATTTAGAGAGAAGTTTTCCTGCAAAAAATCTTAAACGAGACTTGTATAGCAATACATAATCACCTACATTAAACTCACGCTTTTGTATCCTTTTGTCATGCCATCTTTTAACTTTTTCTTTAAACAACTTGGCATTTTCATAAGCTTGGGTTCTCCATTCATCAAGTGAGCTAATATCAAATAACCTCTTTTCACCGTCAAGTTTGAAATCATAGTTGAGCTCTTTAATAGCCCAATATGCCTTATGTTCTAGTTCGAGAGGTAAGTGACATGCTTTTCCATAAACCATTTTATATGGAGACATACCCATAGGATTTTTATATGCAGTTCTATAAGCCCATAATGCATCATCAAGTTTTTTAGACCAATTCTTTCTAGACCTATTGACAGTCTTTTGCAAAATTAATTTGAGCTCTCTGTTACTCAATTCTACTTGACCACTGGACAATGGATGATAAGGAGATGCAATTCTATGATTAACGTCATACTTAGCAAGCATTTTACGGAAAGCACCATGAATAAAGTGTGAACCACCATCAGTCATTAAATATCTAGGGACTCCAAACCTTGGAAAAATAACTTCCTTAAGCATTTTAATAGAAGTGTTATGATCAGCACTACTAGTTGGAATAGCTTCTACCCACTTAGTAACGTAATCAACAACAACTAAAATATGTGTGTATCCATTAGAGGCAGGAAAAGGTCCCATATAATCAAAGCCCCAAACATCAAATGGTTCAATAACAAATGAATAATTCATAGGCATTTCTTGACGTCTACTAATATTACCAATTCTTTGACATTCATCACAAGACAAGACAAACTTACGGGCATCCTTGAAGAGAGTGGGCCAATTAAAACCTGATTGCAATATCTTATGTGCAGTTCTATCTCCAGCGTGGTGTCTTCCATAAGCTTCGGAGTGGCACTTGCGTAGGATCTGTTCCTGTTCATGCTCAGGTACACAACGTCTAATAACACCATCTACTCCTTCTTTATAAAGATGTGGGTCATCCCAAAAGTAATGTCTGAAATCATAGAAGAACTTTTTCTTTTGTTGGTATGTGAAACTTGGTGGTATGAATTTAGCAACAATGTAATTAGCATAATCAGCATACCATGGAGTACTACGAGAAGTATTTATGACATTTAATTGTTCATCAGGAAAGCTATCATCAATAGGTAGTGGGTCATCAAGAACATTTTCTAACCTAGACAAGTTGTCTGCAACGGGGTTCTCAGCTCCTTTTCTATCAACAATATGCAAATCAAATTCTTGTAGCAAGAGAACCCATCTAATAAGTCTAGGTTTAGCATCTTTCTTCTCCATCAGATATTTATCAGCAGCATGATCGGTGTGAATAGTTACTTTAGAATCAACAATATAAGGTCTGAACTTATCACAAGCAAATAAAACTGCTAAAAGTTCTTTTTCAGTAGTAGCATAATTTCTTTGAGCATTGTCTAGAGTCTTACTAGCATAATGGATAACATTTAATTTCTTATCAACTCTTTGCCCTAGAATAGCACCTACAGCATAAACACTAGCATCACACATAATTTCAAAGGGTAAGTTCCAATCAGGTGGCTGAACAACAGGTGCAGTGACTAATGCTTTCTTGAGTATTTCAAATGCTTCTACACAATCATCATCAAAGACAAATGGTATATCTTTTTGTAATAAATTAGTCAGAGGCCGAGAAATTTTTGAGAAGTCCTTAATGAACCTCCTATAAAATCCGACGTGACCAAGGAAACTTCTTATACCTTTGATGTCCTTGGGACATGGCATCTTTTCAATAGCATCAACCTTGGCTTTATCAACTTCAATACCTCTTTCAGAAACTTTATGCCCCAAGACAATACCTACGTTAACCATAAAGTGGCACTTTCCCAATTCAAGACAAGATTAGTTTCTTCACATCTCTGCAAAACTCGATCAAGATTGCTCAAGCAATCATCAAAAGAAGATCCATAAACGGAAAAGTCATCCATGAAAACCTCACAAATCTTTTCACAAAAGTCAGAGAATATAGCCATCATGCATCTTTGAAAGGTAGCAGGTGCATTACATAAACCAAAAGGCATATGCCTATAAGCAAAAGTATGAAAAGGGCATGAAAAAGTAGTCTTTGATTGATCTTTAGCCGACACATGTATTTGAGAGAAACCATAATAACCATCTAGAAAGCAGTAATGTGTATGTTTGCATAATCTTTCTAGCATTTGATCAACAAAAGGTGAGGGGTAATGATCTTTCTTAGTAGCCTTATTTAATTTGCGGAAATCAATTACAATCCTATAACCTGTAATAATTCTTTGCGGGATCAATTCATCTTTATCATTAGGAACAACAGTAATACCTCCCTTCTTAGGGACACAATGGACAAGACTCACCAACTGACTATCAGCAACGGGATAAATTATACCTGCCTCTGGAAGCTTTAGTATCTCTTTTCTTACCACTTCTTTCATTTTAGGATTCAAACATCGTTGAGGATCATGAACTGGTTTGGCATCTGCTTCCAAATTTATTTTATGTTGACATAGAGTGGGACTAATGCCCTTAAGATCATCAAGAGTATATCCAATAGCGCACGATGCTTCTTCAGAGTTTTCAATAATCTTTCTTCTTCATGCTCTGAAAGGTTAGCACTAATAATAGCAGGATATATCTTCTTTTCATCAAGATAAGCATATTTAAGATTATCAGGCAACGGTTTAAGCTGAAACATGGGATCACCCTTAGGTGGAGGAGGATCCCCTAGGATTTCAACAGGCAAATTGTGTTTCAGAATAGGTTCTTGTTTAAAGAATACTTCATCTATTTCCCTTCTTTCATTCATGAACATATCATTTTCATGGTCTAGCAAATGTTCTAAAGGATCACTAGGAGGTACGGCAATAGAAGCAAGACCAATAATTTCATCCTTACTAGGTAATTCTTCTTAATGGTGTTGTTTACTAAATTTAGAGAAATTAAACTCATGAACCATATCATCCAAGCCAATAGTAACAACATTCTTTTCGCAGTCTATCCTAGCATTAACAGTGTTCAAGAAGGGTCTACCAAATATATTTAGACAAAAGCTATCTTGTGGGGAACCAAGAACAAGGAAATCAGCAGGATATTTAGTTTTCCCACACAAGACTTCAACATCTCTAACAATTCCCACTGCTGATATAGTATCTCTATTGTCAAGTTTAATTGTAACATCAATACCTTCTAACTCAGCAGGTGCAATTTCATGCTTAATTTCTTCGTATAAAGTATGCGGTATAACACTAGCACTAGCACCCATATCACATAAGCCATGATAACAATGATCTCCTATTTTAACAGAAATAACAGGCACGCCTACCACATGTCTATGTTTATCTTTAGCACAAGGTTTAGCAATTCTAGCAGATTCACCGCAAAATTGAATAACATGCCCATAAATATTATCAGACAAGAGATCTTTAACAATAGCAATATTAGGTTCTACTTTAACTTTCTCAGGAGGTGTATAAGTTCTAATATTGCTTTTACGAACCACAGTTGAAGCTTTAGCATGATCCTTTATTCTAACAGGGAAAGGTGGTTTCTCAACATAAGTAGGAACAATAGGATCATTATAAGTGACAGTATTTTCTTCAACTTTAATAGGTGCAACTACTTTTACTTCTATGGGAGGATGATATCTAAACCACTTCTCCTTGGGGAGATCAACATAAGTAGCAAAGGATTCACAGAAAGAAGCTACTATCTCAGAGTCAAGTCCATATTTAGTGCTAAACTTACGGGAAATATCGGTATCCATAAAAGATTTAACACAATCAAACGTAGGTGTCATACCTGACTCCTTACCTTCGTCGAGATCCCAATCTTCAGAGTTGCGTTTAATTCTATCCAATAAATCCCACTTAAATTCAATAGTCTTCATCATAAAAGAGCCAGCACAAGAAGTATCGAGCATGGTGCGATTGTTTTCAGAAAGCCGAGCATAAAGATTTTGAATAATTGTTTCTCTTGGGAGCTCATGATTGGGGCATGAATATAACATTGATTTAAGCCTCCCCCAAGCTTGAGCGATGCTTTCTCCTTCGCGAGGCCAAAAATTATATATATAATTACGATCACGATGAACAAGATGCATAGGGTAATACTTTTGATGAAATTCCAATTTCTATCTTCTATAGTTCCATGATCTCGTATCATCACATAGCCTATACCATGTCAATGCGTCTCCCTTCAAAGATAAAGGGAAGACCTTCTTCTAAGCAACATCATCGGGTATACATGCAAGCTTAAATAATCCACAAACTTCATCCACATATATTAAGTGCTCATCAGGATGCTTTGTTCCATCTCCTGTAAAAGGATTAGCTAGCAGTTTTTCTATCATACCCGAAGGAAATTCAAAAGGAGTTTCATTTTCAATAGGTTCAGTAGGTTGAGGAGCAACTCTTTGCTCTACTGGACGGGGTGAAGATACCCCGAACAAGCCCCTCAGAGGATTACTTTCCATAGTAACAAGTGACAGTAAATTTCAGCACACTATATAAATTTTTCCTTACCAAATTCCACCTACCGAAGGCGCTTCACTCCCTGGCAAAGGCGCCAGAAAAGAGTCTTGATGACCCACAAGTATAGGGGATCTATCGTGGTCCTTTCGATAAGTAAGAGTGTCGAACCCAACGAGGAGCAGAAGGAAATGATAAGCGGTTTTTAGCAAGGTATTCTCTGCAAGTACTGAAATAAGTGGTAACAGATAGTTTTGTGATAAAATAAATTGTAACGAGCAACAAGTAACAAAAGTAAATAAAGTGCAGCAAGGTGGCCCAATCCTTTTTGTAGCAAAGGACAAGCCTGGACAAACTCTTATATAAGGAAAAGTGCTCCCGAGGACACATGGGAATATCGTCAAGCTAGTTTTCATCACGTTCATATGATTCGCGTTCGGTACTTTGATAATTTGATATGTGGGTGGACCGGTGCTTGGGTGCTGTTCTTACTTGAACAATCATCCCACTTATGATTAACCTCTATTGCAAGCATCCGCAACTACAACAAAAGTATTAAGGTAAACCTAACCATAGCATGAAACAAATCAGCCCCTTACGAAGCAACGCATAAACTAGGGTTTAAGCTTCTGTCACTCTAGCAACCCATCATCTACTTATTACTTCCCAATGCCTTCCTCTAGGCCCAAATAATGGTGAAGTGTTATGTAGTCGACATTCACATAACACCACTAGAGGCTAGACAACATACATCTCATCAAAATATCGAACGAATACCAAATTCACATGACTACTAATAGCAAGACTTCTCCCATGTCCTCAGGAACAAACGTAACTACTCACAAAGCATATTCATGTTCATAATCAGAGGGGTAATAATATGCATAAAGGATCTGAACATATGATCTTCCACCAAATAAACCAACTAGCATCAACTACAAGGAGTAATCAACACTACTAGCAACCTACTAGCACCAATCCCGGACTTGGAGACAAGAATTGGATACAAGAGATGAGCTAGGGTTTGGAGATGAGATGGTGCTGGTGAAGATGTTGATGGAGATTGCCCTCTCCCGATGAGAGGAGCGTTGGTGATGACGATGGCGATGATTTCCCCCTCCGAGAGGGAAGTATCCCCGGCAGAACAGCTCTACCGGAGCTCTAGATTGGTTCCGCCTCGTGGCGGCGGAGTCTCGTCCCGAAAGGTTGCTTGTTTATTTTTTCTCGACAAAAGACTTCATATAGCAGAAGATGGGCATCGGAGAGCCACCAGGGGGCCCACGAGGTAGGAGGGCGCGCCCTAGGGGGGGCGCCCCCCACCCTCGTGGACAGGGTGCGGGCCCCCTGGCCTTCATCTTTGGCAGGTATTTTTCATTATTTATTGTAAGATATTCCGTGGAGTTTCAGGACTTTTGGAGTTGCACATAATAGGTCCCTAATATTTGCTCCTTTTCCAGCACAGAATTCCAGCTGCCGGCATTCTCCCTCCTTATGTAAACCGTGTAAAATAAGAGAGAATAGCCATAAATATTGTGACATAATGTGAAATAACAACCCATAATGCAATAAATATCGATATAAAAGCATGATGCAAAATGGACGTATCACCGCCGCAGCCGCAGCAGAGATGTCCCGGCACGTCGCGGAGCCCTCGAACGAGCTCACACGGGCACGTGAGGGCTCTCACAAGCGCATTCACAGCGTCGGCCATCGCGACAAGCCGGCGTCCCTGAAGTCCTTCGCTGGCGACGGCAACATTCTCGCTGGCGTCACTATGCAGCAGGAGCTAGTCGACGGCTTGATGAAGCTGCTCAAGATCAGCGATGCCTCGGTTGACAAGGCGACCGGCCTCGTCGAGCAACTCATGGATGACAATGCGAAGCTCCTCAAGTTGGTCGCCGAGAAGGAGGAGGAGGCCACCGGGTGGAAGATGCTGCATGAGCAGAGCAGTGCCTCGGAGATGACGCTGAAAGCGGACGTCAAGGAACTGATGGGTGGCTTGAGGAAGCTCCGGATCGAGCGCGAGCAGGAGGTGGAGGAATCCGTGGCTGCTTTCAAGCAAAGTCTTGAGGAATTGAAGAAGGAGCTGGAAGATTTCGCCGCTCGGCGATCCATCGACGAGTTGAGACAGTAGCGACCCAGATCGTTGTCTGCAGTTTCCTTCTTCTCTTGCCCCCGTGTCTTCCGGGCTTTGCCGCATGTGGCATTTTAAATTATCCGGAATATGTAAGACAATTATTATCTGCGGCATTGTAAATTTATCGTCATATTATCCGTTGCCATTTTTTTGTGTGGTCGTATTATCCGTTTCCCTATGTGGCAATTTAAATTAGGGCAGAATAGGAGTTGAAAACACGAACAAAGCAAATGCTGCCATGGGATCACAAGCAAACACCCTCCGCCCAGGTGCTTTAATTAAGCCATTAATGGAGAAGTTGTGAGCGAGGCGGGCGGGGGCTCGTGCATGGAGGTCAAAGAGCTTGCTTCCCGGTGAGCATGGGCGGCCTTGCTGCTTGCATGTGTCCCGTCGAGCCTGCGAATTGGACAGGATGCACGCGTCCGTCGAGCTGCTGTGGCGGACTGCTTTCATGACGCGTCCGTCGAACCTGCACGGCTGACTTCTCGTGCTCGTCCCGTCTAATCAAACAGCTGCACGCACGCCACCGAGTATGGTTAAATTTCGACACGGTAAATATAATACAACCGTTTGCGATATTAATGTGTCAGCTTTTTGTTTCAAAAATGACTCTTTTGGCTACTAATGTGTGCGCCTCTTCTCAAACTGGACGATTTTTTTACCACGGCATATATGTGCCATGTCATGAAACCATGCCAAGTTTCATGTTTTTTGGCTGAGTTTTTTATTTACTGGGATTTAAAAACTGAGATTCTCATTGTTTCAGGACGACAACAAGTTTGTAATTCATTCTCATTCCTTAAACGAGAGCTAAACATGGACCCAATGACACATGTACGATTTCCCACCCATTTTGCTTCACTGGAGCATGTGGTTGTAGTTCAAATTTGAATTATGGACTACATTAAATGCATAGAAAACTTAGTAATTAGTAATATATATATACAATGGCCAAACGAACCCTGAACAGTTTCAAATTTCAGCCTGTAGAAAACAAAGTTCAAGGCGAGAAGAGGCATCGATTATCATTTCGCCCACAAGAGGGGCATGTTTCCCTACCGGAACCACGAGGGTTGCGACGTGCTCCGGTTTGTAAAAGGCTTGTAATATAGCTTCGCCCAAATTGGACAATTATATATACCATGTAGTGACACCATGACAAGTTTCATGATTTCCTAGTGAGTTTTGGATTTACAGACATTTAAAAAACCGAGATTCGCAATGTTTGTGGCCAGGCCAGGACGGCGAGACGGTTGAATTCGTTCCCATTCGTTCCATGGGACCTAAACATACACCCCAAGGAAACATGTACGTTTTTTCTAGCCATTTTGGTGCACTGGAGCATGTATTTGTAGTTCGGATTTGAATGATGGACATTAAATGCCTAGAAAACTCAATTAATGAATAAAAATGTCAAATGAACCCTGAACAATTTCAAAGTTCAGCGCGAATCTCCAGTTGTTCCGTGTCGCATGTAGGAGAAAATACGAGGCTAGAAGAGGGAGTGATTATCGTTTGGCCCACAAGGGGACACATTTCCCTATTGAAACCACGAGGGTTCTTGCGATAGGCTCCGGTTTGTAAGAGGTTTGTAATAAAGCTTGGCCCAAATTGGCAATGTTTTTACCATGACATATATGTGCCATGACGTGACACCATGCCACCTTTGATGACTTTCTGGTGAGTTTAGGATTTACGGGGACTTAAAAACCGAGATTTGAAATGTTTGAGGATGAGCCAGGCACCGGTACCGTTGTAATTCGTTCCCATTCCTCGCATGAGACCTAAACATGCACCCAAGGACACATGTATAATTTTTCTAGCCATTTTGGTGAACTGGAGCATGTATTTGTAGGTTAGATTTGAATTATGGACATTAAATGCCTAGGAAACTCAATTAGTGTATAAAAAGGCCAAACGAACCCTGAATAAGTTTAAATTTCAGCACGGATATCCTGTCGTTCCATGTTGCCCGTGGAACAAAATATAAGGCGAAAAGAGGCAGTGATTATGTTTCGCCCACAAGGGGAACACGTTTCCCTATCAGAACCACGAGGCTTCTTTGAGAGAAGCTCCAATTTTTGTAAGAGGTTTGTAATAAAGCTTGGCCCAAATTGGACAATGTTTTTACCACGACATATATGTGCCATGACGTGACACCATGCCACCTTTGATGACTTTCTGGTGAGTTTAGGATTTATGGGGACTTAAAAATCGAGATTCGAAATGTTTGAGTACGAGCCATGACACCAGTACGGTTGTAATTCGTTCCCATTCCTGGCATGGGACCTAAACATGCACCCAAGGACACATGTATAATTTTTCTAGCCATTTTGGTGAACTGGAGCATGTATTTGTAGTTCAGATTTGAATTATGGACATTAAATGCCTAGGAAACTTAATTAGTGTATAAAAAGGCCAAACGAACCCTGAATAAGTTTAAATTTCAGCACGGATATCATGTCGTTCCATGTTGCCCGTAGAAGAAAATACAAGGTGAAAAGAGGCAGTGATTACGTTTCGCCCACAAGGGGGACACATTTCCCTATCGGAACCACGAGGCTTCTTTGAGAGAAGCTCCGGTTTGTAAGAGGCTTGTAATAAAACTTGCGCCACAATGAAAGAAAAAAATTCCTTGACATATAAGTGTGATGTCGTGACAGCATGGCAGGTTTCACGATTTTCAGCTTAGTTTTGGATTTACGGGGATTTAAAAACCGAGATTCTTCTCATGAAATGTTTTCAAATAGCACACGGTTCACTCACGAAAGTCGATATTCAATGAAAACTTCGTGGAAACCATATTTTAAAGTTTCATAAAAATCTGAAAAAAATTTGGGATGTTAAGAAGGTGATCTTTTATTGCGACACAAAATTTCAAGTTGAAAAACATTATGAGATATGATCTATGAAAAAGACAAATTCCGCCATGAATAGTGACATTACTATTCGGCACTATTCAACACTGATTTTTTCTTTTTCATAGCTCACATCTCTTAATGTGTTTCAACTTGAAATTTTGTGTGCCAATAAAACATCATCCTCTTAACATCCCGCATTTTTTTGATTTTTTTGAAACTTCAAAACATCTTTTCTCGTGGTTTTCACGGTTTCCACTGAATGTTGGTTTCGTATGATAGCCCCCCTGGCCTTGCTGTGATCCGAGTCCTGCGTTCGACCGCCAGCACCCCATGGATCGTACGTGTGCACCTTTGGATGCTCCCAGATCGAACGACAACCTTGAGCCCTTTCGACAGCACATGCAGTACATGGGTAAGCACTGTGCGCATGCGTCGTGTAGCTCACGCTTCCTTCTCTACTAGGTTTTTATTCAAAATAGGCTACCGTTTCTCGCCACTCCTCTCATCGGTTTCCTGCCTCTTCTCCCAGATATGCATGATGTAGATGTTCGTTTAATTCTTATAGTTCATCTCATACAAAATCAATTAGTTTTATAAAAAAACTATTTAAAGATTCATGGAATTGTGCATTGTAAAGGTAAAAACAAAAAGTGACAATTCATTTAGAAAAAAAGGTTTGGGCAATTAAGATATGGAAGATTCTAGAGAACAAAGGAGAAGTGCTTGTGTTTTGAGGTTTGTGCATTAGGTTTAAGTTCAACCATGGAGTCTTCTAGATTGTACATGTGGTAGAATCTGGTGGAATGTAGATCATATCCAACGGCCAGTAGTGCTCGGATTTGCCATCCCTGTACTGTCGGATTGGCTTCATCCAACGAGCAACTTTCATAGTTATTCGAACACTATATAGGTGTATATATGTATAGATGTATAGATATATATAGATGTGTCCCATGCTAGATAAAATAAAGTTTGAGCGCATGCGTGGGGCGACCCCCGTGCTGCCGCCTCGAAGTTAGGAAACTGACATCTTAGGTATTGAACCAAGCTTGGAGTCGGTACAGTGTACGGTTTGTAATGTACTTGGCGTGGCCCATCGAAGTTGTGCATTTGAGATTTAAACACATCATACACCATCATACCCATACATATTTCCAGTTCGCATGCAGTGTATACGAGGTCTTCTGATCGACCACATCTCCCTTGTGCGGTTTTTCGTGACGACATGGATATCTGTGGGCTCCCCAAGTGTATATATATCATCCCTTTGACCGATAATGAGGGGTATGTGTTGGCCATGAATGGATTCCTCCTAGTCCATGTTAGGGCCGGTCACCGTCAAATGTCGGTCAACCAAAGCTCGAGCTCATGCGTTGTCAGGATGCCCTCCCAGATGCTCGGATTGCTGGGTTGGACCTACATCAAACCCTGCGTACGTGTCTCGTCCCTAACTACCTTGCCTTCATGGTTGTTGTTTGTATCGAGAGGTAGGCACCACATCTAAATTGTACATTATTCTATATTGAAAACACACATCACCCCTTCCCAACGTACATCATTTTGGACCGCATGCAAGAGGTGCTGGTTTTGTGGTCCCTCTCGTGCGATGTTTATGATGGTTCAATCTATTGGCCCAAGCGGTTTATCGACCACAACAACTCTCATTTGACCAAATGAAGGATTCATTGGTCCGTCTTATGGTAGGTCATGGTGACATGCATGTATGACCAAACTATCGATCATTACGCGCATCCGCCCCGCTGACACGAAGTGGGAGGTGGTGGGCCAAGCATCCTAGCTAGGTACGACATTATGTCATTATATATATCCTAGCTAGGTGGTTGTTAGGGTGCTTTCGGGTTTGCGAGGCAGGTGCCACCAAAGTTGTGCATTGTGTATTTAAAGTTTTAAACATCCCCAATATTCATACATATATTTGGCCACTTCCAGGTGGTTCTTGACTTCTGGCCCCTCTCATCGATCTTCAATGACGCGCCCAACCGTGGGCCCGTGGGGTCAAAGTTGTGCATTTGAATTTTGAACATCACATACCACCCTTTTCACTCATATATATTTGGGCCACATGCTGGTGTGGCTGTCTTTTGACCCTCCCTAAAGTTATTTTTTGCTGCAAAGACTCTGATGACCGTCAACGGACACGGGGTATAATATCTCAGCCGTGTGTGATACAAGTGTGATGTGAATCACCACGACCGCGCAAGCGCGAGCAAATTAAGGTGGAGGTACTGGCTCAACCGTGTGCGATGCAAGTGCGCTGAAATCACCATGATCGCGCAAGCGCGAGCAAAGGGTGGAGGTACTGGCTCAACCATGTGTGATGCAAGTGCGCTGAAATCACCACGATCGCGCAAGCGCGAGCAAAGGGTGGAGGTACTAGCTTAACCGTGTGCGATGCAAGTGCTCTATAAAACCACCACATGTGGAAGCTAAAGGCGGGTAAGTTTATTTGGAAATTAGGATGAACCGTGTGTGATAGACCAGCTAGCTAGAAATATAAAAAACAAACTACCCGCCTTGAGCATTGCAAAAATCGGTGGATCCGCGCCACTTTTCCTTATTATCATACACACATATTGTTATTGGACCGTGCGCGATCTTGGGCACTCCTGCCCCACATCAATTCCTTTACCCAAATTTTAGTAACCACCGTACTTCAATCGCCGCCCACACTCCTCCAGCACCGACCTTATAGTAAAATTACAGTAGCCAAGGCATTTGAACCGTCGCCCTCCCTCGTCCACCACCATCTCCACCCAACATTACTAAAATTTTCAGTAGCCGCGTCGTATCCTCAAACACCAGCCCCCTCCACAGTCCCCCACCCGCCCCCTCCCCCCTTCGAACCCTAGCTCGCGCCCACCGCCGGCGCCGCCGCCAACCCTGCTGGTCTACCCGTTCCTCATAGCTTAGATAATAAAGTTCAGGTTATCCAGCGATTCCCATACCGTCGCCCCACTCCCCTGAGTTTTTAGATGAGGCCTGCGGTGTCCCTCCTTGCCAGATCCACATCCCCTGCTCCAGAATGTTGCAGCCTAAGCTCGTCCACGTATCCCGAGGAGCCCGACGAGCGTTCGGCCAAGAAGAGGTTTATCATGGCCTCTCCGGCGGACGTTGGCGAGGTGGCCGCCGTTCGCCCCGACCTGTCAATCCCGGAGCAACATGTCACCACGGAAGCCGGCGAAGACGTTGACTACGTTGCCATGCCGAAGGCTTCATGTCAGCGGGCTAGCGTATTACTGTATCTCGGGAAAGTTGGCTACGACATCAAGCTCGTCCACACCGAAAGCTTCACGTGGGCCATGTCACAGGTTAAGTGGTCCATCCCCAACCCCTCTGGTTCAACCGCCACCGATCTCTTTGACGGACCTGCCGCTGATCTCCTCCGCCAAGCGGTCAAGGATTTGCGAGCTTTATACGCCATCGAGCCCATTTTGTCACTTCTGAAGGACACGTTCTACGGCGGCGGCTTGGGATCCTCAATTGCCAAGTTAGATCTCATCGACCACGACCACGACCACGAGGAGGACACCCACGAAGGTTCTTCCAAGGTGAAACAACCCATCTGTGACATCAGAGAGCGCACCATGGGTATGTGCTCTTCCAACTGGAAGGATCCCGTCCATGAAATGTGAGGCAGCATTCTATCAGCAAATCTTACCTTTTCTAGCTTGCCAACCCGTACCCTTTGTTGTAGTAGCATTTGCAGTGTGGTGCTTTAACTGTGCCGTGTTTAATTATTTCAGTTATGCAAAAATGTATTGTTCAATAGGTCTATGTGATGTTTAAGTATGAATTGTCCACTTTAGTTTCACGAATGGCTATATTTGGTTGTTTATAGTGAGCATTTTTCCATTTATCGAGCAGATGCCTTGTTTATCTGTATTTGGTTCTTAGTTCAGTTGCAGTGAGTATTTGTCCAGTTATCAAGCAGCTGCCTTGTTTATCTATATTTGGTTGTTAGGTTGCTTTTTTTAGCATTTGTCCAGTTATCAAGCAGATGCCTTGTTTATCAGTATTTGGTTGTTAGGTTGGTTTTTTAGAATTTCTCCAGTTATCAAGCAGATGCCTTGTTTATCTTTATCTGCTTATTAGGTTGGTTGCAGTGAGCATTTGTCCAGTTTTCAAGCATATGCCATGTTTATCTGTATTTGCTTGTTAGGTTGGTTGAAGTGAGACTCTGTCTAGTTTTCAATGGCTATATTTGGTTGTTATACTGGTCATTTATGCCTTATTTATTTCAGTCATTCACAATGTGTGGTTCATTATGTGCAAGTCAGAACTGTGCCGCTCGACTACATCAATACTAGTTTTGAACGGCTATATTTGGTTCCAGTCATTCCTGGTGTAGTTAACACATGCCCTTTATTTCAGTTTTACACATTTATTCAGTGTGATGTTTAAGCATTACCTACGTTCTATTCATTTTCAACAATAGCAGTTTGAATTGCAATATTTGATGGTATTAAGCTTCTTTGTCGATAACATTACCTTCCATTTTATATCTGCTTTAACAGCATGCTGAAACCAACACATTCAAGCTATCATTTGGAGATGATGTTGTTTACCTTTGCTATATTTGTTTGATGTTAAGATTGTTGTACTTATCATGCCTTTCCACTACTTATGCAGGACAACAACGGGAGTGGCCACCATATTCCACCAAGGTTAGCTTCATCCCTCGGCTTGTACTCCCCCCGTCGTTCCATAATGTAGTGCATATAGATCCAGGCCTGGACACTAGTTAGCTTCTAATATTGACTTGTTGCTTGTAGGTACATATGCCCTTGGCAAGGATCCACACATTGACCCTTTTTGCGTATGGGGAAATGAGATATTGATGAACATGCATCAAGTGAGGAAACTGATCAAGATTATTAGCAAAAAGATATGAATGGTGGCAAGAAAATTATTTGTTTATGCTCTATCCAACACAAGAGTGAGCTGTAGGATGGTAACTACAAACTCTGCAGCCTTCTCTTTTTACTGCCCACAATGAGTTGTTAGACAACAATGTCTGAATCTTTTTCGTTCCCAGTGGTTCCCGAAGCAGTTCACTCAAGATTACCTCGCAAAGTACATGATTGGTGGACACGCAATGAAGGTTAAAGTATTTCATCCAGACTACAATGAGCATCGAGAAGTCCTAATGAAGAAAGTGAAGGATGGACGGGCAGCCATCACAAGGGTTGGCCTAGAGTCGAATGCGCGCTTTACGCATGGAGGAGGGCACAATATGGGCATTCCGCTTCACCTTCTCCAATAACAGAATGTCTTTCGCCTCTCTCTTTACTGATCTTTAGTACAAGCTGTGGTTCATCATTCTTTACTTGGTGCTACATAGTTCTTGATATATGTACATGCATTGAATTATGGATTAGTGGTTGAACCTATATTTGTAATAAACATGGTTGGATATGAAATAAGTGATTGCCTACTTTCAAATTCAAAACATGTGATTTTTAAATTAGGGATTAATTGGATTAATTATGGATTAATTAGGGATTACACTGCACATGGTTTGCGAAAGCGAAACGTGTGCGATATAGGTGGAGATCAGAAACGTTTCTAGGATCCACTACGTGTGCGATCAATCTCCACTGCACACATGACTTTCTCTTGAAAATGGTTTGCGTTAGGCCACCTTGCGCAAACGTTTATCACATAAAAAGTGTGTGTGATGGACAACCTTTGCCACACAGTTTCTTCTATGCACCGTGTGTGATTGATACGTCTCCATCATATCTACTTTTCCAAACACTTTTGCCCTTGTTTTGGACTCTATCTTGCATGATTTGAATGGAACTAACCCGGACTGACGCTGTTTTCAGCAGAATTGCCATGGTGTTATTTTTGTGCAGAAATAAAAGTTCCCTGAATGACCTGAAACTTCACAGAGAATATTTTTGGAATAAATAAAAAATACGGGCGAAAGAATCAACACCTGGGGGCCCAGACCCTGTCCACGAGGATGGGGGCGCGTCCCCCTGCCTCGTAGGCCCCCTGAGGCTCCACCGACCTCAACTCCAACTCTATATATTCACGTTCGGGTAGAAAAAATCAAAGAGAAGGATTCATCGCGTTTTACGATACGGAGCCGCCGCCAAGCCCTAATCTCTCTCAGGAGGGCTAATCTGGAGTCCGTTCGGGGCTCCGGAGAGGGGAATCCATCGCCGTCATCATCAACAACCTTCCTCCATCACCAATTTCATGATGCTCACCGCCGTGCGTGAGTAATTCCATCGCATGCTTGCTGGACAATGTTGGGTTGGATGAGATTTATCATGTAATCGAGTTAGTTTTGTTAGGGTTTGATCCCTAGTTTCCATTATGTTCTAATATTAATGTTGCTATGACTTTGCTATGCTTAATGCTTGTCACTAGGGCCCGAGTGCCATGATTTCAGATCTGAACCTATTATGTTTTCATGAATATATGTGAGTTCTTGATCCTATCTTGCAAGTCAATAGTCACACACTATGTGTTATGATCCGTTAACCCCGAAGTGACAATAATCGGGACCACTCCCGGTGATGACCATAGTTTGAGGAGTTCATGTATTCACTAAGTGTTAATGCTTTGGTCCGGTACTCTATTAAAAGGAGGCCTTAATATCCCTTAGTTTCTGATAGGACCCCGCTGCCACGGGAGGGTAGGACGAAAGATGTCATGCAAGTTCTTTTCCATAAGCACGTATGACTATATTTGGAATACATGCCTACATTACATTGATGAACTGGAGCTAGTTCCGTGTCACCCTATGTTATAACTGTTGCATGAGGAATCGCATTCGACATAATTATCCATCACAGATCCGTTGCCTACGAGCTTTTCACATATTGATCTTTTCTTAGTTACTTTTCCGTTACCATTGTTACGATTACTACAAAAACTGCTATTGTTACTTTTGCCACTGTTACCATTTCTTCCATACTACTTTGCTACTAAATACTTTGCTGCAGATATTAAGTCTTTCAGGTGTGGTTGAATTGACAACTGAGCTGCTAATACTTGAGAATATTCTTTGGCTCCCCTTGTGTCGAATCAATAAATTTGGGTTGAATACTCTACCCTAGAAAACTGTTGCGATCCCCTATACTTGTGGGTTATCAAGACTATTTTCTGGCGCCGTTGCCGGGGAGCATAGCTCTATTCTTTGAGTCACTTGGGATTTATATCTGTTGAACACTATGAGGAACTTGAAAGACGAAAAAACCAAGATTTATCCCTCAACTACGAGGGGAGGTAAGGAACTGCCATATAGCTCTGCACTTGATTCTCCTTATGTTTTGAGTAAACTTGCCACACCTAAACCTACTCCTTCTATTCATTCTGATATGTCGCATGTTATTGATGATGCCACTTCTGCTTTGCATGATTCTTATGATGAAACTACTTCTATGCTTGATAATACTATGCCATTAGGTGAATTTCTTGATGAACAACTTGCTAGGGTTAGAGAGAATGAAATTATTGAAACTGATAATATTGATGAATGTGATGATGAAAATTCTCCCCCTAGATATGAATTGCCTGATGTGCCTGAGGGTTATGTTATGGATGAAGAAACTGCTAGAGACTTTTTTGCTTGCAAAGATAGATATGATCTTAAGAAACTGTTAGCTAAGCTGAAAGAAAAGTCTTCAAACACTAGAATTAAATATGACCCTGCTTTTGCTACTTCACCTATCTATATTTCTGATAAGGATTATGATTTCTCTGTCAACCCTGAGTTAATTACTTTGCTTGAATCTGATCCTTTTTATGGCTATGAATCTGAAACTGTTGTGGCACATCTTACTAAATTAAATGATATAGCCACCCTATTCACTCATGAGGAAAAAATTCATTACTACTATATCCTTAAGTTATTTCTGTTCTCATTAAAGGATGATGCTAAAACATGGTTTAATTCTCTTACTCCTGGTTGTGTGCGTTGTCCCCAGGATATGATTTATTACTTCTCTGCTAAATATTTCCCTGCTAAGAAACAAGCTGCCTTAGGGGAAATATATAATTTTGTGCAAATTGAAGAAGAGAGTCTCCCACAAGCTTGGGGGAGGCTTCTCCAATTACTTAATGCTTTGCCTGATCACCCTCTCAAGAAAAATGATATACTTGATATCTTTTATAATGGACTAACCGATGCTTCTAGAGATCACCTGGATAGTTGTGCTGGTTGTGTTTTCAGGGAAAGAACAGTTGATCAAGCTGAATTGCTATTGAATAATATGTTGAGTAATGATAATAATTGGACACTTCCTGAACCAACTCCTAAACCAACTCTGAAGAAAAGGGGTTATTCTATTTCTCAGTCCTGAAGATATGCAAGAGGCAAAGAAATCTATGAAATAAAAGGGTATTAAAGCTGAAGATGTTAAGAATTTACCACCTATTGAAGAAATACATGGTCTTGATAACCCGACACAGGTAGTAAAGGTAAATTCTCTCTATAGATTTGATGAAGGTGATATTCCTTGTTATAAGTCTGCTAGTCAATGCTTAGATGAGTTTGATAATTTTACTGTTAAACAAGAAAACTTCAATGCTTATGTTGGTAGACAATTGAAACATAATGCTTATATGATTGAACACTTGAGTGATTATATGTCTAGAGTTAAAGGTGAACTTAAACTTATTAGTAAACATGCTTCTATGGTTACCACTCAAGTAGAACAAGTGCTTAAAGCTAAGAATGATTTGCTCAATGAATTAAATAATAAGAAAAATGATAATGATGTTAGAGTTGTGACTAGAGCGGGTAGAATGACTCAGGAACCTTTGTATCCTAAGGGCCACCCTAAGAGAAATGAGCAAGATTCTCAGAGAACTAATGTTGATGCACCTAGTCCTTCTAAGAAGAAGAAAAAGAAAAATGATAGGACTTTGCATGCTTCTAGTGAACCTGTTGTTGACCCACCTGAGAATCCCAATGATATTTCTATTTCTGATGTTGAAAAACAATCTGGTGATGAACATGAACCTAGTGATAATGTTAATGATGATGTTCTTGTTGATGCTCAACCTAGCAATAACAATGATGTAGATATTGAACTTGCTGTTGATCTTGATAACCCACAATCAAAGAATCAACCTTATGATAAGAGAGACTTCTTTGCTAGGAAGCACGGTAAAGAAAGAGAACCATGGGTTCAGAAACCCATGCCTTTTCCTCCTAAACTATCCAAGAAGAAGGATGATGAGGATTTTGAGCGCTTTCTTGAAATGATTAGACCTATCTTTTTGCGTATGCGTTTGACTGATATGCTTAAAATGAATCCTTATGCTAAGTACATGAAAGATATTGTTACAAATAAAATAAATATATCGAAGCTGAAATTTCCACCATGCTTGCTAATTATACTTTTAAAGGGGGAATACCTAAGAAACTTGGAGATCCAGGAGTACCAACTATACCATGCTCCATTAAAACAAACAATGTTAAAACTGGTTTATGTGACCTTGGAGCTGGTGTTAGTGTTATGCCTCTCTCTTTATATCATAGACTTGATTTGAATAAGTTGACACCTACTGAAATATCTTTGCAAATGGCCGATAAATCAACTGCTATATCTGTCGGTATTTGTGAGGATGTGCCTGTTGTAGTTGCAAACGTTACTATTTTAACGGACTTTGTTATTCTTGATATTCCCGAGGACGATAGTATGTCTATTATTCTTGGTAGACCCTTTTTGAATACTGCCGGGGCTGTTATTGATTGCAACAAAGGCAATGTCACTTTTCATGTTAATGGTAATGAGCATACGGTACACTTTCCGAGGAAACAACCTCATGTCCACAGTATAAATTCTATTGGAAAAATTCCAACGATTACTATTGGAGGTTTTGAATTTCCTTTTCCTACTGTCAAGAATAAATATGATATTCTTATTGTTGGGGACATCCATATCCCCATTGACGTAACTTAGTGTTATTCGAAAATTCTCCGGTTTCATGCGATTCGGAAAGAGTTTGTTAACAAGACTTGATCAACCTTGTTAGTGGATTCCTTTTGATGAGCATGAGATGGATGAAGTTAGAAAGCACAACTCTCTGTACCCTCCTTTTACTTTCTGTTATTTAGATTAAATAAAGCAAAAATAGTATTTTCTGTCCGTTTTCTGAACTATCCTTGTAATAAAAAAATACCCCGACAATAAAAGTTCTCCAAATGTCCTGAAATTGAAATATGATTTTTTGTAGAATAAGAATATTTGGCATTAAGAACACACCAAAGGGGGCCACCACTTGGCCACGAGGGTCTAGGGCACGCCCACCCCCCTGGGGCGCGCCCCTGCCTCGTGAGCCCCACGTGGATCCCCTCCACTTATTCCTGCACCCATGCACTTCGTCTTCCTCCAAAAAAAAATCCTCCCATAGCTCAAACCCGTGTTCTAGCTCATCTTGCTGCCATTTTCGATCTCCTTGCTCAAAGCTTCATTCACAAAACTATTTGGGGGATTGTTCTTCGGTATGTGACTCCTCCAATGGTCCAATTAGGTTTTGTTCTAGTGCTTTATTCATTGCAATTTTTTGCTGCTTAGGTGACTCTGTTCTTGAGCTTGCATGTCAAATTTATATGGTCCCAAGTAGTTCTAATGCATGATATAGCCTCTAGGCACTTGTGGGAGTAGTTGCTATCAATCTTGTTGAGTTTGGTTCACATTTATTTTTGAGTCACTAAGAATTTCAGAATTTTTTCAGAGGAAGAAATATGTTTAGGAAAATGTACCAAGGTGGTTCCTCAAGGAAGCAAGGCCCAAGGCTCGCGATACGTGAGCCGGACAATGAACTACCGAGGCAAGCTCAAGTGCGGCCTTGCGAATGGCCGTCAGAGGAGTTTATGGTTCGGGCAGGCATCAAGGATGAATTTGACACGTATGTGCGTAATGCTGATCTCGAGGACTTCGTGTCAGATAAGTGCTCGCAGTACCAATACCTAAATGATTCATTTGTGAGAAGGTTTAAATTTACATCCTCGCGCAATTCTCACATTGTTTTATTTGATCTTTATGATAAATCATATACCATGGATTTAGAAGGTTTTAGTAATGCATGCAAACTCCCGCAGTGGGGCAATGTTAGCGAACCTCGCAAATCTGAATATGAAGACTTTCTTGCTAGTATCACTATGGGGGAATCTAGAGAAATCACACAAGCTACCATAGGGAGCATTCATTTTCCTTCCATACATTATTTTGCTCTCTTTATAGGTAGATGCATTAACGGTAAAGATGAAGCTTGTCACATGTGCGTTCCAGATCTTTATGTCCTCAAAAGTGCGGTATTAGGTGATAAACAATGTAACTTGGGGGCTATTATTGCAGGAAGGTTGCATCATAACGGTACAAGTGGAGATTTGTTCGGTGGAATTTATGCAACTTGTGTAGCTAATTACCTTGATGTACCCATACGTAGAAATGCTTTGGAGTTACCTCCTGCTTATCTAGATCATAACGCTATGGTCCGCCATCAGTTTGTTGAGAGGAATGAACAGTTCCTCCAGTACCGACTAATCTTCGACAAACGCCGCACTGTCCATGTTGCTCTCCCTGCTCCTAGTTTCTTTGACTTTCAGGCAAAAAGGAGATATGTTATAACCAGGGAGGAGGCGAATGAGTATGAAAGGAGGACGGAGGCAGCTCGCCTCCAAGCTGCAGCTCGTCAGGCAGTAGCCGCTACATCTCGGTATGACCCCAGCTACAACTTTGGATATCCGCCAGGCCAGCCGTGGCCTTAGACCAACTTAGGCCAAAAGCCGAGGCTTGGGGGAGTACGTATTTCTCACCGACATTACATTCATGTTCACACACTCATGCCAGTTGTCGGTGCTCATACTGTTTCATTGTAATATCCATGCTAGTTTATTTTCTGTTTTGAGCCTTCTTCTTGTGTGTTTGAAAAACCTTAAGAAAAACCAAAAAAATTAGTTGTAGCTTTTAGCTAGTTTGCTTTCCATGCCTGTAGTAGTAATAACTAAAAGAAAACCCCAAAAGATTTCTCGTTCTTCTTTTGTTTGTTGGGAGCTTTCCCGTGTAAATAGTTTTATTTCTTTTCTTTGGGGGTCGAGAGGAGAAGACCATATTACCTTGTCTTCTCCTGTGTATTAAATTCTTGCAGATTCCAGCTTAGTCCAATGCATGTGCACTATTAGTATTATCCACACCGTTCGGTCGTGCAAGTGAAAGGCAATAATGATGATATATGATGGACTGATTGAGATGAGAAAAGCTGGTATGAACTCGACCTATCTTGTTTTTTGTAAATATGATTAGTTCATCGTTCCTGATTCAGCCTATTATGAATGAAACATGTTTGCAATGACAATTAGATATTATAGTTGCTCATGCCATGCTTAATTTGCTAGGGAGTTTATAATGGTTTACCTTGCGTGCCAACATGCTATTAAAATGGTTGTGATGTGCTATGATAGGGTGGTATCCTCCTTTGAACGATTTGAGTGGCTTGACTTGGCACATGTTCACGCATGTAGTTGAAACAAAATCAACATAGCCTCCATGATATTTATGTTCATGGTGAATTATATCCTACTCATGCTTGCACTCAACATTGATTAATTTTAATGCATGTTCATGACTGTTGTCGCTCTCTAGTTGGTCGCTTCCCAGTATCCTTCTAGCCTTCACTTGTACTAAGCGGGAATACTTCTTGTGCATCCACTTCCATAAACCCCAAAGTTATTCCATATGAGTCCACCATACCTTCCTATATGCGGTATCTACCTGCCGTTCCAAGTAAATTTGTATGTGCCAAACTCTAAACCTTCAAATGAAATTCTGTTTTGTATGCTCGAATAGCTCATGTATCAACTAGGGTTGTCTGTATCTTCCATGCTAGGTGGGTTATTGTCACGAGGAGTGGACTCCGCTCCTCACTCACGAGAAAATGGCCGGTAACCGGGATGCCCAGTCCCATGCTCAAACCAAATCAAAATAATTGCAAACAAAACTCCCTTAGGACTGTTGTTAGTTGGAGGCACCAGTTGTTTCGTGCAAGCCATGGATTAATGCTTGTTGGTGGCGGGGGAGTATAAACTTTACCATTCTGATTGGGAACCGCCTATAATGTGTGTAGCATGGAAGTTATCGAGATCTCTTGGTTGTTATGTTGACAATGAAAGTACACCACTCAAAATATTATCTATCTCTGTTTCAAAAACTCGAGCTCTGGCACCTCTACAAATCCCTGCTTCCCTCTGCGAAGGGCCTATCTATTTACTTTTATGTTGAGTCATCACCCTCTTATTAAAAAGCACTAGTTGGAGAGCACCGATGTCATTTGCATATATTACTATTAGTTTAAATTGAGAATGACTATGATTAGATCTATTTTACCATGACTTACAATGTTTAGTCAGTCCTTGATCCTCAGAGGTGCTCTACATTTATGTTTTGCGGTCTCAGAAAGGGCTAGCGAGATAGCATCTTGTTATATCATATTATGATTGTTTTGAGAAAGTGTTGTCACCCGAGATTTGTTATTATTGCTCGCTAGTTGATTATGCCATTGATATGAGTAAACATGAGACCTAAATGTTATTGTGAATATGGTTAGTTCATAATATTTGCTGAAAACTTGAATGTTGGCTTTACATATTTACAACAAGAGCAAACAGAGTTTGTAAAAGTTATTCTTTATCACTTTCAGTTTGTCAACTGAATTGCTTGAGGACAAGCAAAGTTTTAAGCTTGGGGGAGTTGATACGTCTCCATCGTATCTACTTTTCCAAACACTTTTGCCCTTGTTTTGGACTCTAACTTGCATGATTTGAATGGAACTAACCCGTACTGACGCTGTTTTCAGCAGAATTGCCATGGTGTTATTTTTGTGCAGAAATAAAAGTTCTCGGAATGACCTGAAACTTCACGGAGAATATTTTTGTAATAAATAAAAAATACTTGCGAAAGAATCAACACCAGGGGGCCCACACCCTGTCCACGAGGGTGGGGGCGCGCCCCCTGCCGTGTGGGCCCCCTGAGGTTCCACCGACCTTAACTCCAACTCTATATATTCACGTTCGGGGAGAAAAAAAATCAGAGAGAAGGATTCATCATGTTTTACGATACGAAGCCGCCACCAAGCCCTAATCTCTCTCGGGAGGGCTGATCTGGAGTCCATTCGGGGCTCCGGAGAGGGGAATCCGTCGCCGTCGTCATCATCAACCTTCCTCCATCACCAATTTCATGATGCTCACTGTCGTGCGTGAGTAATTCCATCGTAGGCTTGTTGGACGGTGATGGGTTGGATGAGATTTATCATGTAATCGAGTTAGTTTTGTTAGGGTTTGATCCCTAGTATCCATTATGTTCTGATATTGATGTTGCTATGACTTTGCTATGCTTAATGCTTGTCACTAGGGCCCGAGTGCCATGATTTCAGATCTGAACCTATTATGTTTTCATGAATATATGTGAGTTCTTGATCCTATCTTGCAAGTCAATAGTCACCTACTATGTGTTATGATCCGGTAACCCTGAAGTGACAATAATCGGGACCACTCCCGGTGATGACCGTAGTTTGAGGAGTTCATGTATTCACTAAGTGTTAATGCTTTGGTCCGGTACTCTATTAAAAGGAGGCCTTAATATCCCTTAGTTTCCAATAGGACCCCGCTGCCATGGGAGGGTAGGACAAAAGATGTCATGCAAGTTTTTTCCATAAGCACGTATGACTATATTTGGAGTACATGCCTACATTACATTGATGAACTGGAGCTAGTTCTGTGTCACCCTATGTTATAACTGTTGCATGAGGAATCACATTCGACATAATTATCCATCACTGATCCGTTGCCTACGAGCTTTTCACATATTGATATTTGCTTAGTTACTTTTCCCTTGCCACTGTTACGATTACTACAAAAACTTCTATTGTTACTTTTGCCACTGTTACCGTTACTTCCATACTACTTTGCTACTAAATACTTTGCTGCAGATATTAAGTCTTTCAGGTGTGCTTGAATTGACAACTCAGCTGCTAATACTTGAGAATATTATTTGGCTCCCCTTGTGTCGAATCAATAAATTTGGGTTGAATACTCTACCCTCGAAAACTGTTGCGATCCCCTATACTTGTGGGTTATCAGTGATGCATTCAATAACGCAAACAATAAAATTATTAATATCGTGCAATGGTAACGCTATCACAAACGATTTAACGGGAAAAATTGTGTGTGATGTACCTGTGAACGGAAACGTTTTCCTTGGAGCGACTATGTGGGATGTACATACGAATGGAAATGTTTAGCGGGGACTGACTGTGTGGGATGTACTTGCGACCGGAAACAATTTCACCGTATAATTGTATTTTTTTAGCTCTACTATACGTATTTCCGTATTTGAGCGCTCGCGGGTCGCACACGACCTCATTTTGCTGAACGTGTGTGTGCCAGGAGGGCATATCCCCGACGGTTTTTGGGTCATGTGGGAAGGACCCCCCTATCGCCCACACTCACTTGGCGACGGTTCCAAATGTCGTCGTGGAAAGGGGTCAAAAACCGTTTGCTTAGGACCGACGCGCACCAGTGATAGTTTCTTTTAATGGAGCATGGTATAGTTGGTTCTCCTGGATCTCCAAGTTTCTTTGGTATTCCACCCTTAAAAGTATAATTAACAAGCATGGTGGATATATTTCTTTTATTAGTAACAATATCTTTCATATACTTAGCATAAGGAGGCGTTTTAAGCATATCGGTCAAACGCATACGCAAAAAGATAGGTATAATCATTTCAGCAAAGCTCTCGAAATCCTCTTCATCCTTTTTTCTTGGATGGCTTAGGAGGAAAGGGCATGGGTTTCTGAACCCATGGTTCTCTTTCTTTACCATGTTTCCTAGCAACAAAATCTCTCTTATCATAACATTGATTCTTTGATTCTCGGTTATCAAGATCAACAACAGGTTCAATATCTACATCATTATCATTACTAGGTTGAGCATCAACATCAACATCATTATCAACATTATCACTAGGTTCATGTTCATCACCAGATTGTGTCTCAGCATCAGAAATAGAAGTACTGTTGGGATTCTCAGGTGTGTCTACAACAGGTTTACTAGCATGCAAAGTCCTGTCAGTTTTATTTTTCTTTTTAGTATGAGGACTAGGTGCATCAGTATTAGTTCTCTGAGGATCCTGCTAAGCTCTCTTAGGACGACCCTCGGGATACAAAGGTTCCTAGGTCATCTTGCCGCCTCCAGTCATAACCCTAACATCATTATCATTGTTCTTACTATTCAACTCATTAAGCAAATCATCTTGAGCCTTAAGTACTTGTTCTACTTGATTTGTAACCATGGAAGCATTTTTACTAATAAGCTTAAGATCATTAACAGTTCTATTCATATAATCACCCAAGTGGTCAAGCATGTAAGCATTACGTTTCAATTGTCTACTAACATAAGCATTGAAATTTTCTTGTTTAACAATAAAATTATCAAACTCATCAAAGCATTGTCTAGCAGACTTATTATGAGGAATATCACCTTCATCAAATCTACGGAGGGAGTTTACCTCTACTACCTATGTCGGGTTATCAAGACCATGTATTTCTTCAATAGGCGGTAGATTCTTAACATCTTCAGCTTTAATACCTTTTCTTTCATAGATTTCTTTGCTTCTTGCATATCTTGAGGACTGATAAATAGAATACCTCTCTTCTTCGGAGTTGGTTTCGGAGTTGGTTTAGGAAGTGTCCAATCATTTTCATTACTTAGTATATTATTCAAAAGCAATTCAGCTTGCTCAACTGTTCTTTCCCTGAAAACACAACCAGCACAACTATCCAGGTGGTCTCTGGAGGCATCGGTTAGTCCATTATAAAAGATATCAAGTATTTGATTTTTCTTGAGAGGATGATCAAGCAAAGTATTAAGTAATCGGAGAAGCCTCCCCCAAGATTGTGGGAGACTCTCTTCTTCAGTTTGCACAAAATTAAATATTTCCTTTAAAGCAGCTTGTTTCTTATGAGATGGGACTTTTTTATGTAGAGAAGTGATAAATCATATCCTGGGGACTACGCACACAACCAGGAGCAAGAGAATTAAACCATATCTTAGCAACACCCTTTAATGAGAAAGGAAACAATTTAAGAATATAGTAATAGCGAATTTTTTCCTTGTGAGAAAATAGGGTGGCTATATCATTCAATGATGTGCCACAACAGTTTCAGATTCATAACCATGAAAAGGATCAGATTCAACCAAAGTAACTAACTCAGGATCGATAGAGAATTCATAATCCTTATCAGTAACAAAGATAGGTGAAGTAGCAAAAGCGGGATCATATTTCATTCTAGCATTCAAGGATTTTTCTTTCAGCTTAGCTAACAATTTCTTAAGATCCTCCCTATCATTACAAGCAAAGAAGTCTCTGGCAGTTTCTTCATCCATAACGTAACTGTCGGTGTCAAAACCGGCGGATCTCGGGTAGGGGGTCCCGAACTGTGCGTCTAGGCGGATGGTAACAGGAGACAAGGGACACGATGTTTACCCAGGTTGGGCCCTCTTGATGGAGGTAAAACCCACGCCCTGCTTGATTGATATTGATATTGTGGATGTTTACAAGAGTGGATCTACCACGAGATCAAGGAGGCTAAACCCTAGAAGCTAGCCTATGGTATGATTGTAAGGGTTGTTGTTGTATATGTCTATCAACTAGCCTTGGCCCGGTTTATATAATGCTTCGGAGGCCTAGGATAACAAGAGTCCTAGCCGAATCGCCGGTGGGGAGGAGTCCTTGTCTTGATCGCCAAGTCTTGTTGATTCTTCCTTGTATCGGCAGCTGCCGGACTGGCCTATGAGTATCTGCCATGGGGTCCTCGGCCCAATCCAACCGATCGGGAGACGACGTGGTGAGTACCCCTAGTCCGGGACACCGTCGAGAGCCCCTGAACCGGTCTTCAAGTTAGGGACACTCCTCGATTCTTCCGAACTGTTCTTCATCTTGATCGTCGGTCTTGAAAACTGGTTCAACAAATCTTCTCATCTTGATCTTGAGGATCGCGAAATGCATTTGACGAGTTTACACGTCGGGTATCCGAGGAGCCTTTAAGTTTCCGCCTTTATCAATGCCTTGTTATTTTGTGCCACGCCTCGGGTTTGAAGTTGTTCCCGGGTGGCAAGGTCCTCTTCGTCGCCCGAGCTCCAACGCCGGACTGCATTCGAGGTATCTTTACAGCCGAGCACCAATGCCGGACTGCTTCCAGCTCTAACGCCGACTATGTATCCGAGCTCCAACGCCGGACTGTATTCGAGCTCCAAAGCGGACTGTATATCCGAGCTCCAACGCGGACTATATATCCGAGGTGTCATAAATCACCTTGGTTCAAAGAAGTTTGAAGGAGTTTAACCGAGCTTAATGCCGGAAATGCCCTCTAAGGAGCCAGCCACTTGCATCCGAGCTATATGTCGAACTCGCTTCCGAGGTGGTTAAGCACCTCGGTCGTGGGCTGATTTTTGGCCAATGTTTTTATTGATGTAATTTATTCTCCGACGAGATATATAGCGGTAGCCCTCAAGGTATGTATCGGTCTAAAACCGAGATGCACTGAAAGATGACATAAGACCGCTGATCCCGTGAGCAGCCGAGACTCAAAGTTGATTTGCAAAATCGGTCGAGGATCAAGTCCTAGCTCAGCGTAACACTTGGGACACAAAAGCGGCGTGCTCAGTCCTCGAGACTCAGGTTGGGTGCGGCCGACCAACCCGAGGATCAAAATCTCCTCGAAAACTGTATTGCACTTAAGATTTTACGCATAGAACAAGCAATGCAGTAGCCCCGAGACACTGGTCGGGTGGCAACACCGCATCGAGGGATCAATGTGCCCTTTAATATTTGTAAGTAATAATCCGAAGCCCAAGAGCCCCGAGCCTTAATGCGGCACGGGTGGCAATTAAGGATCAATATCCATAGTAAAATCACAAATTATGTGTAATGACTCAATGTATCCAAGTACTTTATGTCATTAATGCTCGGATCCGCATTGTACAAAACTTTGTTGACCGACCATCGGCTTCAACCTCCTCGCCGATGGCGAGGAGTGTCTATCCTACTTTATAAAGCCTTTATGAGGGCAAAGATTTACGACAAACAAGGCAATCTGGCCATACGGTTTTATAAACAAAGGTACGCAGAGAGATATGCTATATTATCGTTTAACGGAAGAAATGTCTTCCAAAGAAAATAGTCCCGCTATCGGTTCCTTTCTTTGGGTTGCCATGCTAAGCATGCTCATGAAACCTCAGCTCAATGTAAGAGCAAAATATTGAGGATTTAGTTTGGGAGGTCAGTTACTAGCCCCAGTAGTGTTCGCGACAGCGAGGTCAAGCGGAAACACTTCGCCAATGTCATGAATGGCCCGTCATTTAATATAGTCATCGGATCGCTGACCAGTTGACACCTATTGTGACGATCAGTTTTGGCTTTCTCCATCGAGGTGTTTGACCATGCGAGTTGGAAGCACAATCGCGATGGTTCTCCTGTGCACACCTAGCGAACAAAGCGGAACGTAGGAGGCAAGTCTTGGAGCCGCAACCCAACTATTGACCGAAGACACAATTCAAACTGATGCATATATAGCAATACCCGAGAATGTTTTTGCCGAATCTCTAAAGGAGTCCGGCATTGCACTGCGAGACTTGTGCTAAAAACACACAAAGAGTTTAAAAGTGCCAAAAGCTTGGAAAACCAAAAAATGCCAGTAAAAACATGACGTCCGAACACTCGTGTCGAAAAAAGGAGAGACAAATAATAAAAACTTTGCAACAACTAAGAAGAAAAACACTTAGTATGAAATGGCTCAAATAACATAAGAGCCCCCAAGTGACTTGGGTAAAAGTTGACTATATAATGTAAGGTGACATGTAGAATGCCTTCTAGCCGGATTGTAGATCGTTTGTCATAGCGGACCTTTTCGCTTCGACCTCAGGACCCAATAGTCCGGAGTGTGTCTGAATACCTTCGTGGTTATATAAGAACCGTGGTATGCATGGAGACAAGGCGAGGGGTCATTAGTGATGTATCGGACAAGTGCCCAACTAGTTATGTTATATTACATGGGTAGTAGAAACATCTTCCAGGAGAATAGTTCCGTTAAGGGTTCCTTTCATTTGGGATGCATGCCCTAAAGTGCATGTCAAAGCTGCTATGAAAGCAGAAAATCATCCGGGGCAGGTGGGTAAATAATTAAAATCATCTTTTAGTTCACCGACCGAGTATTCCCTTAAGAACGCTAGCTTTCGGCTTCACCCAGTCCGAGGTACACATCCGGTGACTCGGCGATAATAATCGCAGAGGTGCTCCTTTACCACCTAGCCGAACAATCGAGAACGAGGGGTAAGCACAGAGAGCCAGCAACCCAGCTTGGCCAAAACTTAAGTCATATCGATGCATATAATGGTGAATAAAAGGTACATGCGGAAGTGTGACACATGTGTTGGGCATAAAGCCCAGATTAATAAGCCCCGGTATAATGGAGCGGGTAGCGCGTCAAGTGTCTTGAACAAAGTTTCGACAAGGAAAATTTGTACCAGCAACTTTTACAAAAAGTATAATTCTTGGTCGAACCGAACACAAGTTAGAAATTTAAAACTTTGAGCATGAAGGCAACTTAGCTGGTTAATATGTTCGGTATTGACGACGCGGTCCGAGCTTGATGCGGGACAAGGTTCCATCCCCCAAGCCGGTCCCGAGGTGGCGGAGCAAGGAGCTCGGCACTCCGAAGTGGTGACATAGCACGGTTAATGCAGGACGGCAGAGTGATGCCGAAGTCCCCGGCATGGGGTAATGAAGTGTTGACGAAGCCCCCCGTCCAGCCGAGGTGACGTCAAAGGATATAGTCCGGCTGGATCATTTTCTGTGCACAAAAATAGTGCAGACCAGGATAATAGTAATAATAGGAATTAAAAAAATGTTGCATAATAAATAATTTATGCAAAGTGAGTAGTAAAAGAAATATGGCTGGCGCGAAGTTGATGTCGATGCAGGTCGTCGGCGTAATGCAATAAAGGCGTGGCAAAGCCTGGATTCACAGTGTCGGTTCGAGTTCGGATCGGCGTTAGCGGACTATGTACGAACCACATTGATAGACCTGCGTACATATGACGGACAAACCAGAGTAATAATTCCTTGGGAAAAATGAGCCCAAACAAGCAAAAAATACTAGGATTAATAGCACCTGGTTCCTTTGTAGCAATCCGAAGGAAGGTGATTCCCAAAATTGGGACTCGATCCGCGCACCCATTGCCTGGTCGGCTAGTGACGCCGAAGTGTCCGAAGTAGGTTGATGAAGAGATTGCGAGGCCCCCGGTCGGCGTGATGGACACCAGCTTGAAGAAGCAATAGTGCGGCCCTGCCGATGCAGGTCGTGATGTGGTTGATGCCAGCTTGATGAAGCGACCGTGCGGCGATGCCGGTATGCCCGCTCCGTGTAATCCGTGGGGCGGCGATGTTGGTGATGATTTGTCCTTCGCGATGCCGGACTCTTGTTCGGCTTGCCGAGATGATGATCCGAAGAAGTTGAGCTCGGCTCAACAAAGTGACGACGTGTCTAGCGTGGGTCGGCAGCCGTGGAGCAATATTGCCGGACTGGTTTGACACCAGCATGATGTTGAAGATCATGTTCAAAAGATTTTAAAGTTAGTGGGATGTGTTCGGGAACAAAACACAATACCCGTACAAAACTTCCTTCAAAAGGATGTCGAAATCCTGTTCATAAAAAGACGAACTCGGGTCGGATTCGTTTTGCAACAGAAAACAGATCCGAAAAGTGATGCACTAATCGGAAGGTTCCCGGAGTTTGAACGGTCGAGCTGAAATTTTGAGGGGTGGTAGATATAGGAATTCCGCAGCTGATCAACGGTTGGATCTTCCAAAGGAAGTCCGAGCTAGAATCTGGACACCACGCCCTAAACTCGTCCGGATTCTCGTCCAGATTCAATGCGGCTCCGGTATATCGGAGATTGCCAGAGATTCCTCCATCGGAACTCGATGAAAATTTCCAGGGTTGTTGTAGACTCAATTCCGCACAATTCCACCGAAGAAATCGTTAAAACGACACTTGACGAGGCGGTGGCGGCGGACACAAGTACGCTGTCCAGAAAAACAGTACGGTCGCCCTAGGGCAATGTTGATGTTGAGCCCCCGGGCTCCCTGGATGATTCCTCCATGATCTTGATAGAGATCGGAGTTGATGTTGATGAAGGCCCTCATCCGAACATGACGATCGGAGATAGGGCGCATCCTTGGTTGAACCAAGGTGACCATCAAGCTGGTGACGAAGATGCGAAGTTGCAGTTGACTGCTGGGCGAGCCATCGACCTTTTGCCGGACACAGAGGAACTCTCAATGAAAGCACCAATGTCGGTGTCAAAACCGGCGGATCTCGGGTAGGGGGTCCCGAATCTGTGCGTCTAGGCGGATGGTAACAGGAGACAAGGGACACGATGTTTACCTGTGTTGGGCCCTCTTGATGGAGGTAAAACCCTACGCCCCTGCTTGATTGATATTGATATTGTGGATGTTTACAAGAGTGGATCTACCACGAGATCAAGGAGGTTAAACCCTAGAAGCTAGCCTATGGTATGATTGTAAGGGTTGTTGTTGTATATGTCTATCGACTAGCTTTGGCCCGGTTTATATAATGCACCGGAGGCCTAGGATAACAAGAGTCCTAGCCGAATACGCCGGTGGGGGAGGAGTCCTTGTCTTGATCGCCAAGTCTTGTTGATTCTTCCTTGTATGCGGCAGCTGCCCGGACTGGCCTATGAGTATACGGCCATGGGGGTCCTCGGCCCAATCCAACTGATCGGGAGACGATGTGGTGAGTACCCCCTAGTCCAGGACACCGTCAGTAACCCTCAGGAACAACAGGCAATTCATATCTAGGGGGAGAATCATAATCATTAGTTTCAATAATATCACCAGTCTCATTAATTTAATTCTCTCTAACCGTAGCAAGTTATTCATCAAGAAATTCACCTAGTGGCACAATATTATCAAGCAGAGAAGTAGTTTCATCATAAGCATCATGCATAGAAGAAGTGGCATCATCAATAACATGCGACATATCCGAATCAATAGCAGATGTAGGTGTCACAAGTTTACTCAAAACAGAAGGAGAATCAAGTGCAGAGCTAGATGGCAGTTCCTTAGCTCCCCTCGCAGTTGAGGAAAAAATCTTAGTTCTTTGATCCTTCAAATTCCTCATTGTGATCAACAGATATAAATCCCAATTGACTCAGAGAATAGAGCTATGCTCCCCTGCAATGGCACCCAGAAAAGGTCTTGATAACCCACAAGTATAGGGGATTGCAACAGTTTTCAAGGGTAGAGTATTCAACCCAAATTTATTGATTCCACACAAGGGGAGCCAAAGAATATTCTTGAGTATTAGCAGCTGAGTTGTCAATTCAACCACACCTGAAAGACTTAATATCTACAACAAAGTATTTAGTAGCAAAGTAGTATGGAAGTAACGGTAACAGTGGCAAAAGTAACAGTAGTAGTTTCGTAGCAATTGTAACAGTAGCACCGGAAAAGTAACTTAGCAAAGATCAATATGAAACAAGCTCATAGGAAATGGATCCATGATGGATAATTATGTTGGATGGCATTCATCATGCAACAGTTATAACATAGGGTGACACAGAACTAGCTCCAATTCATCAATCTAATGTAGGCATGTATTCCAGATCTAGTCATACGTGCTTATGGAAAAGAACTTGCATGACATCTTTTGTCCTACCCTCTCGTGGCAGCGGGGTCCTATTGGAAACTAAGGGATATTAAGGCCTCCTTTTAATAGAGTACCAGACCAAAGCATTAGCACTTAGTGAATAAATGAACTCCTCAAACTGCGGTCATCATCGGGAGTGGTTCCGACTATTGTCACTCCGGGGTTGCCGGATCATAAACGTAGTAGGTGACTATAACTTGCAATATCGGATCAAGAACACAAATATATTCATGAAAACATGAAGGGTTCAGATATGAAATCATGGCACTCGGGCCCTAGTGATAAGCATTAAGCATAGCAAAGTCATAGCAACGTCAATCTTAGAACATAGTGGATACTAGAGATCAAACCCTAACAAAACTAACTCGATTACATGGTAAATCTGATCCAACCCATAACGGTCCAGCAAGCCTATGATGGAATTACTCACGCACGGCGGTGAGCATCATGAAATTTGTGATGGAGGATGGTTGATGATGACGATGGCAACGGATTCCCCTCTCTGGAGCCCCGAACGGTCTCCAGATCTTTCCTCCTGAGGAAGAACAGGGTTTGGCGGCGGCTCCATATCGTAAAACGCGATGAATCCTTCTCTCTGATTTTTTTCTCCCCAAAAGTGAATATATGGTGTTGGAGTTGCGGTTGTTGGAGGTCCAGGGGGCCCACAAGGTTGGAGGGCGCGCCCCCTCCCTTGTGGCTAGGGTGTGGGCCCCTGCTGCAGATTCTTTCACCCATATTTTTTATTAATTCCAAAACTTGGCTACGTGAAGTTTCACATCATTCCGATAACTTTTTATTCTACACAAAAATAACACCATGGCAATTCCGCTGATAACAGTGTCACTCCGGGTTAGTTCCATTCAAATCATGCAAGTTAGAGTCCAAAACAAGGGCAAAAGAGTTTGGAAAAGTAAATACGACAGAGACGTATCAGAATTGCATACATGATTAACTGAATCCTCGACATCGTGGTTCAACCAATGAAGATATTCATGGAATATGTAGGAACCAATATGGGCTTCCGGGTTCCGCTTTTGGTTATTGATCGGAGAGGTGTCTCAGTCATGTCTACATAGTTCTCGAACCTGCAGGGTCGCACACTTAATGTTCGTTGGCCATAGAGTAGTATTGGGATATTTGATGTTAGTAACTGAATGTTGTTCAGAGTCTCGGATGAGATCCCGGATGTCACAAGGAGTTTCGGAATGGTCGAGAGGTAAATATTTATATATGGAAAGTTGTTTTCAGGGTTCCGAAAGAAGTTTGATTTTTTCGGTATTGTACTGGGAAGCTTCCATAAGGTTCCAGAGGATTTCAGATGTCCACAAAGGATTCCACCACGTCCCATAGGCCAACATGGGTTGAGGGGGACACCCTGGCCAACACGGGCCAGGCGCACCAGCCCCTAAAGGCCCATGTGGCTAGGACAAGATGGATAAGGACTAGGAGTCCAGCTCCTCCCCCTTGGCGCCAGCTGATGTCTACTACACAACTTTATTCTTGTAGACTCGTGTTGGGCCTCCAAGCGCAGAGTTTTGTAGGACATTAGCAATTTTCCTCAAGTGGATGACCTAAGGTTTATCAATCCGTGGGAGGTGTAGGATGAAGATGGTCTCTCTCAAACAACCCTACAACCAAATACAAGAAATCTCTTGTGTCCCCAACACACCAAATACAATGGCAAATTGTATAGGTGCACTAGTTCGGCAAAGAGATGGAAATAAAAGTGTAATATTGATGGTAGAAATATATTTTTATAATCTGAATAAATAAAAACAGCAAGGTAGCAAATAGTAAACTGGCACAAAAACGGTATTGCAATGCTTGAAAATGAGGCCTAGGGTCCGTATTTTCGCTAGTGCAACCTCTCAACAATGTTAATATAATTGGATCATATAACCACCCCTCAAAGTGCGATGAAGAATCACTCCAAAGTTCCTATCTAGCGGAGAACATAAGAATAAATTGTTTGTATGGTACGAAACCACCTCAAAGCCATTCTTTCCGTTTGATCTATTCAAGAGTTTGCACTAAAATAACACAAAGCTATTCTTATCGTTCGATCCTAGAGTTTGTACTAAAATAACACTAAAGCAAATTCATATTCATAAACTCAATCCAACACAAAGAACTTCAAAGAGTTCCCCAAGATTTCTACCGGAGAAACAAAGACAAGAACATGCATCAACCCCTATGCATAGATTACCCTAATGTCTCCTCGGGAATCTGCGAGTTGAGTGCCAAAACATATATCTAGTGAATCAATATGATACCCCATTGTCACCACGAGTATTCAATTGCAAGACATATATCAAGTTTTCTCAAATCCATAAAAGTATTCAATCCGATAACAACGAAATCTCAAAGGGAAAAACTCAATTCATCACAACAAGATAGAGAGGGGAAAACACCATATGATCCGACTATATTAACAAAGCTCGCGATACATCAAGATCGTGACATCTCAAGAACACGAGAGAGAGAGAGAGAGAGAGAGAGAGAGAGAGAGATTAAACACATAGCTACTGGTACAAACCCTCAACCCTGAGGGTGGACTACTCCCTCCTCATCATGGTGGCCACCGGGATGATGAAGATGGCCATCAGACATGATTCCCCCCTTAGACAGGGTGCCAGAACGGGTCTAGATTGGTTTTCAGTGGCTATAGAGTCTTGCGGCGGCGGAACTTCTGATCTAGGTTAACCCCCGAGGGTTTTTGGAATATTTGGAAATTTATAGGGTAAAGAGGGGGTGCAGGAGGCCACCGAGGTGGGCACAACCTAGCTGGGCATGCCTGGGCTCCCAGGCGCGCCCTGGTGGGCCGTGCCCCCCTCGAGGCACCCCCTAGGTGCTCTGGCCCTTTGGTGGTCTTCTGGTCCATAAAAAATCCACACAAAAATTCGCGGTGTTTGGACTCCGTTTGATATTGATTTCCTGCGATGTAAAAAGCATGCAAAAAACAACAACTGGCACTTGGCACTATGTCAATAGGTTAGTCCCAAAAATGGTATTAAATGACTACAAAATGATTATAAAACATCCAAAAATGATAATATAACAGCATGGAACAATAAAAAATTATTGATATGTTGGAGACGTATCAACATCCCCAAGCTTAATTCCTGCTCATCCTCGAGTAGGTAAATGATAAAAATAGAATTTTTGATGTGGAATGCTGCCTAACATTTCATCTCATATTCTTTTCTTTATAGCATAGACATTTGGACTTTTATATTGTTCAAAGCAATAGTCTAGTTTTGACATGATAACTTAAATACTCAAGCATACGAACAAGCAACCATGTCTTTCAAAATATCAATGCTAAAATAAGTTATCACTAGCCCATCATGCTCAGTCATTGATCCATTCATGAAACAAACTCGCATATTAGCTACACCCAATGCTCAAGTACGATCATAGTGTCCCTAGTTGGTGCTTTATAAGAGAAGATGGAGACTCAAATTAAAAATAAAAATTGCATAAAGTAAATAGAAAGGCCCTTCGAAGAGGGAAGTAGGGATTTGTAGAGGTGCTAGAGCTCAAAGCAAAAATTGAGAGATAAAAATATTTAGAGAGGCATACTTTTCCCACTGTCAGGGGAAACGACACCTACAGGATCACAAAGAATCCCTTTTGCTACGGTTGGCGGGCGCGGGGCTGTGGAAAGAGCAAGATTAGAAGATTAACGCAGGGGGGTTATCCAGGTTCGGGGCGCAAGTGATGCGTAATACCCTACTCCTGCTGGTTTATGTTTATTTGGTGTTCTTGGACTAGCTACAAAGCGTGGAGGGTCCAAAAAGTCTGAATCCTCTCTCAATACACCGCAAGCATCCTTTTATAGTCGAAGGGGCTGCCACAGTGGTACACAGGAGGTGGAAAGCTATACAATGGTCGAGTCTATCTCCTGGCACCGTAGGACAAACACATTTAATGCGATGCTGACGTGCCCTTCTTGCTTTATCGGGGACGGCGAGTGTCGGTGCCAAAACCGGTGGATCTCGGGTAGGGGGTCCCGAACTGTGCGTCTAAGGCGGATGGTAATAGGAGGCAGGGGACACGATGTTTACCCAGGTTCGGGCCCTCTCTATGGAGGTAATACCCTACTTCCTGCTTGATTGATCTTGATGATATGAGTAATACAAGAGTTGATCTACCACAAGATCTTTGAGGATAAACCCTAGAAGCTAGCCTATGGTATGATTGTTGTTCTACGGACTAAACCCTCCGGTTTATATAGACACTGGAGGGAGCTATGGTTACATAGAGTCGGTTACAATGGGAGGAGATCTACATATCCTTATCGCCAAACTTGCCTTCCACGCCAAGGAGAGTCCCATCCGGACACGAGACGAAGTCTTCAATCTTGTATCTTCATAGTCCAACAGTCCGGCTAAAGGGTATAGTCCGGCTCTCCGGATACCCCCTAATCCAGGACTCCCTCAGTAGCCCCTGAACCAGGCTTCAATGACAATGAGTCCGGCGTGTAGATTGTCTTCGACATTGCAAGGCGGGTTCCTCCTCCGAATACTCCATAGAAGATTTTGAACACAAGGATAGTGTCCGGCTCTGTAAAACAAGTTCCACATACCACCGTAGAGAGAATAACATTTCCAATCTACTGACGTATTTGATATCATGACATCACGCCATGGCCTGGTTATTATCGAACCGTTTTTCTCAACCAGCCGTGGCGCACATCACGAGGCAGTTTCCTTGGCACGTCTTGTCGAAGCAGAGATCATGTCCCCTTATCACGGGATCCTCATCAATACGGGCATGGGTAACCCAACCGCGCCATCAATCGTGGCGCTTGGGGAATAAGCGAGTTAACCAGGCTAGTGGGGGCGTGTAGTTTCATCCGCCCTTATAAAGGGATAAGAGTTCGCCTTTTTCACCCACGCCTTCTTCCTCCTTCCCTATCCATTCTTGCGCACTCGAGCTCCAACGCCCAAGTTCGCACCTTTCTCCTCACACCACCCCAATCATGTCCGGAGCGGGAGGAAAGCGGATGAAATCCTCCGTCATGGAGGAGGACATCGAAAAGCTGCGGGGGGGATATGGCCGCAAATATCATGCACCGGCTGCCCGACGAGGGGCAAATCGTCCCTACCCTTGAGCCCTACGAGAGGGTAGTCTTTCTCACCCACTTCGTCCGCGGACTGGGGTTCCCCCTCCACCCGTTCGTCCGCGGCGTCATGTTCTACTACGGGCTGGACTTCCACGATCTGGCCCCGAACTTCATCCTCAATATCTCGGCGTTTATCGTCGTGTGCGAGGCCTTCCTCCGCGTCCAGCCCCACTTCGGCCTATGGCTGAAGACCTTCATTGTTAAGCCGAAGGTTGTAGGCGGCCAGCAAGCGGAATGCGGAGGTGCCATGGTGGTCAAAATGCCCAACGTTACATGGCTCAAGGGCTCCTATGTGGAGACCATAAAGGGGTGGCAATCGGGGTGGTTCTACATCACCGAGCCGCGCGACACCAACTGGGTGGCGGCCCCCGAGTTTTGATCTGGAATCCCCATGCGGCTCACCTCGTGGAAAGAGAAGGGCCTGTCCTGGGGCTCATCGATAGAGCTGGCCGGACTCCAGAAATGTATCCAGAACATGATAAGCAAGAAACTTAAGCTTGTCAACGTGGTCCAGGTCATGCTCTTCCGCCGGATCCTCCCGTGTCAACAATGGGAGTTCAATTTATGGGAGTTCGACCCGGCCCAGCACCAGACCCTGCACGAGCTTTTTGATATGACGCACAAGGACGTCTGGAGGGTGCTATTCAAGGGCGCCGAGGTCCCCCCTTCCCTTACCGAGACCACGGACTTAGCGCGAAGCGCCCTGCGAATCCGGTAAGTTTTTCACACCTTATAAGGTTTTTATTTCCCCGGCTTGATCAAGTGCGGGATCTAAGCTCCCATGGCTTTGAAAGGACTGGGAGGAAAGAGCGGAGCAGATCGACTGCCCGGCGCCCTGCTCGAAGATCCAGCCGACGCTCTTCTTATGAAGATGCTGATTCCGGCGCCTTATGAGGTGCTGGAGAAGAAGGCCCAGAAGAAGGCCGCGGGGACTCGAAAGAGCTCCCGACGTCAGGTGATATCGGACTCATCGTCCAATAACTCCGAGACGCACTCCTCTCGCGAAGACGAGAAGGAGGAAGATGAAGATTCTCCCCCTCCAGTCGGGGGAGACAGGAAAAAGAAGGCCGCCCCAACCGGGGAGGCCGGAGGGTCCAAGAAGGGAAGGAATCCCCTTCCGGACTGCTCCACGACCGCCACTCACAGCGACAATGAGTGATTGACCAGGGACAAGCCCCTGGCGAAGTCGTAAGTATTCGGATACCAGAGTGGTTCATGGTACGCTTTTATTGCACTGCTTCTCCTTACACCGAATATAATTGTGCAGTCCGCCTCGCGCCCGCATCGACGTATCTTCGTCGGACGGTTCTTTGGACCCGTTGGCTATGAGTAGCGGATCGCTTCCGACCGCCTCCTCCCCTCGCCCTACGGACAACGTCGAGGTGTTGTCTCAAAGAGCACCACGAGGGAATATGGTCCTGGAGGCGCCTCAAGGCGACCTTCCGGACCCTGGGCGCAAAGGGAGCAAGACCCCCGCGGGCACCAAGTTCGGCTCCAAGTCGAACACCGCACCGGGACCACCAGTGGTCCCAGACTCCGGCACGCAGCCTCCTGCTAACAGAGGCAAGCCGCCCGTGCCGGTGACCTCCGTCCATCCGGAGTCACCGGACAACTTGCTGGAAGTGCTTAGCGGCGCTTCCATCAACGAGGAGCACTGCACTATAATGAGTGCGGTGATCGAGAAGGTTAGGTCTGCCAAAAGTGGATTAACCGAAGCTTGCGCCAGCCTCCTAACCGGCTTTGAGGTAAGTAGTCGAAATATATAAAAATATTACCGCATAGACAGTAGCCCCTGATGCTCTGTTAGGCGTTCGCGAAGAAAAGCCGAACAGAGGATCAAATGATAACTGTAGGAGTCTAATCCAAATATGTCTATATGCATATGCAGGCTTCACTGTTGGCCGTTGCCACACATACTGCAGAGATTGCCGCACTGAAGCTGAACCTCGAGCGGACCGAGGGAGAACTCGGCCTTGCCAGAAAGCAGCTCGAGGAGAACAAAGGTAAGCAATACCTTGTCTACATAAAAAAATGCTTTGGTTACAAGATAACAGGATCATCATGGATGTACCAGGGTCCACGACCGAAGTGGCGACCCTGAAGCAATTGCTCACCGAGGCCGAAAACAAAGCGGCCAAGGAGCGCACTGAGCGAGAAAGACATGAAGACCGTGTAGGCGAGGTACAGCAAGAGCTCCAGGCGCTTGTCAAGAAGCATGAATCCCTGGAGCTTGACTCGAAGACGCGAGAGTCCGAGCTTGCCAAGGCCCTCGAAAGCGCTAAAAATGCCAAGGCCGAAGCCCAAAAGGCCCTCCAGGAAATTGAGGCGGTGAAGAAGATAGCGGCGGGTAAGGCATTCATTATGCAAAGTAGGCATGCGAAAGAAAATTTCCTTTTACTTACCCGAGTTCGGAGCTCTCAAGGAGCGTTTGTAGATCTGCCCCGCTGTGTGTCTGATGCCATGGAATTCTACCGGGCCGAGGAGGGAAGCTCGACAGAAAAGTTGTTCTGGTCTCAGTATACTGGGACCGAACACCCGATGCCCATGCGCGACCAGCTGAAGCAACTGGTCGAGCTCCACAAGGCGGCCGAACAGGCCATGAGGGGCCTTATAGTCCGGATGTGGCCTGGGGGCTTGTAACGCCCTCAATGCGGCTATATCTCCCACGTGTCGAAGCACGACTTAGAGGCATAACCGCATTGAAAGCAATGTCGCAAGTGAGGAAATCTTCACACAACCCATGTAATACATAAGGGAAAGAGATACATAGTTGGCTTACAATCGCCACTTCACACAATACATGAGTAAAGCATTACATCATACAGATACAATCAAGGTCCGACTACGGAACCAAAATAAAAGAAGACTACCCCAAATGCTACAGATCCCGATCGTCCCAACTGGCTCCACTCTTGATCAACTCAAACGAAACAACACAATGAACAAGATCTTTATCGAGCTCCTCCTTGAGCTCAAAAGGCCACCTGCACGGTTTCATCGGCACCGCAAACTGGCTTTGAAGTATCTGTGAGTCACGGGGACTCAGCAATCTCACACCCATGAGATCAAGACTATTTAAGCTTAAAGGTAGGACAGGGTAGTGAGGTGGAGCTGTAGCAGCGACTAGCACATATGGTGGCTACATTCGCAAAAGAGAGCGAGAAGAGAAGCAAAAGCACGGTCGAACAACTATGATCAAGAAGTGATCCTAGAACAACCCACGTCAAGCATAACTCCAACACCGTGTTCACTTCCCGGACTCCACGAGAAGAGACCATCACAGTTACACACGCCGTTGGTGTATTTTAATTAAGATCAACCGGGTTTTCTACAACGGACATTAACAAATTCCCATCTGCCTCATAACCGCGGGCACGGCTTTGAAAGATAATACCTGCAGGGTGTCCCAACTTAGCCCATTATAAGCTCTCACGGTCAACGAAGGATATTCCTTCTACTGGGAAGACCCGATCGATCTCGAATCCCGGACTACAAGACATTTCAACAGCAATAAAACAAGACCAGCAAAGCCGCCCGAATGTGCCGACAAATCCCGATAGGAGCTGCACATATCTCGCTCTCGTGGCACATCCGGATGAGACATCCTACGAGTAAAACCAAGCCTCAAGTTTCCCGAGGTGGCCCCGCAGATCTACTCGGTTCGAACCAGCACTCAGAGCACTTGCCGGGGGGTTAAAATAAAGATGACCCTTGAGTCTGCAGAACCCAAGGGAAAAAGGCTTAGGTGGCAAATGGTAAAACCAAGGTTGGGCCTTGCTGGAGGAGTCTTATTCAAAGCGAACTGTCAAGGGGTCCCATAAATCACCCAACCGTGTAAGGAACAGAAAATCAAGGAACATAACACCGGTATGACGGAAACTACGGCGGCAAGAGTGGAACAAAACACCAGGCATAAGGCCGAGGCTTCCACCCTTTACCAAATATATAGATGCATTAATTAAATAAGAGATATTGTGATATCCCAACATGTAAATATGTTCCAACAAGGAACAACATCTCCATGTTCCAACAAGGAACAAACTTCATCTTCACCTGCAACTAACAACGCTATAAGAGGGGCTGAGCAAAGCAGTAACATAGCCAAACAACGGTTTGCTAGGAAAGGATGGTTAGGGGCTTGACATGGCAACATGGGAGGCATGATGTAGCACGTGGTAGGCATCGTAGCATAGGCATAGCAAAAGAGCGAGCATCTAGCAAGCAAAGATAGAAGTGATTTCGAGGGTATGGTCATCTTGCCTGAGATCCCGCAAGGAAGAAGAACGAGTCCATGAAGAAGACAAACGGACGTAGTTGAATGAATCCTCACAACTCCGGAACGAAACCGAAGCTAACGAGAGAAGCAACCCGGAAAGAAACAAACAACATAGTAAACAACCAATCATAAACATGGCATGATGCACAATCAAGTATGATGCATGTCCGGTTTAATGATGCATGGCATGGCAACATGCACAAATAACACTACAAGTTAAGTGGAGCTCAATATGCAACGAGTTGCATATTGACAAAACACCACATCAATTATTTAGTTCTCTCTCGGTTATGTACCCAACAATATTAAATATTGGTTAACATGGCAAGAGGTGAAGCATAATTAAACTAACTATCTAAACAATTTAAATGGGGCCGGATATAAAAACAACAAATCCGGTAAATCCCCATATGCATTTAGCAATTTAATGCAACAACAATTTTGAACATTTAAATGTTGTTATCATGATGCGGATGACATATGCAAGTTTTAAGAAATTTTACGAAAATGTTGACATGAGCATTATGAAGCATTTTGTCACCATGGCGGAACGAAAGGGGTGCCACGACAAAGACAACGGAAATGGTGCCACGGCAACATTCCGGTTCCGATAACTCGATTGTGATGCCGGTGCAAAAGGAAATGTGACGGAAGCGAGTTGAGCAAGATGGTGGGGTGTTCCCGGTTACCGGGTTCCCGCAAGACGATGGCATGGCAACAAGGAGGAACAAGCGAGCGACAGTTTCGGACACGGTGCAAACAGGCATCTCATACAACATATGCATTCGTCCACGGGCGGTCGCTCCGGCGGTATACCTTTGAAGCGTGCCTTTTCGAACGGGTCAAGTTCGTCAAGGAAGTAGTGGTACACGGGCCGTAGTGGAAGTAGTCGCTCGCGACGGTAGTGGAAGTAGACGCTCGCGGGGTAGTGGAAGTAGTTGTACACGTCAGATGTTCGAGTCATCGAGAAGCGGTATTTGATGAATCCCGAACGGACTTGGCGCCTTCGCCGAGGGTACTTGGCGTTTCCGGTTCGGTAGGGGTACTTGGCGTTTCCGGTTCGGTGGTCGTTCGGGCGCCGTATGTCGTGGTACTTGGCGTGCATCAACTGTTGACCAACAGTGTACAGGAGGCAGCAAGGCATGGCCGACTTGGTGTGCAACCAAAGATGGACTCCGGGTGTCGTGGTACTTGGCGAAAACCACAAAGAGGGTACTTGTACTCGCATCGTCGTGGAAGTAGTCGTTCGGGCTCCCGTGCGTACTTGGTGGTCTTGGTCTCCGCAGCGTAGTTGTACAAAAACATCATCGGACTTGGAGAATCCAGAGGTGTGCACAGGCAGTGGTGGTCGTCCATGGAGGGGCACTAGGACTTGGCGCCGCAGGCTTGCTGCGCGGGACTTGGCGCTGAGCTCTGCGCAACTTGGTGCGCCATGGTGGTCCTGGACGACAGCAGCGGCTTGCTGGAGGGTCCTGGTGGTCGGAGGTGACGAGGACGAGGCAGGGGGGGTCGGCTTGGCACCGGTGCCAGCAGCAGGCAGGGGCTTGGCGCAGCGGACGTGGCTCCGACGGAGCTGCTCGCTGGCGGCGGCCGGAAACAGAGGCGAGGCCTCAGAGCTGGCGCGCGAGGACGGACGACGCGAGGCAGCGGCCTCCTGGTGGTCGGAGGTGACGAGGACGGCTGTCGGTGTACTAAGGTAGGGGTACCTTAGTACCCCGAACCTGCACGGGCAATCGCAGAAGATCCCGTGGCAAGCCTTGCGGGCATCTATCAAGACCCTCCGCGCCCTTGAGAAAACAAGACTCCGGCAAGAGGAGCTTGCCGGTGAGCCATTCAAGAACAAAGTATCAAGACCCGGCAAGAGGAGCTTGCCGGGAAGGCCACTCAGGCGCCGGGCGAAGCAAGGCCCGGCAAGAGGAGCTTGCGGGAAGGCTTGGTGGGCGCCGAGCCCCAAGCGCGACAAGGTTCCTGCCGCGGCAAGGCGCTTGCCGGGCGGGCAACCTCTTCATCTCGCTCCAGCTCACCCGCCAACGTGTCACCACGGGCTCTCTCAAGCACGCGTGTCGACGGGCTGTGCAGCCAGCGGGAGCAGCGATAAGCGGCGCCGACAAGCTACCATCGTGGCAAACGGAGGCGACTTGACGGTCCTGTTACCTCGTTTCAGGCGATCGAGACGGGCATTGATGACTCTTGTCCCTTGCCGTCGAGTTAGGTATAGATTACTGTACACTGTACAAAGCGGTGTACCAACCTATGTTTTTACCATTATACCCTTGTCTACTTGCCACATGTGGTGACCCCTTGATGCGGAGCATCCCACGATCATCCCCATGCATCCACAACCGTCTCACCAAGAGCCTAGAGGACCCATGACTAGAGCACGAGCTCGAGCTCTCGAGACCGAGGTGACTTCCCTCCTTAGTGAAATATCATATGACCCTCTCGAGACATGGCTACTACCTCAATCTGGAATGTTGTGCATGCTTAGGTACCAAGGAACCAACCTAGGAGAAGCTGCAGCCCAAGATGGACACCAAGAGCAAGAGAAGGAGCTGCAGAGTCCAGAGGGAGCGGTACTACCGCTCAAGCCAAGCGGTACTACCGCCCAGCGAGCGGTACTACCGCTCAAGCCAAGCGGTACTACCGCTGAGCCGAGCCAAGCGGTACTACCGCTCTCCATCCGGCCTACTTCCGCAAAACCCGACACACTCCAGGAATCGAACGGTGTCGGAGCGGTACTACCGCTCAAGATAAGCGGTACTTGTTGGGGAACGTAGTAATTTCAAAAAAAAAATTCCTACGTACACGCAAGACCATGGTGATGGCATAGCAACGAGAGAGGAGAGTGTCCGCCCACGCACCCTCGTGAGACCGAAAGCGAAGCGTTATAACAACGCTGTTGATGTAGTCGACGCCTTCACGATCCGACCGATCCAAGCACCGAACGACGGCACCTCCGAGTTCTGCACACGCTCAGCTCGATGACGATCCCCGAATCCGATCCAGCAAAGTGTCGGGATGAGTTCCGTCAAGACGACGGCGTGGGACGATGATGATGCTCCACCGACGCAGGGCTTCGCCTAAGCTCCATGACGATATGACTTCTCCGGCGCAGGGCTTCGCTTAAGCTCATGACGATATGACGAAGTGGAATATGGTGGAGGGGGCACCGACACGGCTAAGGAACGATCCGTAGATCAACTTGTGTGTCATGGGGTGCCCCTGCCCCGAGATATAAAGGAGCAAGGAGGAGGTGGCCGGCCAAGGGAGGAGGCGACAGGGGGGAGTCCTACTCCCACCGGAGTAGGACTCCTCCTTTCCTAGTAGGAGTAGGAGAGAAGGAAGGGAAGGGAGGAAGGGTGCGGCCTCCCTAGTCCACCCGGACTAGGCCTTGGGGCGCGCCTGCCCTAGGCAGCCCTCTCTCTTTCCCTGCAGGGCCCAATAAGGCCCAATACTTCTCCCGGCGAATTCCCGTAACTCTCCGTACTCAAAATACCCAATCATTCGAACCTTTCCGAACTCGAATATAGTCGTCCAATATATCGATCTTTACGTCTCGACCATTTCGAGACTCCTCGTCATGTCCCCGATCTCATCCGGGACTCGAACTCCTTCGGTACATCAAAACTCATAAACTCATAATATAACCATCATCGAAACCTTAAGCGTGCGGACCCTACGGGTTCGAGAACTATGTAGACATGACCTAGAACTATTCTCGGTCAATAACCAATAGCGGAACCTGGATGCCCATATTGGTTCCTACATATTCTACGAAGATTTTATCGGTCAAACCGCATAACAACATACTTTGTTCCCTTTGTCATCGGTATGTTACTTGCCCGAGATTTGATCGTCGGTATCCAATACCTAGTTCAATCTCGTTATCGCAAGTCTCTTTACTCGTACGTAATGCATCATTCGTAACTAACTCATTAGCTACATTGCTTGCAAGGCTTATAGTGATGTGCATTACCGAGAGGGCCCAGAGATACCTCTCCGACAATCGGAGTGACAAAACCTAATCTCAAATACGCCAACCCAACATGTACCTTTGGAGACACCTGTAGTACTCCTTTATAATCACCCGATTCGTTGTGACGTTTGGTAGCACCAAAGTGTTCCTCCGTAAACGGAGTTGCATAATCTCATAGTTACAGGAACATGTATAAGTCATGAAGAAAGCAATAGCAACATACTAAACGATCAAGTGCTAGGCTAACGGAATGGGTCATGTCAATCAGATCATTCTCCTAATGATGTGATCCCGTTAATCAAATGACAACTCATGTCTATGGTTAGGAAACATAACCATCTTTGATTAACGAGCTAGTCAAGTAGAGGCATACTAGTGACACTGTTTGTCTATGTATTCACACATGTATTATGTTTCCGGTTAATACAATTCTAGCATGAATAATAAACATTTATCATGATATAAGGAAATAAATAATAACTTTATTATTGCCTCTAGGGCATATTTCCTTCAGTCTCCCACTTACACTAGAGTCAATAATCTAGTTCACATCGCCATGTGATTTAACATCAATAGTTCACATCTATATGTGGTTAACACCCATAGTTCACATCGACATGTGACCAACACCCAAAGGGTTTACTAGAGTCAGTAATCTAGTTCACATCGCTATGTGATTAACACCCAAAGAGTACTAAGGTGTGATCATGTTTTGCTTGTGAGATAATTTTAGTCAACGGGTCTGTCACATTCAGAGCCGTAAGTATTTTGCAAATTTCTATGTCTACAATGCTCTGCACGGAGCTACTCTAGCTAATTGCTCCCACTTTCAATATGTATCCAGATTGAGACTCAGAGTCATCTAGATTAGTGTTAAAACTTGCATCGACGTAACCCTTTACGACGAACCTTTTCACTTCCATAATCGAGAAACATATCCTTATTCTACTAAGGATAATTTTGACCGCTGTCCATTGATCTACTCCTAGATCACTATTGCACTCCCTTGCCAATCTTAGTGGTAGGGTATGCAATAGATCTGGTACACAACATGACATACTTTATAGAACCTATGGCTGATGCATAGGGAATGACTTTCATTCTCTTTCTATCTTCTGCCGTGGTCGGGTTTTGAGTCTTACTCAATCTCACACTTTGTAACACAGTGCAAGAACTCTTTCTTTGACTGTTCCATTTTGAACTACTTCAAAATCTTGTCAAGGTATGTATTCATTGAAAAACTTATGAAGCGCCTTTGATCTATCTCTATAGATCTTGATGCTCAATATGTAAGCAGCTTCACCGAGGTCCTTCTTTGAAAAACTCCTTTCAAATACTCCTTTATGCTTTGCAAAATAATTCTACATTATTTCCGATCAACAATATGTCATTCACATATACTTATCAGAAATGTTGTAGTGCTCCCACTCACTTTCTTGTAAATACAGGCTTCTCCAAAAGTCTGTATAAAACTATATGCTATGATCAACTTATCAAAGCGTGTATTCCAACTCTGAGATGTTTGCACCAGTCCATAGATGGATCACTAGAGCTTGCATATTTTGTTAGCACCTTTAGGATTTACAAAATCTTCTGGTTGCATCATATACAACTCTTCTTTAACAAATCCATTAAGGAATGCAGTTTTGTTTATCCATTTGCCAGATTTCATAAAATGCGGCAATTGATAACATGATTCGACAGACTTAAGCATAGATACGAAAAGCGAAACTCTCATCGTAGTCAACATCTTGAACTTGTCGAAAACCTTTTGCGACAATTCTAGCTTTGTAGATAGTAACACTACTATCAGCGTCCGTCTTCCTCTTGAAGATCCATTTATTTTCTATGGCTTGCCGATCATCGGGCAAGTCAACCAAAGTCCACACTTTGTTCTTATACATGGATCCTATCTCAGATTTCATGGCCTCAAGCCATTTTGTGGAATCTGGGCTCATCATCGCTTCCTCATAGTTCGTAGGTTCATCATGGTCTAGTAACATGACTTCCAGAACATGATTACCGTACCACTCTGGTGCGGATCTTACTCTGGAAGACCTACGAGGTTTGGTAGTAACTTGATCTGAAGTTTCATGATCATCATCATTAACTTCCTCACTAATTGGTGTAGGAATCACCGGAACTGATTTCTGTGATGAACTACTTTCCAATTCGGGAGAAGGTACAAATTACCTTATCAAGCTCTTACTTTCCTCCCACTCACTTCTTTCGAGAGAAACTTCTTCTCTAGAAAGGATCCACCTTAGCAACGAATAACTTGCCTTCGGATCTGTGATAGAAGGTGTACCCAATAGTTGCCTTTGGGTATTCTATGAAGACGCACTTCTCCGATTTGGGTTCAAGCTTATCAGGTGAAACCTTTTTTCACATAAGCATCACAACTCCAAACTTTAAGAAACGACAGCTTAGGTTTACTGTTAAACCATAGTTCATACGGTGTCGTCTCAACGGATTTAGATGGTGCCCTATTAAACGTGAATGCAGCTGTCTCTAATGCATAACCCCAAAACGATATTGGTAAATCGGTAAGAGACATCACTGATCGCACCATATCAAAATAAAGTACTGTTACTGACGCTCGACACACCATAACGTTGTGGTGTTCCGGTGGCGTGAGCTATGAAACTATTCCACTTTGTTTTAATTGAAGACCAAACTCGTAACTCAAATATTCATCTCCACGATCAGATCGCAGAAACTTTATTCTCTTGTTACGATGATTTTCTACTTCACTCTGAAATTCTTTGAACATTTCAACTATTTCAGACTTATGTTTCAACAAGAAGATATACGCATATCTGCTCAAATTATCTGTGAAGGTCAGAAAATAATGATACTTGCCACGAGCATCAACACTCATTGAATCGCATACATCGGTATGTATTATTTCCAATAAGTCAGTAGCTTGTTCCATTGTTCCGGAGAACGGAGTTTTAGTCATCTTGCCCAAAAGGCACGGTTCGCAAGCATCAAATGATTCATAATCAAGTGATTCCAAAAGTCCATCAGCATGGAGTTTTTCTTCATGCGCTTTACACCAATATGACCTAAACGGCAGTGCCACAAATAAGTTGCACTATCATTATTAACTATGCATCTTTTGGTTTCAATATTATGAATATGTGTATCACTATGATCGAGATTCAATGAACCATTTTCATTGGGTGTTTAACCATCGAAGGTTTTATTCATGTAAACAGAATAACAATTATTCTTTAACTTTAAATGAATAACCGTTTTGCAATAAACATGATCAAATCATATTCATGCTCAACGCAAACACCAAATAACATTTATTTAGGTTTAACACTAATCCCGAAAGTATAGGGAGTGTGCGATGATGATCATATCAATCTTGGAACTACTTCCAACACTCATCGTCACTTCCCTTCAACTAGTTTCTATTCATTACGCAACTCCGCTTTGAGTTACTACTCTTAGCAACCGAACCAGTATCAAATACCGAGGGGTTGCTATGAACACTAGTAAAATATACATCAATAATCTGTATATCAAATATACCTTTGTTCACTTTGCCATCCTTCTTATCCGCCAAACACTTGGGGTAGTTCCGCTTCAAAGGACCAATTCCATTGTAGCAAAAGCACTTAGTCTCGAGGCTTAGGTCCAGACTTGGGCTTCTTCACCGAGTAGCAACTTGCTTGCTGTTCTTTTGAAGTTCCCTTCTTCCCTTTGCCCTTTTCCTTGAGACTAGTGGTCTTGTCAATCATCAACACTTGATGCTCTTTTCTTGATTTCTACCTTCGTCGATTTCAGCATCACGAAGAGCTTGGGAATTACTTTTGTCATCCCTTGCATATTATAGTTCATCACGAAGTTCTACTAACTTGGTGATGGTGACTAGAGAATTCTGTCAATCACTATCTTATCGAAAGATTAACTCCCACTTGATTCAAGCGATTGAAGTATCCGGACAATCTGAGCACATGCTCACTAGTTGAGCGATTCTCTCCATCTTTTAGCTATAGAACTTGTTGGAGACTTCATATCTCTCAACTCGGTATTTGCTTGAAATATTAACTTCAATTCTGGAACATCTCATATGGTCCATGACGCTCAAAACGCCTTTGAAGTCCCGATTCTCGAGCCTTTAAGCATGGTGCACTAAACTATCAAGTAGTCATCATATTGAGCTAGCCAAACGCTCATAACGTCGCATCCGCTCCTGCAATAGGTTTGTCACCTAGCGGTGCATTAAGGACATAATTTTTCGTGCAGCAATGAGGATAAACCTCAGATCACGGATCCAATCCGCATCATTGCTACTAACATTTTTCAACATAATTTTCTCTAGGAACATATCAAAATAAACATATGAAAGCAACAACCATAGGGAAGCAACAACGCGAGTTATTGATCTACAACATAATTTGCAAAATACTACCGGGACTAAGTTCATGATAAATTAAAGTTCAATTAATCATATTACTTAAGAACTCCCACTTAGATAGACATCTCTCTAGTCATCTAAGTGATTACTTGATCCAAATCAACTAAACCATGTCCGATCATCACGTGAGATGGAGTAGTTTCAATGGTGAACATCACTATGTTGATCATATCTACTATATGATTCACGCCGACCTTTCGGTCTCCGTGTTCCGAGGCCATATCTGTTATATGCTAGGCTCGTCAAGTTTAACCTGAGTATTCGCGTGCGCAACTGTTTTGCACCCGTTGTATTTGAACGTAGAGCCTATCACACCCGATCATCACGTGGTGTCTCAAAGACGAAGAACTTTCGCAACGGTGCATACTCGGGAGAACACTTCTTGATAATTTTAGTGGGAGATCATCTTATAATGCTACCGTCAATCAAAGCAAGATAAGATGCATAAAGGATAAACATCACATGCAATCAATATAAGTGATATGATATGGTCATCATCATCTTGTGCTTGTGATCTCCATCGCCAAGCACCGCCATGATCACCATCGCCACCGGCGCGACACCTTGATCTCCATCGTAGCATCGTTGTCGCCTCGCCAACTATTGCTTCTACGACTATCGCTACTGCTTAGTGATAAAGTAAAGCAATTACATGGCTTTTGCATTTCATACAATAAAGCGACAACCATATGGCTCCTGCCAGTTGCCGATAACTCGGTTACAAAACATGATCATCTCATACAATAAAATATAGCATCACGTCTTGACCACATCACATCACAACATGCCCTGCAAAAACAAGTTAGACGTCCTCTACTTTGTTGTTGCAAGTTTTACGTGGCTGCTACGGGCTGAGCAAGAACCGTTCTTACCTACGCATCAAAACCACAACGATAGTTTGTCAAGTTGGTGCTGTTTTAACCTTCGCAAGGACCGGGCGTAGCCACACTCGGTTCAACTAAAGTGAGAGAGACAGACACCCGCCGGTCACCTTTAAGCAACGAGTGCTCGCAGCGGTGAAACCAGTCTCGCGTAAGCGTACGCGTAATGTCGGTCCGGGCCGCTTCATCTCACAATACCGCCGAACCAAAGTATGACATGCTGGTAAGCAGTATGACTTATATCGCCCACAACTCACTTGTGTTCTACTCGTGCATATGACATCAACGCATAAAACCAGGCTCGGATGCCACTGTTGGGGAAGCGAGTAATTTCAAAAAAAATTCCTACGCACACGCAAGACCATGGTGATGGCATAGCAACGAGAGAGGAGTCCGTCCGCCCACGCCTCGTGAGACCGAAAGCGGAAGCGTTATAACAACGCTGTTGATGTAGTCGACGTCTTCACGATCCGACCGATCCAAGCACCGAACGACGGCACCTCCGAGTTACGCACACGCTCAGCTCGATGACGATCCCGGAATCCGATCCAGCAAAGTGTCGGGATGAGTTCCGTCAAGACGACGCGGCGTGGGACGATGATGATGCTCCACCGACGCAGGGCTTCGCCTAAGCTCCGCGACGATATGACTTCTCCGCGCGAGGGCTTCGCCTAAGCTCATGACGATATGACCGAAGTGGAATATGGTGGAGGGGGCACCGACACGGCTAAGGAACGATCCGTAGATCAACTTGTGTGTCATGGGGTGCCCCTGCCCCCGTATATAAAGGAGCAAGGAGGAGGTGGCCGCCAAGGAGGAGCGCGACAGGGGGGAGTCCTACTCCCACCGGGAGTAGGACTCCTCCTTTCCTAGTAGGAGTAGGAGAGAAGGAAGGGAAGGGAGGAAGGTGCGGCCCCTCCCCTAGTCCAATTCGGACTAGGCCTTGGGCGCGCGGCCTGCCCTAGGCAGCCCCTCTCTTTCTGCAGGGCCCAATAAGGCCCAATACTTCTCCCGGCGAATTCCCGTAACTCTCCGGTACTCGAAAAATACCGAATCATTCGAACCTTTCCGAACTCCGAATATAGTCGTCCAATATATCGATCTTTACGTCTCGACCATTTCGAGACTCCTCGTCATGTCCCCGATCTCATCCGGGACTCGAACTCCTTGGTACATCAAAACTCATAAACTCATAATATAAGCATCATCGAAACCTTAGCGTGCGGACCCTACGGGTTCGAGAACTATGTAGACATGACCTAGAACTATTCTCGGTCAATAACCAATAGCGGAACCTGGATGCCCATATTGGTTCCTACATATTCTACGAAGATTTTTATCGGTCAAACCGCATAACAACATACTTTGTTCCTTTGTCATCGGTATGTTACTTGCCCGAGATTTGATCGTCGGTATCCAATACCTAGTTCAATCTCGTTACGGCAAGTCTCTTTACTCGCTACGTAATGCATCATTCCATAACTAACTCATTAGCTACATTGCTTGCAAGGCTTATAGTGATGTGCATTACCGAGAGGGCCCAGAGATACCTCTCCGACAATCGGAGTGACAAAACCTAATCTCAAATACGCCAACCCAACATGTACCTTTGGAGACACCTGTAGTACTCCTTTATAATCACCCGATTACGTTGTGACGTTTGGTAGCACCAAAGTGTTCCTCCGTAAACGGAGTTGCATAATCTCATAGTTATAGGAACATGTATAAGTCATGAAGAAAGCAATAGCAACATACTAAACGATCAAGTGCTAGGCTAACGGAATGGGTCATGTCAATCAGATCATTCTCCTAATGATGTGATCCCGTTAATCAAATGACAACTCATGTCTATGGTTAGGAAACATAACCATCTTTGATTAACGAGCTAGTCAAGTAGAGGCATACTAGTGACACTCTGTTTGTCTATGTATTCACACATGTATTATGTTTCCGGTTAATACAATTCTAGCATGAATAATAAACATTTATCATGATATAAGGAAATAAATAATAACTTTATTATTGCCTCTAGGGCATATTTCCTTCAAGTACTACCGCTGAAAGCGGTACTATCACACTCCAAAGCGGTACTACCGCTGAAAGCGGTACTACCGCCATGAAGCGACAGTACTACCACCGCTCACTGCGTGCAGCGTTTCGGCCGAGGCCCATGTACTCGTTCGCCCCAACTTACCCTTGGAGGTCCTAGACTATAAATAGACCTTCCCTCATCCTTTCTAGGGTTAGCTTTGGATTTGCTCATATTTCGGTGTGAGAGCCTTTGCTCATCCACTTGGATACTTCTCCTTCGAGATCAGGACCTCTACGGAGAAGATCCCCCAAGCGGATTCAAGACCCCCTCCTAGGGTGGACCCCATCAAGACCTCCTCGCGGAGAAGAACGGCTACCCTTGTATCCTACCCTTTGTTGTCCTTGAATCTTGTGCCACTCTATGTGTTTGATAATCTAGCACTTGTGTGATCGTTTTCTTGTCGGTTGAGTGATCTCTCTCTCTCTCGTTCCCCTCGTGTTTTCCCTCGTGTTCTTCCGCTCGTTCTTCGTGTTCCTCGTAGGGATCCTCTCCAAGCGTGAAAGATCGTCCACGTAGGGTTCCGCCCTACATCATCATGGTATCAGAGCCACGTTGATCACGTTATTGGAGCCCCTACCCCTCTTTTTCTAGCTTGATTTTGTTGTTTTTGTCCTAATTCCGAAAATTCCCCACAAAAATAGCCCCAAAAATTTTTGTGATTTGTTAGTGTGATGAAATTTTGTTGATTTTGATCCGTGGATTTGCTTGGTTTCGAGTCGATCTAGCATCTCCCCAAGTTTCACCTCTTTCCATCCACAAAATCCATCGAATTTTGACCCCGAAATCACCCATTTCCGCCCCAAAATCGCAAGAACTGCTCGAACAATCGAGAAAATCCCGACACGAGCGGTACTACCGCCCTCCTAGCGGTACTACCGCTGTGAGCGGTACTACCGCCCTCCTAGCGGTACTACCGCTGAGTACGGCACTACCGCCAGCCCCCGTTCAGCCTAAATAGTCGAAAAATCCCGACACGAGCGGTACTATCATTGCTCCAAGCGGTAATACCGCTTACGAGCGGTACTACCGCCCTCTCCAGCGGTACTACCGCCCTGGCCAGTTTCAGCCTTCCAACTTTCACCATTTTCATCGTAACTTTTCACTCCGAACTCCGATTTGAGTGTTCTTTGGCTCGTTTTGAAGCTATCGACGTGCCCGAGGTCCTCACCTTGGTTTCACCACCTTTTGACACCATAAAATTTTCCGAACATTGGCATCTTTGCCTAGGGCTTAAACCACATCATCCGCTATACCACCTCCACTTTCCGCTACCACATTTTTGCTTTTGGTCTTTGAGAATTTGAGTTGTGGTTCTCGTGTCCTATTGTGTTTCGGCTATATAGGTACGGTTCGACGTCAACATCACCACCACTCATCTTCGCCAAGGACTTATCATCGTCAAGGACGGTAACCTCGACGACATCTTTGTCATCTTTCGCAATTGCATTGATAACCACATAGCCTTACTTTTGCGTCGCTTACCCATCGAGACTAGCCATTGAGTATTGCCGGCAACGTGACTTGTGCACCTTAGTGATCATACTCCATAGCATACATAGCATACCAAAGTGGTGCATATCTTGAGATCAACTTGTGTGTCACAATGTTGTCATAGCATACACAATTGCTATCTTGGTTCATGAAGTTTGCATAAGAAAAGAGCTCAAAAGGAAAGAGCCACCCAAGCTTTTAAGCAAAGAGGAAAGATAAGCAAAGAGCTTATAAGCAAGAACCATAGCATCATACAACATTAAGATTGTCATATCCGATCATCTTGGATCATAGCACCAAATATCATACATATAGCATACTTGGGATAGAGATCGTTGCATTTTTCCGAATAGGTTGTGCACAAGTTCGCAGATCCGCCTATTGTGCAATCGTGCTAGCGTCTCTCTAGTATTGTGCAACAAGAGCATTCTCGTGGTTTCCACATTTTGGCTCACTTTTGGTTGGCACAATCCCACTTATCTATTTGCGTGTGTGTTTCCGTGTACCACTACTTGCTTGGTCTACTTGTTACATTTGCGAATTTGCGAATCTTTTTAACTTTATTGAGTCTCACTTACAATTGCAACAAATTTTGTGCCACCATCCTAACCGAGCTCCACCATAAGCTTTTATTTGTGTAGGTGTGAGAACCGACAAGAATCGGTACCAAGAGTGCTATTTCATTGTCCGCATTTGAGTGAACTTGATTCATTTTCAACATCGGTCAAAGGTACATTGGTATAAGTTCTTTTCCGCTCTACCACTCACATCTTGTTTGGAATGATGGATAGGCCAAGTTCTTCTACCAACCCACTCTTCATCGAGAAAGACGACGACATGTCCTCATACGTCACCAAGAGCCACCTCTTTGGTGCACAACGAAGCGTTGCACCAAGAACAACAAGCAATGAGCGATCGATCGACAACCTCGCCACCGACTTGCGACTCTCCGAGCAACGACAAGAGACTACTTCGACAACAAGTTCGAGGCTCACAAGGAAGAGAATGATGCAAGAATGGACGAGATCCGCGTTGATGAGAAAACGGCATCATTCCACTTCTTCATCATCAAGACGGAGCCGCCGAGTCGACATTCCGACGACACATTCTACGACTCAAGTACACCGTCATCGAACACTCTTCGACGAGCAGCGCACCAAGACCGCTATGCATCTCGCAACCCGCTACATGACAAGCATTCACAAGAGCAAGTTGATGATCAAGTTCCTCGTCCTCAATCAAACCAAGAGGCTTTTGCTCAAGCCCAAGAACGACAACGCCTTCGCCGCCAACAAGAGGAAGAAAGAGCACGCCGTCACCAAGGCGAACAAGACGCCAAGGCTCAACGCCTTCAACAACAACAACGTGAAGCGCAAGCTCTTGAGGCGCAACGTGCCCTTCAAGAATCAAGTCGAGCCTTCGCCAACCGCAATCGCGAACGGCGCAATCAAGAGGAAGCCCTTAGAGAAGAAATCCAAGAGAGGAACTACCAACCTCATGTACAACGTCAAGTTCCTCAAGCTCCTCCACAAGCTCATCAAGCTCCACCTCAACATCAAGTTCAACAAGAGCAAGTTGATCATGGTCTTCCTCCGCGCCAAGAGCAACATGAAGATCGAGTACATTCCACGCCAAGGACGTCATCATCAACATCGCCAACAACACAATGAAGAGCAACGCCACGGCAAGCTAAAATTCACCATGCCAAAGTTCAATGGAAGCAATGACCCCGAAGACTACCTCTCATGGGCATTGAAGGTTGACAAAATCTTCCGCTTGCACAACTACGATGAAGCGAAGAAAATCGCTATGGCATCACTTGAGTTCCAAGATTATGTGCTCATATGGTGGGAACAAATCATTGAGCGACGACAAGCAAGAGGTGAACCCCAATCACCACTTGGGCTCAAATGAAGGATGTCATGCGAGCACGTTTTGTGCCAACCTACTACAACCGCGACCTCTTCAAGAAACTCCAACTACTCAAGCAAGGAACAAAGAGCATTGAAGAATACTACAAGGAGATGGAGATAGCCATGATTCGAGCCAATGTCAAGGAAGATGATGAGCAAACTATGGCACGTTTCTTGAATGGACTTAATCATCCCATCAAGAAGATCGCCGACTTCCAACCATACTCAACCCTCATTGAGCTCGTGCATCAAGCTACAAAGGCGGAACGCCAAGTGCAAGATGACTTCAACACGCCAAGTACTCATCCAAGACCCACGGCTTCCCCAACAATCAAGCTTCAACGACTCCTCCAACATCTACACCAACCAAGCTTCCTTCAAGAAACGACGACAAGTCAAGTTACAAGAAGACATCGACAAGTTCAAGTCGTCCTCCTCCTACTACAAGCAACCTCAAGCCGCGTGCTTCATCCTCTACCCGACCGATGAGACCATCAAGACAAGCTCCTTCAAGTGTTTCACTTGCGGCGGCCGAGGCCACAAGTCATCTGAATGCACCAACAAGCGCACCATGATCCTCAACGACGATGGCACATATGACTCTATGAGTGAAGAGGAAATAGATGCCCTTGAGCAAGTGGCCATGCACCGCAAGTGAATGAAGATGAAGATGATCAAGTCTTTTGTGATGAGGATTCGAGCCCCGCTCTTGTTGTCTCCAAGGTCTTGACTCTTCAACATCAACAAGAAGAAGACCAACGATGCCACATCTTCCACACAAAAGCCGGCATCAATGGACGGTCCATCAAGGTCATCATCGATGGAGGTAGTTGCCACAACTTGGCAAGTGAAGAACTATGCTCCAAGCTACAATTGGTCAAGAGGAAGCACCCACACCCCTACAAGGTCCAATGGCTAAGTGACTCCGGCACTATACGAGTCGAGCATACGGTCCAAGTCTCCTTCAAAATTGGTGCTTATGAAGACACTCTGGAGTGTGATGTGGTCCCAATGACCGTTTGCCACCTCCTTCTTGGTCGACCATGGCAATTCGACCGTGGTGTCATACACAATGGGCGAACCAATCACTATAGCTTCAAGATGAAAGGGAAGGAGTATGTGCTACGATCTATGTCTCCTAGTCAAGTGATAGCCGACAAGCAAGCCACACATCATAGAGAAAGAGTGAGAAAGTGATCCACCCAAAAGTGAGTGAGAGCCACAAGCCAAATTTGAGAGACTCTTAGCCTAGAGAGAAAAACCTCATTCTATTTGCCACCAAAAGTGAGATGAGAGAAGTGTGTGAGCACCCATCGAGTGTGATGCACTTTGTCCTTGTGTGCAAGGATGGAGAACCAAAACTAACACCATTCACGAGCTACCTATGGTGTTTCAATCTCTTTGCAGGAATTTCAAGATGTTTTCCCGATGAGCTACCTCGGGTCTACCTCCTCTTGAGGCATTGAGCATCGAATCGACCTCATCCCCGAGCGCCGCTACCAAACAAAGCTCCATACCGAGTCAATCCGAAGAAACCAAGGAGATTCAACGGCAAGTACAACAACTCATCGACAACGGTCATGTACGTGAAAGCCTAAGCCCTTGTGCCGTTCCGTTATTCTTGTGCCTAAGCCCGATGGAAGTTTCCGCTTGTGTTCGATTGTAGACCTATCAATGCTATTACTGTTCGATATAGGCATCCCATTCCTCGCTTAGATGACATGCTTGATGAACTTAGTGGAGCCAACTTTTTCTCAAAATTGATCTTAAAAGTGGCTATTATCAAACACGCATACAAGAGGGTGATGAATGGAAAACTGCTTTCAAAACCAAATTTGGTTTATATGAGTGGTTAGTGATGCCTATGGGTCTTTCGAAGCTCCGGTACTTTTGTGCGCCTTATGCATCATGTGCTTCGTCCTTATATTGGAGTCTTTGTTGTGGTTTACTTTGATGATATTCTTGTGTTTAGCAAAACCATGAAAGAGCACTTCAATCATGTAAAATCTGTGTTGCAAACTCTTCGCAAGGAAAGCCTTTATGCAAATTTGAAAAATGCACTTTTGGAGTCGACAAAGTGGTTTTCTTGGGTTTTGTTGTTTCTTCAAAGGGTGTCCATGTTGATGAATCTAAAATTGAAGCAATCAAAACTTGGCCCCAACCCACCAATTTGCAACAAGTGCGAAGTTTTCTTGGTCTTACGGGTTTCTATCGTCGCTTTGTGAAAGATTTTAGCACAATTGCCGCTCCTTTGCATGCTTTGAGCAAGAAGAATACTCCCTTTGTTTGGGGAACTTTGCAATCAACCGCTTTTGATGAGCTCAAGTCTTTGCTTACTCATGCTCCGATTCTTGCTTTGCCCAATTTTGACAAAACTTTTGAGGTTCATTGTGATGCAAGTGGTACCGAATTGGCGGAGTTTTAATGCAAGAAAACGAGCCATTGCATATTTTAGTGAAAAACTCTCCGGTGCTCAACTTAATTATCCCATCTATGACAAAGAATTGTATGCTTTAGTGCGTGTGCTACATGTTTGGGAACATTACCTTAGACCGCATGAGTTTGTCATCCATACCGATCATGAAACGCTTAAGTACCTCAAAGGTCAAACTAAATTGAACAAGCGCCATGCCAAATGGAGTGAATTCATTGAATCTTTTCCTTATGTGATCAAGTACATTAAGGGTAAAGAAAATGTAGTTGCCGACGCTTTCACGCATAAACATGCTTGTCACTCAACTTGAGTTGAATGTTATTGGTTTTGAGCATATAAAAGACTTGTATGAGCATGATCCATCTTTTGCTTCTCCTTATGCTAAGTGTTTGACGACACGCCTTGGGAACAATATTACATCAAGGATGGTTACCTTATGAGAGCTAACAAACTTTGCATTCCCGAGTCTTCTCTTCGTTTGCTCCTTTTGCAAGAGGCTCATGGAGGCGGCCTCATGGGACACTTTGGACGCGACAAGACATTCGCCGCACTCTCCAACAACTACTTTTGGCCCAAGATGTTCCGCGACGTCTCACGCTTCACCAACCGATGCTACACATGTCGCAGAGCTAAGTCTAAAGCTCAATCTCATGGTCTTTACATGCCTCTTCCTATCCCATATCAACCATGGGAAGACATTAGTATGGATTTTGTACTTGGTTTGCCTAGGACTCAAAATGGCAAGGATTCCGTCTTTGTTGTTGTGGATAGATTTTCTAAAATGGCACATTTCATTCCTTGCAACAAGATAGACGATGCTTCACATGTTGCAAATCTCTTTTGTAGGAAATCTTGCGACTCCATGGCGTACCAAAGACAATCGTCTCCGATCGTGACGTCAAGTTCTTGAGTTACTTTTGAAGACCCTATGTGCCAAGCTCGAATCAAGCTCTTGTTCTCCTCGGCATACCATCCTCAAACCGACGGCCAAACGGAGGTGACGAACCGCACACTATCCACTCTACTTCGTGTCTTGATCAAGAATAACATCAAGGAGTGGGAAGCATGCCTACCCATCGCCGAGTACGCCTACAATCGTGCAAGACATTCAACTACCGGCAAGTCCCCTTCGAGGTCGCTTCACGGTTTCAACCCGTTGTCCCCATTGGACATTCTACCACTTCCTCTCCAAGAGCGCACCAACATGGATGCAAGTGAACGAGCAAGCTACATCAAGAAGATGCACGAAGATACAAGGCACACCATCGGCGCCAAGTACAACGCCAAGCAAACAAGCTCAACGCCAACAAGCAACCCATCGTCTTCAACATTGGTGATCTAGTGTGGCTACACCTTCGCAAGGACCGCTTCCCCAAAGAACGCAAGTCCAAACTTCTCCCTCGAGCCGATGGACCTTTCAAGGTACTAGCACGCTACAACGACAACGCTTACAAGATCGACATACCTCGCGACAAGTACAACGTGAGCGACATCTTCAACGTCAAGGACCTCGCACCTTCCCATGGAGATGAAGCTTTTGATCCGAGGTCGGATCTTTCCCAAGGGGGGGGAGATGATGCGGAGCATCCCACGATCATCCCCATGCATCCACAACCGTCTCACCAAGAGCCTAGAGGACCCATGACTAGAGCACGAGCTCGAGCTCTCGAGACCGAGGTGACTTCCCTCCTTAGTGAAATATCATATGACCCTCTCGAGACATGGCTACTACCTCAATCTGGAATGTTGTGCATGCTTAGGTACCAAGGAACCAACCTAGGAGAAGCTGCAGCCCAAGATGGACACCAAGAGCAAGAGAAGGAGCTGCAGAGTCAGAGGGAGCGGTACTACCGCTCAAGCCAAGCGGTACTACCACCAATGAGCGGTACTACCGCTCAAGCCAAGCGGTACTACCGCTGAGCCGAGCCAAGCGGTACTACCGCTCTCCATCCGCCTACTTCCATAAAACCCGACACACTCCAGAATCGAGCGGCGTCGGAGCGGTACTACCGCTCAAGATAAGCGGTATTACCGCTGAAAGCGGTATTATCACCACAAAGCGGTATTATCGCTGAAAGCGGTACTACCGCCATGAAGCGACAGTACTACCGCCCTGCCTGCAGCAGCGTTTGGCCGAGGCCCATGTACTGCTTTCGCCCCTAACTTACCCCTTGGAGGTCCTAGACTATAAATAGACCTTCCCTCATCCTTTCTAGGGTTACCTTTGGATTTGCTCATATTTCGTGTGAGAGCCTTTGCTCATCCACTTGGATACTTCTCCTTCGAGATCAGGACCTCTACGGAGAAGATCCCCAAGCGGATTCAAGACCCTCCTAGGGTGGACCCCATCAAGACCTCCTCATGGAGAAGAACGGCTACCCTTGTATCCTACCCTTTGTTGTCCTTGAATCTTGTGCCACTCTATGTGTTTGATAATCTAGCACTTGTGTGATCGTTTTCTTGTCGGTTGAGTGATCTCTCTCTCTCTCGTTCCCCTCGTGTTTTCCCTCGTGTTCTTCCGCTCGTTCTTCGTGTTCCTCGTAGGGATCCTCTCCAAGCGTGAAAGATCGTCCACGTAGGGTTCCGCCCTACATCACCCCTTGTGCCTATAAAAGGAGGCCCAAGGGCAACGTAGAAACGGTTCAGCCCAGCTCCGGCTTAGTTCACCATATTCATACGAAACCACACCCAGGCTAGGTCTTGTAGCTCCCATTGCTGCCTAGCAAGAACACAAGATAATCCACAAAGCAGCAGTAGGAGTATTATCTCTCTGGAGAGCTCCGAAGCTGGGTAAATCCGCTCGTGTGCATCGCCTCGATCCGCTCTTTTGCGCAATCTCCGCCCCTCCGAACCACAAGGGACCCAGGTCCCGTAGGTGCTCGTGGGACACGATCAGTTCTCCCCGACATCTTTGGCGCGCCAGGTAGGGGGCGCCGAGGCTGTGTGAACCCGATCCGGCGGTCACACGAGCAACTTCATCGACATCTTCGTCAACATGGCACCGAAGAAGAAGTCTTCGGCAGCAGCAGAGCCGTCTGCGTCGAACCCACCACCACCGGAGCTGCCAGGAGGTGGGGGAAACGCGGGCGGAGGAACCGGCGTCGTCGAGAGAGCCCACAATGCCGCCAGGTCCAAGGACAAGGCAGCACAGGCGTCGGCGTCCGAGTCCGCACCGCGTCCCTCGCAGGAGGCGCAGGACCAACAGCGTCATGATGCTCGCGGCACCATACGCTCGTTGGATCAAGGCCAAGCTGGAGGATCCCGAGGCCCTCGAGACCCGCATGCGCCAAAGATGCGCATGCGAGTGGAGTACGGTCGCTTAGGCATGGATGCTGCCCTCCTAACTTGGTTAGGAGTCCGAGCACATCCGTTCTTCGCTCCGCACACCGCTGCCGCCAACCACACCAGCGGAAACCTTGGCAATAGCTCGCCATTACTTCTAGATTACCTCCAACGGCCGATAAGGTCGACGAATGGAGGGCCACAATTCAGAGTCTCATCGGCCGCTTAACGGCGACGCCCCGCTGCAACCGAGTGCTTCGCAGCAGCGGCGAGGCGACAAGGCGCGAGCCGATGGCGACGAGACTTGCGGGGGTGCACCCACTGTACACTCCCCTTCCCGAAGGCCAAGATAGCCGACTCGCCGGATCCACCTCGACAGCGACTCCACAGCGTCGTCGGATCCGCGAGCTCGTCGCGACCAACGCCAAGTTCTTCGAGAACGGCAAGAAGAAGACGCTCGAACCCGTATTGAGCGCCGAAGAGAAGCGCGCCGTCAATCGACCAACGCGGGCCCATCTGTCGATATGCATGCGCCAGGGAACCAGCGACTGTCCGTCTGTGTAGGTTGTCCTGCGCTCACTCGTGAGCTGCGGCAAGTCCGGTGGCCCGACAAGAAAAACTTCAAACCAGACGTGCGGAGAAGTATGACGGCAGGACACACCCATCGGAGTTCCTCGGCATCTACACCATCGCGGTGCAAGCTGCGGGGGACGAGACGACAAGATCCTCGCCAACTACTTTCCCTTGGTGCTCAAGCCAAACGCCGATCTTGGCTCATGCACTTGCCGGATGGCTCTATTTCTTCTTGGCAGATTTGTGCCACCAGTTTGTTGGCGCCTTCACAGCGGCCACAAGCCTCATGGCCGGAGAGTGATCTCCACCTGCTTGCCCGTAGGAGGGAAGTCTGTGCAAATTCATCCAGAGATTCATCGAGTGCACTACAACATCCCAGACGCCCACCTGCTGCAGTGATCGGTGCATTCCATCGTAATGTACGAAATCGCAGGATGAGGGAGGAGATGGCGATGTGCAAAGTGAAAGACGTCACGAGCTCTACGCCTGGCCGACAAGTGTGCACGCTACTGAAGAAGGAAGAAGACTCGAGGAGAGAATGTGGGAGCAGAGTCGACAAGGAGGGGATCGCCAAGGCAAGAAATAGCGGTGGCGGAACAACAGGAGGAAGAAAAACCAAGAAGTACTAGTTGTCGAGCAGTCCGGCAAGGATGGTGCCGCCAACAAAGCCAAGGCTGGTGGCTCCGGCAAGGAGGATGCCGTTGACGCCGACCGCCAAGCTGTGGCGGCCGCCGACAAGCCTGACAGCTCCAACAAGCAAGATCAGAAATCCACCGCACTAAGGGCCACGATCTCCAGAGCTGCAAGAAAGTCGAGCAGCTTGTTGAGCTACAGAGAGCTGAGTACGAGCGGCGAGACAAGGAGAAGGCCCAAGAAGGTGCAGGTGCAGCAAGTAAGAAGAGACCCGGTCGGGGAGGGCGCCGCGGCAAAGCCAAGCAGCGGCAAGGAGACAGACCTCCCCGCGGCCGTGACAAGGAAGAAGACGAAGATGAAGATGACGAGGACGATGAAGCTGATGAGCATGAGTTTCAAAAGGCAACGGAGGTCCTTTGCGTCGACGGTGGTGCGTCCCTGCATACCTCGCACCGCCAACTCAAGCGATGGATGCGTGAGGTCAATGCAGCAGAACCATCCATAGAGTCACGCAAACCTCTAAAGTGGTCCAGCACGCCCATCATCTTTGACATTGAGGATCACCCTGATCGCATCACTGCGGTCGGGTGTTTGCTGATGTTGGTCTCACCAACCATCCGCAACCTCAAGGTCACAAACATGTTGGTTGACGGCGGGGCCGGCCTGAATTTGATCTCCTCTGCAGTGCTCCGTAAACTTCAAATCCTCGACAGCGAGCTCAAGAAACCGGTACTTTCCAAGGAATCAACCTGTGGAGGAGCAAGCCCAAAGGGAAGATCACGTTGCGGTAACATTGGCAATGAGCTCAACTTCAGAACCGAGAGGGTCATGTTTGACGTCGCCGATCTCCCATTGCCCTACAATGGCATACTTGGCCGCCCAGCACTCGCCAAGTTCATGGCCGCCTCTCATTATGCTTACAACCTACTCAAGATGCCCGCCCGATAAGCGCTATTTCTGTCCATGGCGACAAGAAAGATGCACTTATCTGCGCCGACAAGATTTACCGGGATGCAGCAGCCGTGACAGATAGCAAACCACTTACCGCTGAAGCTCCCGGGGGGAAGAAGAAGACCACCAGGTCCGGCAAGAGCTCTGTTGCCCACTCCGGCAAGCGCACCTCTTCGGAGTGCTGCGCTACCGTCGAGGATGCACCATCGAGCTCCACCGGCAAGTGCAACAAGACGATGGCAGCTCCGCCAAAGACCAAGAAGGTGCCCGCCAAGGAGGACGGCACTGGTGGTACCTTCACCATTAGTGCCACGCTTGATCCTAAATAGGAAGGCGAGCTCGTTGCTTTCCTGTGGGCGAATGTCGATGTGTTTGCATGGCAACCATCCGACATCCCCGTGTTCCTGTGAAAGTAATTGAGCACCACCTAGCTGTCCGTCCTCACGCCGCCCGTCAAGCAAAGAGTTAGGAAACAGCGGTGGGCGCCAAGAGTTCATAGCGAAGAAATCAAGAAATTAGAAGCAGCGGGGCTTGTCGAGGAGTCCTCCACCCCACGTGGTTGGCCAATCCGTAGTTATGCATAAGGCTAATGGGAAATGGAGACTTTGTATTGACTTCACCGATGTTAACAAAGCTTGTCCCAAAGACCCATTTCCCTTGCCGCATCGACCAGATTCTTGACTCCACACTGGATGCGATCTGCTTCGTTTCTTGATGCATATTCAGGATATCATCAGATCTTCATGGCGAAGAGGATGAAGAAAACCGCATTCATTACACCATGTGGCACGATCGCTTTATACGGATGCCTTTCGGTTTGAAGAATGCTGGTTCAACCTTTGCAAGAGTAGTCCATGATGCCTTTGGACCACAGATACATAGAAATGTAGAAGCTTACATGGATGACATAGTGGTCAAGAGCAAAGACAGAGCGACTCGGTTCAGGATTTGATGAGACGCTTGCAAATCTACGCAAGATCAACCTCAAGCTCAACCCCGAGAAGTGCGTGTTTGGAGTCCCTTCCGCAAGCTTCTCGGTTCTTTGTGTCTCAGCGGGAATTGAAGCCAATCCCGACAAGATCAAGGCCATTGAGCAGATCGAAGCGCCAAAGCGCGTCAAGGATGTCAGGAGACTTGCCGGTTGCGTGGCTGCTCTCAGCAGGTTCATCTCTAAGTCTGCTGAACGCGCCCTGCCGTTTTTCAAGATTTTGAAAAAGGCAGGTCCAATGAAATGGACTCCCGAAGCGGAGGCTGCGCTGCAGGACTTGAAGAGATACCTATCCTCCGCTCCAATACTTGTCGCACCTAGGCCACAAGAGAAGTTGCTGCTGTATATAGCGGCAACCAATCAAGTGGTTAGTGCTGCGTTAGTAGCGGAGAGGGAGGCGATGATGAGCCGCAACCGAGGCAAGTGCATCCAGCGACAAGCAAGGGGCTTCGCCACAAGCTCTGGTCCCGACAAGAACAGATCAGCGCAGGTTGCGACGAGATGCGAGAAAAAGATGGTGCAACGCCCAATCTACTTTGTCGGTTCCCTTCGCAGGGGCTAGATCAAGGTACGGTGTGCAAAAGCTGCTTTTCGCCTCCTCATGGCCTCACGAAGCTGCGCCATTACTTCCAAGCACACGAGATAACAGTTGTCACCGCTTTCGCTGAAGAGGATATTGCAAAATCCAGAAGCAACAGCAGGATTGTCGAGTGGGCTTTGGAACTGTCAAGCTTTGGTCTCAAGTTCAAAGCACTTCAACTATCCGAGCAGGGCATTGTCGAATTCATAGCGGAGTGGACGCCAACGCAAGATGAAGAGATTCCGGAGACGAGCATCCCCGTCAAGGAGGCAAATAAAGAATGGCTGATGTACTTTGACGGTGCCTTCTCGCTGCAAGGCGCTGGTGCCGGCGTGCTGCTCATCGCACCCACCGGAGAGCACCTCAAGTACATAGTCCAGATGCACTTTCCCAAGGAACAAGCAACAAATAATACTGCTGAGTATGAAGGCTTGCTTGCCGGTCTCAGGATTGCGGTGGACCTTGGGATCAAGAAGCTCATTGTCAGGGGGGACTCGCAACTCGTCGTCCGCCAAGTAAATAAAGATTATCAGAGTCCGTTGATGGAAGCGTACGTTGATGAAGTGAGGAAGCTGGAAGAGCGCTTTGAAGGCCTACAAATGGAACACGTTCCAAGAGCACATAATGATATAGCTGATGGCCTCTCCAAATGTGCCGCACTTAAGTTACCTGTGGAACCAGGGATTTTTGTGCTCAAGCTAACCCAGCCAACCGTAACACCATCAACAGGAGAGCAAGAAGAGAAAATTGGTTTCGGAGACTACTTTCCGCAGAGCTCTCTGAAGCCGCCGCCAAGAAGGTCCCTAAAACCGACGCTGAATATCACCGAGGAGCAGTCTGCTCCGACAAACCATGCAGTTTGTATCGTTGAAGCAAACGCTCCCGACAAGTTTCGCTCCGCAGCTTGCCGGGATCATCAAGTCCGGCGGACCCACAGGTCCTTGCCGAGAAGCTGATGTTCCCAAGATGATAGATGAGCCTTTAGTCCTTGTTGTCGAGCCACGAGTGCTCCAACATGGGCACAACAAATCGCCCATTTCCTTGAGACAGAGAACTTCCCAAGAGCAAGAAGAAGCGGAAAAGTAGCCCGACAGTCAAGTATGTACCAGTTTGTTGACAACATCCTGCATGTAAGAAGACTCAACGGAGTGAAATTGAAGTGTATTTGCGGGAAGATGGATGAAGCTGTTGGCGGAGATACACGGAGGCATATGTGGTCACCACATTGGCGAAGAGAACTTGCCGCAAAGCTTTCCGGCAAGGTTTCTTTCGCCGAAGCCCTCCAGATGCAACGCACAAGTAACCAAGTGTGAAGCGTGCAGGCCCATTCAAAACAGATACACCAACCAGCTCAAGCTCTCCAGCGATCCCTTTATCCTGGCCCTTTTCGGTGCGGGGCTCGACATCCTCGGCCCCTTCCTCCGAGCTGTCGGGGCTTTGAATACTTGTACGTCGAATCGACAATTTCACAAAGTGGCCGGAAGTGGAACCAGTGAGGAAGGTGACAGCCTGATCACCGTCAAGTTCTTCAGTCAATTGTTTGCCGCTTTGGGATTCCTAACCGGATCATCACCGACAACGGCACACAGTTCACGAGCCGCACCTTCATGCAAGACGCCCAAGATCTTGGCGCCAAGATCTGCTTTGCTTCATTGCTCATCCGAGAAGCAACGGTCAAGCGAGAGAGCAAACGCTGAAGTGCTGCGAGGACTCAAGACCAGAACTTTCGACAGGCCGCGCAAGTGCGGAAGGAACTGGATCGAGGAGCTGCCGGTGGTTCTTTGGTCGATCAGACGACGCCAAATCGAGCCACCGCCGCAGACACCCTTTGCTCAAGTCTACGGAGCGAGGCAGTTCTCCCATGGAACTCGTGGTACGGGTCACCTCGAGTGCTCGCTATGATGAGCTTGAGCAAGAGCAGCTGCGACAAGATGACGCGCTGCTCCTCGAGGAAGATCGTCTTCAGCTCTTTGTCACGAGCTGCTCGTTACCAGCAAGCTTTGCGCCGCTACCATAGCCGCAGTTAATGCCGAAGCTTCGAGGAAGGCGACCTTGTTCTTGGCGTGTTCAATCCGCCAAGAATTCCAACAAGTTGACCTTGAAGTGGGAAGGCCCTTATCGGGTGAAACGAGTCACTAGGCCCGACGATGTCCGCTTTGAGACCGAAGATGGTCTTCCGTGAGCAATTCCTGGAATATAGAGCATCTTCGCAAGTTTTACCCATGAGGCGCGTTTGCGGAACCTGTTCAAGCAACCACCCTTTTGTACAAGTCTTGCCGCTGTTGCATATAATCCTTTGTACAAAGCCGGGCGAGACCCGTGCATCAGTAAAGCCTATGTGTTGCGCACATTTTGTCAATACATGCTTTCATAATCATATATGCATGTGTTTACTAACATCTTGTGCAGCACCCGCACCCGTAAGCTTATAATGAGCCATTAGGCTCCATAACTTTATTTTCTTCTTTCTTCTCAAACAAGAAGAAGGTTCATCCACCCACAAGTTAACCGGGGAGGAGATAATGGTGTGGGCGCCAAGCCGCCGAGGAACTGTCGCCTTGCCAGAAAATGGACAACAGAAAAGCTAAGTTGCTAAGTTTAAACGACCAGTTTTAAGTTATCTTCCTCGAACGATAGTACTTTGTATGGAAAACCTGTGCGCGGAGGAACCAAATCGTGACTGGTCGCGCCCTTACTTTGTTTTGAGTCCGCTCAACAACTTAAGTGAGCTGCGGCTAGTCCGCGACAAGGTTGCTTGTCGGTAGGGGCCCCGCCAGAAGCTGCTTGAAGTTCACTTTTCGGGCCATGGCAAGGGTGCTCTGCACCGCAAGTTTCGAAAAGCGTAGGGCAGTAACATACAAGGGAAGAAATCGAGTAAAGGAAGTAACATAGCAAATATTGCCCAGAACAAAGTTATATTACAAAAAAAAACTTATTGCGGCACTAGGTAAATTGTTCTCAGAACTGAAATAACAGCGAAGAGGATAAGAAAGGTGCGCCGGCATCCAAGCCCCGACAAGCCAGAGTTGCCGGGGGCTGCGGCAAGCCAGAGTTGCCGGAGGCTGCGGCAAGCCAGAGTTGCCGGGGGCTGCGGTATCAGATAAGCCTTTCGTCCCTTCTCAAACATTCTTTTTTTTTCATTAAAAACATTCTACTCGGATACAGTCCGTGGAGAATGAAAAACATGAAAGAGAGGATTACAATTTTTTAAATGCGGATAAGGCCCGAAGGCTTACAAATTAAAAAGATAAGATGCCCGTAATCCTTTTCCTGTCCCTCTCTTTAGGAGGTAGGTCAAGGAGGCGGGAAGGGCAAAAGGAGCGCCTTACGCTGAGCTACACGTGCCGAAGGCACCAAGGAACATCCGGGGGCTCTCCGAGGGCTTAACGGGACGGCGGCGCCGAAGCGGGCTCAAGACGGGCGGCAGGACGTCAAGACGCTGTCGAGGGCACTACACCCTCGACTCGACTTGACGGCCTTGTCGCCATCCTCTTCCCTTCCGCAGCCTCCTCACGCCACGCCCAAGGAGACGACCCGGGGAGTTCAAGGAGCCGCGACGCGGATGATGGGGTCGCCGGTGACGATTTAAGCGGCGCTCGACAACTAATCGGGCCCGCTACCCTCGTCGTCGCTGTCGCTCCCTCCTCGTCACTCTCGCCGAGGGGATCTTCGCTGTCGGAGGAGCTATCCACGCAGCACCTCGCCCGAGTGCCGAGATCCCCGAAGACCTTGACGGAGAGGAGATCACCCTCCATTAACTTAAAATGGAGGGTAAACCCCGCCCTCAAGTTGTGGATGCGAGTGAACGTCTTCCACCCACGATCAAGATACATCACATAAGGGGCTGGGAATACAACACGGACTCGCATGCCGCTAATTCCACAGCCCCTCATGTGCAGTCTCAGTGTCTCGGGCGGATCCGACTCCATCGCGCCGCATGAACGGAGCTGGAAGCCGAGGCGACGACGAGGCGCCTGGGCGCAGCCTCGACGAAGAACTCGCAAGGGTCGTCCCCCGTATGGACCACTGCAGGGAGGGGAACCGCCGGCGGAGGCGGAGACGGCGCGCCGCCCCGTCCGCCTCTTCCCCAAGCGCCTCGACCTCGTCCGCGACCTCGCCCCCTCCCTCTTCCTCTTGTGGCTGGTCCTGCCACCCAGGCGTGGGGTTGGGAGGCGCTGTCTAGCTGGCGACCCTCGCTGCCACCGATGAAGAACCAAGGTTCCCTTTCTCCATGACGAATGAGGGAAAGGAGAGAGGAAGCGAGGAAAGGAGGAGATGGGAGAGTGCGGGCCTGCGCTCCCCATCCGCTTTTTTAAGGAAGCAAGGTGGGGCTCGGCCACCCGCCAATGAATCAGTATGGGAATCGGGGCCGACCTGTGTGAACACGCCCAAGATGCGACCCTATCCTAAAGGAACTCGATGGTCCCACCAAGGATAGAAGCGCATCTTGAAGACGCTTTTGCAAGGTGGATATCATTATATCAACATTACATAATACATAGGGATACATACAAAAGGGCATACAATGCCACATGAATACAACATCACATCATACAAGATCAACATCCGACTACGGATGAAACATAAACAGAAACTCAAACAATATCCACCCTGCTAGCCCAGGCTGCCGACCGAACCTATCCCCGATCAAGAAGAAAGGTAAGAAGAACTCAACATAAGCAAGCATCGCTCTCGCCATGATCATCGCATAACCTGTACCTGCAACTGGTGGTGTAGTAAACTGTGAGTCACGAGGACTCAGCAATCCCATTACCATGGGTATCAAGACTAGCAAAGCTTAAATGGGAAAGGAAAAAGGGGTAAAGTGGTGAGGTTGCAGCAGCGGCTAAGCATATATGGTGGCTAACATACGCAAATGAGAGCGAGAAGAGAAACAAAGGAACGGTCGTCAACTAGCAATGATCAAGAAGTGATCCTGAACTCCTACTTACGTCAGACATAACCCAGAAACCGTGTTCTCCTCTCGATCAACCCCGAAAAGAGACACTCACGGTTACGCACACGGTTGGTGTATTTTAATTAAGATCAACTTCGGTTTTCTACAACGGACATGAACAAATTCCCATCTGCCACATAACCCATGGCACGGCTTTGAAAGTTCAAACCCTGCAGGGTGTCCCAACTTAGCCCATGATAAGCTCTCGCGATCAACGGCGAATAGACCTTCTCCCGGAAGGCCCGATCAGTCTCGAATCCCGGCTACAAGACATTTCACAGCAATAAAACAAGTCCAGCAAAGCCGCCTGATGCGCCGACAATCCCGATAGGAGCTGCACATATCTCGTTCTCGTGGCAACACCGGATGAGACTAGCTACGAGTGAAACCAACCTCAAGTTGCCCCAAGGTGGCCCCTTGCAGTAGCTCGGTTCGAACCAAGACTTAGAGAAGCACCGGCCGGGGGCTAATAAAGATGACCCTTGGGTTGGCCGACCCAAGGGAAGGGTAGGTGGTGGTGAGGCAAATGGTAAAACCAAGGTTGGGCCCTTTGGAAAAGTCTTATTCAAAGCGAACTGTCAAGGGGTCCCATAAATCACCCGACCGCGTTAGGGACGCAAAATCCGGGAACATAACACCGATATGACGGAAACTAGGGCGGCAAGAGTGGAACAAAACACCATGCATAAGGCCGAGCCTTCCACCCTTTACCAAGTATATAGATGCATTAATTAAATAAGATATATTGTGATATCCCAACAAGTACACATGTTCCAACAAGGAACAACATCTCCATGTTCCAACAAGGAACAAACTTCATCTTCACCTGCAACTAACAACGCTATAAGAGGGGCTGAGCAAAGCGGTAACATAGCCAAACAACGGTTTGCTAGGAAGGGTGAAAAAGGTTAGAGGCTGGCATGGCAATTTGGGATGGCTTGATAAACAGGTAATAGGTAGCGCAGCATAGCGATAGAACGAAGCAACTAGCATAGCAATGATAGTAGTGAGATCCAGGGTAGTGGTCATCTTGCCTGAAATCCCGCTAGGAAGAAGAACGAGTCCATGAAGAAGACGAACGGAAGTAGTCGAACGAATCCTCACAATCGCAACAATACCGGAACCGAGAAGCAACACCGGAAAGAAACAAACAACATAGTAAACACACAATCATAAACATGGCATGATGCACAATCAAGTATGATGCATGTCCGGTTCAATGAGGCATGGCATGGCAAAGTGCAACAAATAATACTACAAATTAAGTGGAGCTCAATATGCAACGAGTTGCATATTCACCACATTGACATATTTAGTTTGATCTCGTTTAGGTACTCAACAATATTAAATGTTGATTATCATGGCAAGGGGTGAAGCACAACAAAACTACCTAACTAGGCAAGTTTAAATGAGGCCGGAAACAACGAACAACAAGTCCGGAAAATCCCCATGTGCATATCTTAGATTCGGTCCTGATCTGCCCTAAAACATATTTTATTATTGTTAAACAGCAAAATAAAGTGGACCATGTAAAACTAGGCATTTTTCCACCCCATTTACATATAAAGAACATTTAATTCCGAGTTACGGTTATTTAGTTATGAATTAAATCATTTTAACATGGCATATTAGCAAATTAATGCAAACATCAATTTAAATATTTTAAACATGGATGGAAATGACATATTATTAATCTACACAATTTTCTAAGCATTTTACATATATAAAGTATTTAATTCGATGCAGTTTAAGAGTTATTAAATGCATGAAGTCTAAGGGTTTTCGCAAAGCTGTAAGAATTTGGATAAATAGACAAATCGCTGATCTGGGAAAAAAAATATGCACGGGCGAATCTGTCTAGCCCAAAGTGCAGGAGAGAGACTGAATCAGAGGCTGGCCTCACCATGGGCTGAGGCCCACGGAGAGGAAGAGAGGCCAGTGGGGGCCTTGGGCCTTGCTGGCCGTGGCCCACCGGATGGGTGGAGGAGGCGTCGCTGGGCCACGCATGGCCAGGCTGAGTGAGGCAGCCCGCCTGTGAGGGCGACGGGTCAACGCGGCGAAGGGGCGGCGAACTGCTGCTGCTCGCCCTCAAGAACAGAATGCAGCACGTCAAGACGCCGGCAGAGGTGGGTCATGGCGACGGGGTCGTCGGGAACTGGCCGGAGCGAGCGGATCGAGCCGCGTGACGGCGTTCTCCGGCGAGGACTAAGGCGAGGCAAGGGTCGGGGCGCGACGGCGATGCAGCACGAGGACGGCGGCGTCGAAGCACTGTCCATGGCAGCAGAGAGGGAGCAGAGAGATTAGGGAGGTGGAAGAAGGACGGAGGAAAAAGGAGAAGGAAAGGCAGGGAGGAGGCCGATCCTGGGGTTGCCGGCGGCGAGGAGGGACTTGGCGTGGTTGCTGGGTCCGCGGAGGAGCTGGTGGCCACGCAGCAGGACGACGCGCCCACGGCGCGGGCGAGCGGCAAGAAGTGGGAGGCGGCAGGGAGCTCCTTTCCTGGCTCATGACGAGGGAACGGGAAGCAGGAGGCCTCGGGCGCGAGGAGATCGGGAACTCCCTCCCGATCGAGCTCGTGGATGAGGGGGGGGGCGAGCGCTCGGGCACTGGATCGGGAGGAGGAGCTCGGGCGTTGGGAGCAGAGGAGCAGGCGGAGGCGACCTGATCCGCGGAACGAACGGCAAGGACGGAAGGACACACACGGCAGCTCCGTTCACCGGGCGGCCATGGCAGCAGGGCGAGCCCTTCCTTTCTGGCGCATAAGAAAGCAAATGAGGAAAGGAGAGAGATTAGAGAAGGAAGGAGAGGGAAACAGGGGAGAGAAAAAGGAGACGGGCGGCAACTCATCTGAGGCGGCGACGCAGGAGACGGTCGGCAGTGGCCGGATCGATGGATGGAAGGGACTGGGTTGGCTCGGTGAGTGAAAACGAGGAGGGGATGGATTTGGATCTGGGAAGATCCCGAGGTGGAAGGAGAGACCGGGTGGAGTGGCGGCGCGGTGGGACAAATCCCCTAGATTTTAGGGTTGCCCCATTATATACGCAGGTGGATTAGGTTAGGGGCTAACAGATCCCTCCGATCGTAATCGGACGATTAAGAAAAAAAATAGGCTAGGGAAAGCCCAACAAAGAAAACGGTGATGTTTTGTAGACGTTTGGGGATGATCCGGACACAACGGTAATGACTGCCCGGATCGGGTTCGGGGCAGTTTTCGGACGCACGAAAGAGGGGGGGTCGGTGGCTGGACAAGAGGGGAAACGCTTACACGGTTGGTCTCGGGACGGCCAACGAAAGCAAGGGGGCAAGGGGGTTTTGTTGGTCTCGGAGAAAGAGAGAAAAGAGGGGTCCAATTGGTCTGAGAGAAGGTCAACAAGGACAAGCGGTCTGACAACAGGTCGACGAAGACAAAGAGAGAAGCAGTAACTACGAACGGTTACGAGGTTTTAAGAAAACATGCAGATGCAATGCACATGATGCGATGAGATGAAATGCATGGCAAGAACAAAATGCAAATGATGCAATGATGAATGCAACGAACAAAACGAAAAGCAAAACAACAAAAAACAAAAACCCAACCACGGAGGAAATAAAAAATCACATAGCCGGAAATGGCAAGAGTCGGAGTTACGAATATGGAAAGTTGTATCCGGGGTGTTACAACACTCCACCACTACGAGAGGATCTCGTCCCGAGATCTAGGATGGCACCGGAGGGAAAAGGAAGAGGAAGATAAGCGGTAAAACTAAATTGCTTCTTTGACGAACGAATGAAACCACGAACCTTGAGAGGTTGAGCCATTTAAAGAAAGAGTACAACAGAGATGAACGAGATTGCAAACAATTCGGTAGAAAAGAGGAACAAGGAGTAATACGAGAACTTGATGGTTGAAAGACATGGAAATAAGAGTTTAATGGACAAGATAGAATTCGAAACCACTCCGGTTAAAACAAGATTAGAGAGGAAGGATGATATAATTTGGGCAGCACTCCGACTGTAAATGGAAGAAATTGAACATGAACTTGACAAATGAGAGGAAACTTGATGAAATCAACAACACACTGCAACGGGTAAGAGGGATTTCAGACAGCACTCAGGTTGAAAAGAGAGGCAAAACTTGATAAGATGAAAGAACTCGAATGAGAACACAACACTCCGGCTAAACGGATAAGCAAGGAAAATAACATGATATTGACAAAATAAGATAATTGGTAGAAGAGAGCAACATCACAATGCCTCCGAAAGAAAGAATAGAAGATAGATCATTGGAATAAAAGAATGGAGAAGAAAATGCCAACTTCTACCACAAATGAACTTGAAAAGCATCCTTGCAAAGAAGAATTTGACGGAGTTGTTGGAAAACAAACGCCGAAAAGAATAAGCTTGTAGTGGGCTTATGGAAACATCTCAAGACTATGAGGTGACAACCCGCCATTAACAGAAACAATTGATTGGTTGAGATCAGTGAAGATAAGAGAAACTTCTTCACCGAGATTAGAAGGAGAAAATTGGATCATAGATATGCACCACAAATAGCAACATTCCTTAGGGAAGGCTTTAGGTGAAATATGACCCAAGATAACTCCAACAAAAAGATTGATTGGTTGAAAAGATCTCTTGAACGAAGAGAAAATGATGGATTTAAATATCTCATTCTTAACCACTTGCGAATCATGAAACACGAAGTGAAATTGCCAACGATGACATAACACCATCTAAAAAGATAAGGTAGAAAGAATTGCACTTCGGAATGCAAGATGAAGAATACTTGAACTAGTCAAAACAAAACATGTGTTGGAACACCATGTTTATTTGAAGTATGGCTTGGCGGATCATAACTTCGAGAGAAAGCTTGAAGAACAATTGAAGAATGAAAGGAGTTCTTGACGAAGCAGCATGTAGAGCCTCCATGAAGAACTCCGGTAAGAAAAGGATGATAAAAGAAAGAGAAGTTGAACACACAAGGTGAAGGCTTGCAATGAATTTAGATGGATCTTCGCGACAAGATAATGCGGAAAACTTGGAACTCCGGAAAAGAAAAGATGAAAGAATTGAAACCGAGAATTTATTCATCATGAACAAACTCCGGAAGAAAAGAATTGAATCACCTCGAGGAAATAAGAATAAGATTTATTGTATGCTTATCCTTCATCAAATTAAATTGATGACAAGCAATGGATTAGGCATACTACTTATTCTCATAGAAAAAATGATTACAGATAGAGATATAGCGCAAACTTGAGAAGGTCTTGATGGAACCACCGGTGGACTTGAAACAACGAAAGAATGAATGAATTGATATGATAACGAAGGAAGAGAAATCTTGAACGAACCACCGTAAGAATTAAAAATGAACATAGCAAAGGCACAATTCACCGGGAAGAATTTGAAAACGAATGAAGATACTTGAGAGGATTTAGATACATGAGAACGAAGAGATCATGAGCTGATTAGAGGGTATTTCGAACGATTCACCGGTAAGATTTGGAGAATTATAGCTACACGCTGAAAATGAAGAATTATGACATGATGGCCTTCGGAGGAAAGAAAAGGAAACAACTCATGAAATGCTCCAGATGGGTGAAAAGAATTCCCACAATCGAAAACAATGATGAGACGAATGGCATCAAGCTAGAACCATGGATCTTGAAGAGAATGGAGCAAGATTTAAGAGAAACTCTTCTTCGGTCTTCAACTGACGACGAGAAACCCCACCAAAATTGCTGAGATACTCCGGGAGAATTAAAAGCAAAGATGTTGAGCCAACAATGAAAAAGAATTTGAAAGCGATCTTGGAGAAAGACGTTTGATCGATGATAATTCATTCTTGCGCCAAACTTTGCAATGAATTTGAGAATAACTCCGGAGAATTAGAAGAGTCGTAAGATCCTCGAAAAGACCCGTGGGTTAGGGCCCACTCAAAAGAAACACCGTTGAACAATTTTGAAGAGAGATTGCACCGGTTGAATTAAATGGCTTGAAAGAGAGAAAAACTTGAAGTAACTCGAACGGATTAAGAAAGGAAACATGATTCTTCTGAGATATCTTCAACACTCCGGAACAAATGGAAAGCGAGAGGTGAACAATTAAGAGGTGCACCGACGTGGAGAAACATTTGAAACGAGGAAAGAATATGATCAACACCGAAAGCTTGATTTAAATCCACGGAAAAGAATACGAGAATGATAAATGATGAACTTGAAACTGTTGAGCATCTTCATGGGAAATCACCGGATAAGAACATTGAAAGAAAGGAATGAAGAGACTTCCACAAATAAAAGGATACATGATTAAGAAATCTGAGTCCTTAAAGAAAAAAGGGTGGGAGGGCGGGAAAACAAAGATAACTTGGGATGGATGAAACAAACACCGTTGAGAAAAACTTAGAATTGATCTTGCGGATGTTGAAATGATCGGATCCACTTAAAGAGAAGCACTCCGGTAGAAAAGAATTAACATGAAGACCTTGATGATCAAGAAGGATTAACATCCACATAGAAATATGAGAATACCATTTGAGGAAAAGGTATGGATTCAACTTTTGACTTCGAAGCAACTCGAATACCACAAATAAAACAAAACAAAGGATTTGGCTTGCAGAATAAGCCGGAACAAATACATATGATAGAGATTTACCCAATCTCATATCATGCATCTGTCGAAAAGATATTCTAGGAGCTACTTGAATTCCCACCTATAAAACTCCCGAAACTTTCTGGTTATGCAATCTGGTGTTGGGGATACAGGGGACACAAAATATATCACCCAAACTAACAATACCTAGATCCAGCTGTATCCATCCGTCAACACATAACCAAGAAAACTCCGAAATCGTGTACCTCGACCTTCAAAAGCATCCGTTATATGAGTCATGGCAATACTCCCGCACTCACCTCGAAGATCGGGTTATCGGGTTATCTCACCAACAACTGCACAAAAGAGATTTCGATGTCGGTAAAACTCGTATTCCGAATCGCAACGATAAACTTGTGACGACAACACCTCGGAGCTCAACTCCCGGACACCGCCACAACCCCTAAATGTCGAGGCACCAAGAACAATGTTCTCGTCACAAAACCATCGGAACGATTCCAAGATACCCGCGTGATCCTAAAAAAAATTTCGTGAAATTTGAGGAGAGGAAAGACAGAACATCTACGTCAGGAGGCCTCACCAGAGCGACGAAGGGACTGAGGAGTAAAAAGAATCCTACTCTCCGATATATATAATCCTAAGACTCAAAATAGTTTCTTCTAGACTCAACAACGGCCAACAAACAAGGGGGCTCCTAAGGTCGGTCGAGGCTCTGATACCAACTTGTCACGCCCAAGATGCGACCCTATCCTAAAGGAACTCGATGGTCCCACCAAGGATAGAAGCGCATCTTGAAGACGCTTTTGCAAGGTGGATATCATTATATCAACATTACATAATACATAGGGATACATACAAAAGGGCATACAATGCCACATGAATACAACATCACATCATACAAGATCAACATCCGACTACGGATGAAACATAAATGAAACTCAAACAATATCCACCTGCTAGCCCAGGCTGCCGCCGACAGGAACCTATCCCCGATCGAAGAAGAAGCGAAGAAGAACTCAACGAAGCAAGCATCGCTCTCGCGTCATGATCATCGCATAACCTGTACTCGCAAGCTGGTGGTGTAGTAAATCGTGAGTCATGAGGACTCAAAGAATCCCATTACCATGGGTATCAAGACTAGCAAAGCTTAAATGGGAAAGGAAAAAGGGTAAAGTGGTGAGGTTGCAGCAGCGGCTAAGCATATATGGTGGCTAACATACGCAAATGAGAGCGAGAAGAGAAACAAAGGAACGGTCGTCAACTAGCAATGATCAAGAAGTGATCCTGAACTCCTACTTACGCCGACATAACCCGAAACCGTGTTCTCCTCTCGATCAACCCCAAAAGAGACACTCACGGTTACGCACACGGTTGGTGTATTTTAATTAAGATCAACTTCGGTTTTCTACAACCGACATGAACAAATTCCCATCTGCCACATAACCGCATGGCACGGCTTTCGAAAGTTCAAACCCTGCAGGGTGTCCCAACTTAGCCCATGATAAGCTCTCGCGATCAACGAAGAATAGACCTTCTCCCGGGAAGGCCCGATCAGTCTCGGAATCCCGGCTACAAGACATTTCACAGCAATAAAACAAGTCCAGCAAAGCCGCCCGATGCGCCGACAATCCCGATAGGAGCTGCACATATCTCGTTCTCAGGGCAACACCGGATGAGAGTAGCTACGAGTAAAACCAACCCTCAAGTTGCCCCAAGGTGGCCCAGCAGTATTTCGGTTCGAACCAGCACTTAGAGAAGCACCGCCCGGGGGGCTAATAAAGATGACCCTTGGGTTGGCCGACCCAAGGGAAGGGTAGGTGGTGGTGAGGCAAATGGTAAAACCAAGGTTGGGCCTTCTTTGGAAAAGTCTTATTCAAAGCGAACTGTCAAGGGGGTCCCATAAATCACCCGACCGCGTTAGGGACGCAAAATACGGGAACATAACACCGATATGACGGAAACTAGGGCGGCAAGAGTGGAACAAAACACAGGCATAAGGCCGAGCCTTCCACCCTTTACCAAGTATATAGATGCATTAATTAAATAAGATATATTGTGATATCCCAACAAGTACACATGTTCCAACAAGGAACAACATCTCCATGTTCCAACAAGGAACAAACTTCATCTTCACCGCAACTAACAACGCTATAAGAGGGGCTGAGCAAAGCGGTAACATAGCCAAACAACGGTTTGCTAGGAAGGGTGAAAAGGTTAGAGGCTGGCATGGCAATTTGGGATGGCTTGATAAACAGGTAATAGGTAGCGCAGCATAGCGATAGAACGAAGCAACTAGCATAGCAATGATAGTAGTGAGATCGAGGGTAGTGGTCATCTTGCTCGAAATCCCGCTAGGAAGAAGAACGAGTCCATGAAGAAGACGAACGGAAGTAGTCGAAGCTAATCCTCACAATCGCAACAATACCGGAACCGAGAAGCAACACCGAAAGAAACAAACAGCATAGTAAACACACAATCATAAACATGGCATGATGCACAATCAAGTATGATGCATGTCGGTTCAATGAGGCATGGCATGGCAAAGTGCAACAAATAATACTACAAATTAAGTGGAGCTCAATATGCAACGAGTTGCATATTCACCACATTGACATATTTAGTTTGATCTCGTTTAGGTACTCAACAATATTAAATGTTGATTATCATGGCAAGGGGTGAAGCACAACAAAACTACCTAACTAGGCAAGTTTAAATGAGGCCGGAAACAACGAACAACAAGTCCGGAAAATCCCCATGTGCATATCTTAGATTCGGTCCTGATCTGCCCTAAAACATATTTTATTATTGTTAAACAGCAAAATAAAGTGGACCATGTAAAACTAGGCATTTTTCCACCCCATTTACATATAAAGAACATTTAATTCCGAGTTACGGTTATTTAGTTATGAATTAAATCATTTTAACATGGCATATTAGCAAATTAATGCAAACATCAATTTAAATATTTTAAACATGGATGGAAATGACATATTATTAATCTACACAATTTTCTAAGCATTTTACATATATAAAGTATTTAATTCCGATGCACAGTTTAAGAGTTATTAAATGCATGAAGTCTAAGGGGTTTTCTGCAAAACTGTAAATACTGGATAAATAGACAAATCGCTGATCTGGGAAAAAATATGCACGGGCCGAATCTGTCTAGCCCAAAGTGCACAGGAGAGAGACTGAATCAGAGGCTGGCCTCACCATGGGCTGAGGCCCAGTCGGAGAGGAAGAGAGGCCGGCTGGGGGGGGGCGCACTGGGCCTTGCTGGCTGTGGCCCAGCCGGATGGGTGGAGGAGGCGTGCGCTGGGCCACGCAGCGCGCTGGGTGAGGCAGCCCGTCCAGGAGGGCGACGGGTCAACGCGGGCGAAGGGGCGGGCGAACTGCTGCTGCTCGTCCCTGAAGAACAGGAACAGCAGCACGTCAAGACGCCGGCAGAGGTGGGTCATGGCGACGGGGTCGTCGGGAACTGGCCGGAGCGAGCGGATCGAGCCGCGTGACGGCGTTCTCCGGCGAGGACTAAGGCGAGGCAAGGGTCGGGGCGCGACGGCGATGCAGCACGAGGACACAAGGTCAAGCACCGCCCATGGCAGCGAGAGAGGGAGAGAGAGATTAGGGAGGTGGAAGAAGGACGGAGGAAAAGGAGAAGGAAAGGCAGGGAGGAGGCCGATCACAGGGTTGCCGGGCGCGAGGAGGGACTTGGCGTGGTTCTTTGGGTCCATGGAGGAGCTGGTGGCCACGCAGCAGGACGACGCGCCCACGGCGCGGGCGAGCGGCAAGAAGTGGGAGGCGGCAGGGAGCTCCTTTCCCTGGCTCGCGACGAGGGGAACGGGGAAACAGGAGGCCTCGGGCGCGAGGAGATCGGGAACTCCCCTCCTGATCGAGCTCGTGGATGAGGGGGGGGGGGGTCGAGCGCTCGGGCACTGGATCGGGAGGAGGAGCTCGGGGCGTTGGGAGCAGAGGAGCCGGGCGGAGGCGACCTGATCCGGCGGAACGAACGGCAAGGACGGGAAGGACACACACGGCAGCTCCGTTCACCGGCGGCCATGGCAGCAGGGGCGAGCCCCGTTCCTTTCCTGGCAGACAAGAAAGCAAATGAGGAAAGGAGAGAGATTAGAGAAGGAAGGAGAGGGAAACAGGGGAGAGAAAAAGGAGACGGGCGGCAACTCATCTGAGGCGGCGACGCAGGAGACGGTCGGCAGTGGCCGGATCGATGGATGGAAGGGACTGGGTTGGCTCGGTGAGTGAAAACGAGGAGGGGATGGATTTGGATCTGGGAAGATCCCGAGGTGGAAGGAGAGACCGGGTGGAGTGGCGGCGCGGTGGGACAAATCCCCTAGATTTTAGGGTTGCCCCATTATATACGCAGGTGGATTAGGTTAGGGGCTAACAGATCCCTCCGATCGTAATCGGACGATTAAGAAAAAAAATAGGCTAGGGAAAGCCCAACAAAGAAAACGGTGATGTTTTGTAGACGTTTGGGGATGATCCGGACACAACGGTAATGACTGCCCGGATCGGGTTCGGGGCAGTTTTCGGACGCACGAAAGAGGGGGGTCGGTGGCTGGACAAGAGGGAAACGCTACACGGTTGGTCTCGGGACGGCCAACGAAAGCAAGGGGGCAAGGGGGTTTTGTTGGTCTCGGAGAAAGAGAGAAAAGAGGGGTCCAATTGGTCTGAGAGAAGGTCAACAAGGACAAGCGGTCTGACAACAGGTCGACGAAGACAAAGAGAGAAGCAGTAACTACGAACGGTTACGAGGTTTTAAGAAAACATGCAGATGCAATGCACATGATGCGATGAGATGAAATGCATGGCAAGAACAAAATGCAAATGATGCAATGATGAATGCAACGAACAAAACGAAAAGCAAAACAAAAAAAACAAAAACCCAACCACGGAGGAAATAAAAAATCACATAGCCGGAAATGGCAAGAGTCGGAGTTACGAATATGGAAAGTTGTATCCGGGGTGTTACATGCTGCCTCTGCTTGCAACGGCCCAGTTTCCCATTTTCACCGTCCGCGACCCCGAGAGCATGGGAGCCACGTGGCGGGGATGCGGAACCGAGGCGACAGGTGAGGCGACCTCGCACGCCACCTACCTCCCCCACGACGCTGCAATTGACGCGTGCCGTTACGGGAGAACGCGGCGGATACGGAGTGGATTTGGTTTGGACCTAGGCTACGCGTGCGTCGTGCGTTCTGTTTTGGGCCTGGCCCAACAGCGCTCGGCACCGTGTATGGCCTGTGACACGGGGCTCTGTCGGTGTACTAAGGTAGGGTACCTTAGTACCCCGAACCTGTGCACGGGCAGTCGAAGCGCCCCCGTGGCAAGCCTTGCAGGCGCCTATCAAGACCCTCCATGCCCTTCAGAAAACAAGACTCCGGCAAGAGGAGCTTGCGGTGAGCCATTCAAGAACAAAGTAATCAAGACCCGGCAAGAGGAGCTTGCCGGAAGGCCACTGGGCGCGAAGGAAGCAAGGCCCGGCAAGAGGAGCTTGCCGAAGGCTTGGTGGGCGCCGAGCCCCAAGCGACAAGGTTCCTGCAGCGGCAAGGCGCTTGCCGGGAGGGCAACTCTCTTCATCTCCGCTCCAGCTCACCCGCCAACGTGTCACCACGGGCTCTCTCAAGCACGCGTGTCGACGGGCTGTGCAGCCAGCGGGAGCAGCGATAAGCGGCGCCGACAAGCTACCATCGTGGCAAACGGAGGCGCACTTGACGGTCCCTGTTATAATCGTTCGGGCGATCGAGACGGCATTGATGACTCTTGTCCCTTGCCGCCGAGTTAGGTATAGATTACTGTACATTGTACAAAGCGGTGTACCAACCTATGTTTTTACCATTATACCCGTGTCTACTTGCCACATGTGGTGACCCCTTGTGCCTATAAAAGGAGGCCCAAGGGCAACGTAGAAAGGGTTCAGCCCAGCTCCGGCTTAGTTCACCATATTCATACGAAACCACACCCAGGCTAGGTCTTGTAGCTCCCATTGCTCCCTAGCAAGAACACAAGATAATCCACAAAGCAGCAGTAGGAGTATTATCTCTCCGAAAGCTCGAAGCTGGGGGTAACCGCTCGTGTGCATCGCCTCGATCCGCTCTTTGCGCAATCTCCGCCCCCCTCCGAACCACAAGGGACCCAGGTCCCGTAGGTGCTCGTGGGACACGATCAGTTCTCCCCCGACAACGGCCGCCGGGCTTAGGGAGGCGCCGGACTCGCTGGATCTCGCGGGGTACGAGCAAGGTGCTACGGAAACGACCTTGGCTCGAAGAAGGCCTAGCAGTGAAGACCCCAGGGAGGCAGGAAAGGGAGCGACGAAGGTGGAGGCCGCAGGGCAGCGCAGAGATAGGAGGCGGGGCGTAGGCGACAGTGGAGAGCTCGGCAGCGGGGCCAGCAGCAGGCAGCCGCGGGAGGCCGAGGGCGGCGGAGGTGCGGTGCAGGACGGCGACACAGGGCGGCGGCCTGCTGGCTCGAGGTGGTGGAGAGGTGCGGTGCACGATGGGGAACGAGGGGAGGAAGAGAGGCTGCGAGGGAGATGAGGGAGGAGCGTGGGATCCTCTCCCTGGTGCGATGCGTTTTGCGTGGTGTCGGCGCTGGCAGGGAACGAGGGAGAGGGGGTCGAGCGAGAGGGTCGGGGCCTAGGGTTTAGGCACTGCTGGGCCTTGGGCCGGCTTAGATGGTCGGGCCTAAGAGGCCTGGCTGGGCTCTCTCTCTCTCTCACTAATGAATAATAAAAGAGAAAAGAGAAAAGAAAGAAAAGAAAGAGAGGTTAGGGGAAAGATGTTGGACATGGGGATATTTTCCCGGACTCACAAAAATATGCTCGTTCCAAGAAAAATAGAAAGGCCACGGTTGAAAGATGTAAATTCAAACTCATTTGAATTTAATTCAAATGGGTTTGAACTAGGACGTGATAAAAGGAAGGTCCAAAAATGTTCGGATCTTTGGTGGATCTCCGGAAAATGATGAAAGAATTATGGGCAATGTTGGAGACCAAGAATTAAGATAACAAAGGCATTAGGATATTTTGTAAGTGTGTTTGCGGTAAATCCAAATAATTGGAATATATACTATAGCTCTCTAAATATCGAGAGGATATGTTTTAAAGAGAATCACCATGTGAATTCCCTCGATTTAAATGGATCAAAGACCCATGCAATTTGTTTGAGTTTTAGTTGGTTTGAGAAATTGATGGCATGATGACATGATGCAATGCAAAAATAAAAGGGCAGGCACAGATGAAACACACGGCGAAACCTGGAATATATGGAAGTCTTCTCAAGCATCGGTCTCGGGGTGTTACAACACTCCACCACTACAAGAGGATCTCGTCCCGAGATCTAGGATGGCACCGGATAGAAAAACGGAAGAAGAAAGAGGTAAAACTAAGTTGCTTCTTTGACAAAAGAGTGAAACCAACAAACTTTGAGAGGTTGACAAAATTGAAAGAAAAAATACAATGAAGATGACGAGATTGCAAACACTCCGTAAGATAAGAAGAACATGGGATACGATGAGAACCATGAGGTTAAGTGACAAGATAGATATTGACACCACTCCGGTTAAAACAAGATAGAGAAGGAATAAGAATGATATAATTTGGGCAGCACTCCGACTGAAAATGGAAGGAATTGAACATGAACTTGAGAAGATGGGATGATACTTGATGAAATCAACAACACACTGCCTCCGGGTTATTGAAAATGGCACAAGGGTAAGAAAGATTTCAGACAGCTCTCCGGTTGAGGAAGCAGGCAAACTTGATAAGATGAGAGAACTCGAATGAAAACATGACACTCCGGTTAAATGGATAATGCAAGAAAAAGAACATGATCTTTACAAACGAGGTGATGGGTGAAGAGAGCAACATCACAATGCCTCCGGAAACAATGCATGATAGTTAGAAAGTTGGAATGAATAGAACGAAGAATGAAACCAACATCTCCCACCATAAATGAATTTGAAAGAGCATCCTTACGAAGTAGGATTGAACGGAGTTGTTTGAAAAACAACAACGGTAAGAATAAGCTTGTAGTGGGCTTATGAAAACATCTCAAAATTATGAGGTGAGCTTCTGCCACCAATGGAAACAATTGATTGGATTGAGAGCAACACGGAGATGAAAACTTCTTTCATTGAGAGGATAGGAGGAAAACTTGGATCATTGATAAGCACCATAATTAGCAACAATCCTTAGGGAAAGCTTTAGGTGAAATATAGCCCAAGATAACTCCAATGAAGAGATTGATGGATTTAAAATACCTCATTCTTGACAACATGTGAATCATGAAGCATGAAGCGAAATTGTCAAGAATGACATAGCACCACCTCAAAAGATAAGATAGAAAGAATTGCACCTCGGAATGCAAGATGAAGAATGCTTGAACTCCTCAAAACAAAACATGTGTTGAACACCATGTTTATTTTAGAGTATAGCTTGGCGGATCTTAACTCCGAGAGAAATCTTGATGAACATTTGAAGAATGAAAATAATCCTTGACGAAGCACCATGTAGAGCCCCCATGAAGAACTCCGGTAAATAAAAGGATGATGAGAAGAAAAGAAGTTGAAAAACACAAGGTGAAGCCTTGCAGTGATAAGATGAAGCTTTGAAATGATATAACCGAGAAAACTTGGAACTCCGGAAAGAAAGATGAACAAATGAAATAAAGAATTTTGATGAACCTCCGGAATAAGGAATTGAATTTACTAGATGAAACAAGAACAAGAACTACATTATGCTCATCCTTCACCAATTAAATTGATGACAAGCAATGGATTTGGCATTCTACTTATTCTCGTAGAAAGGATTAAGAGAGATATAGCTCAAACTTGAAGAAGTCTTCGACGAATCACCGAGAGGATTGGAAAGGACGAATGAACTGATACGGTAATAAAGGAAGAGGAATCTTGAACGAACCACCGTAAGAATTGAAAATGAACGAAGATACTTGAGAAAAATTTGATACAAGAGAATGAACAGATCACGAGCTAATTAGATAATACTTGAATGATACACCGGTATGATTTGGGGAACAAGAGCTGAAAGCTTGAATGAATAATTCTGAGATGATGGGCTCAGAAGAATCAAACTGAAAAGACTCCTGAATTGCTCCGGATGGGTGAAAAGAATTCTCACAATCTAAAACAATTATGAGAGGATGGCATCAAACTAGAACCATGAATCCTGAAGAGAATGGAGCAAGATTAAAGAGAAACTCTTCTTTGGTCTTCAAATGTTGAGAATGACGACGAGAAACACCACCATGAATTGTTGAGGTACTCCGGGATGAAAATTAGAAAGGTTGAACCACAAGATGAAAAGAATTTGAAAGATCTAGGAGAAAACCATGACTGATGAAAACCCATTCTTACGTCAAATTTAGAAAAGAATTTTAGAAGCTCCGGAAAAAATTAGAAGAGTCAGGTAAGATCCTGGAAAAAGACCTGTGGGTTAGGGCCCACTCAAAAGGAACACCATTGAACGATTTAAAGAGAGATTGCACCGGTTGAATTAAATGGCTTGAAAGGGATAAAAACTTCGTGAAATCTTGCACGGATTAGGAATAAAAACACGAATCTTCTGAGATAATCTTTAGCACACCGGAACAAATGGAAAGCGAGAGGTGAAAGATTAAGAGATACACCGGCATGAGAAAAGCATTGTGAAAAGAGGAAAAGGGATAAGATCAACACCGAAATCTTGAACTAAATCCACCGGAGAAGAAAATTAGAATGGAACAATGATAAGGTTGAAACTTCCTTAGCGTCTTCATGAGAAATCACCGGATAATAACATTGAGGAAAAGAATGAAGAGACTTCACAGCAGTAAAATGGATGCTTGATTAAGATATATGAGTCCTTGAATAAAAAGGGTGGGAGGGCGGGAAAACAAAACAACTTGGGACGGATGAAACAAACACCGTTGAGAAAACTTAGAATTGATCTTGCAAACGTTGAAATGATCGGATCCACTTGAAGAGAAGCACGCCGGTTGGGAAAAGAATTAACATGACGACCTCGATGATCAAGAAGGATTAGTATTCACATAGCAATATGAGAACACCGTTTAGGGAAGGTATGGATCCAACATTTGACTACGAAGCAACTCGAATACCACAACTAAAACAAAACAAAGGATTTGGCTTGCGGAATAAGCCGGAACAAACACATATGATAGAGATTTACCCAATCCCATATCATGCATCTGTCGGAAAGATATTCTAGGAGCTACTTGAATTCCCACCTATAAACTCCCGAAACTTTCTGGTTATGCAATCTGGTGTTGGGGATACAGGGGACACAAAATATATCACCCAAACTAACAATACCTAGATCCAGCTGTATCCATCCTTCAACACATAACCAAGAAACCTTCGAAATCGTTTACCTCGACCTTCGAAAAAAACATCCGTTATACGAAGTCATGGCAATACTCTCGAGCTCGCCCCAGTACTGGGTTATCGAGGTTATCTCACCAACAACTGCATAAAAGAGATTTTCGATGTCGGCAAAGCTCAGGTATTCCAGAACTGCAACGATAAAATTGTGACGACAACACCTCGGAGCTCAACTCCCCGGGACACTGCCACAACCCCTAAATGTCAGGAGGCAGCAAGAACAATGTTCTCGTCACAAAACCATCGGCACGATTCCAAGATACCCGCGTGATCCTAAAAAATTTTTAGTGAAATTTGAGGAGAGAAAAGTCAAAACTTCTACGTCAGGAGACCTCACCAGAGCGACGAAGGTACTGAGGAGTAAAAAGAATCCTACTCTCCGGTATATATAATCCTAAGACTCAAAACATTTTTTTCTAGACTCAACAAAGTCAGCGATTCAATCAAGCAGGGGGCTCCTAAGTCGGGGATGGCTCTGATTACCAACTTGTAACGCCCTCGATGCGGCTATATCTCCCACGTGTCGAAGCACGACTTAGAGGCATAACCGCATTGAAAGCAATGTCGCAAGTGAGGTAATCTTCACACAACCCATGTAATACATAAGGGAAAGAGATACATAGTTGGCTTACAATCGCCACTTCACACAATACATGAGTAAAGCATTACATCATACAGATACAATCAAGGTCCGACTACGGAACCAAAATAAAAGAAGACTACCCCAGATGCTACATGATCCCCGATCGTCCCAACTGGCTCCACTATCGATCAACTCAAACGAAACAACACAATGAACAAGATCTTCATCGAGCTCCTCCTTGAGCTCAAAAGGCCACCGCACGGTTTCATCGGCACTGCAAACTGGTTTTGAAGTATCTGTGAGTCACGGGACTCAGCAATCTCACACCCGCGAGATCAAGACTATTTAAGCTTAAAGGTAGGACAGGGTAATGAGGTGGAGCTGCAGCAAGCGACTAGCATATATGGTGGCTACATTCGCAAAAGAGAGCGAGAAGAGAAGCAAAAGCACGGTCGAACAACTATGATCAAGAAGTGATCCTAGAACAACCTATGTCAAGCATAACTCCAACATCGTGTTCACTTCCGGACCACGAGAAGAGACCATCAGTTACACACGCCGTTGGTGTATTTTAATTAAGATCAACTTCGGTTTTCTACAACCGACATTAACAAATTCCCATCTGCCTCATAACCACGGGCACGGCTTTCAAAGATAATACCCGCAGGGTGTCCCAACTTAGCCCATTATAAGCTCTCACGGTCAACGGAGGATATTCCTTCTACCGAAGACCCGATCAGTCTCGAATCCCGAACTACAAGACATTTCGACAACAATAAAACAAGACCAGCAAAGCCGCCCGAATGTGTCGACAAATCCCGATAGGAGCTGCACATATCTCGTTCTCAGGGCACATCCGGATGAGACATCCTACGAGTAAAACCAAGCCTCAAGTTGCCCCGAGGTGGCCCCGCAGTCTACTCGGTTCGAACCAGCACTCAGAGGAGCACTGGCCCGGGGGGGGGGGGTGTTAAAATAAAGATGACCCTTGAGTCTGCAGAACCCAAGGGAAAAAGGCTTAGGTGGCAAATGGTAAAACCAAGGTTGAGCCTTGCTGGAGGAGTCTTATTCAAAGCGAACTGTCAAGGGGTCCCATAAATCACCCAACCGTATAAGGAACGCAAAATCAAGGAACGTAACACCGGTATGACGGAAACTAGGGCGGCAAGAGTGGAATAAAACACCAGGCATAAGGCCGAGCCTTCCACCCTTTACCAAATATATAGATGCATTAATTAAATAAGAGATATTGTGATATCCCAACATATAAATATGTTCCAACAAGGAACAACATCTCCATGTTCCAACAAGGAACAAACTTCATCTTCACCTGCAACTAACAACGCTATAAGAGGGGCTGAGCAAAGCGGTAACATAGCCAAACAACGGTTTGCTAGGAAAGGATGGTTAGGGGCTTGACATGGCAACATGGGAGGCATGATGTAGCACGTGGTAGGCATCGTAGCATAGGCATAGCAAAAGAGCGAGCATCTAGCAAGCAAAGATAGAAGTGATTTCGAGGGTATGGTCATCTTGCCTGAGATCCCGCAAGGAAGAAGAACGAGTCCATGAAGAAGACAAACGGACGTAGTTGAACGAATCCTCACAACTCCGGAAGGAAACCGAAGCTAACGAGAGAAGCAACCCGGAAAGAAACAAACAACATAGTAAACAACCAATCATAAACATGGCATGATGCACAATCAAGTATGATGCATGTCCGGTTTAATGATGCATGGCATGGCAACATGCACAGATAGGAGGCGGGGCGCGGGCGACAGTGGAGAGCTCGGCAGCAGGGCCAGCAACAGGCAGCCGCGGGAGGCCGAGGGCGGCGGAGGTGCGGTGCAGGACGGCGACACAGGGCGGCGGCCTGCTGGCTCGAGGTGGTGGAGAGGTGCGGAGCACGATGGGGAACGAGGGGAGGAAGAGAGGCTGCGAGGGAGATGAGGGAGGAGCGTGGGATCCTCTCCCTGGTGCGATGCGTGTTGCGTGGTGTCGGCGCTGGCAGGGAACGAGGGAGAGGGGGTCGAGCGAGAGGGTCGGGGCCTAGGGTTTAGGCGCTGCTGGGCCTTGGGCCGGCTTAGATGGTCGGGCCTAAGAGGCCTGGCTGGGCTCTCTCTCTCTCACTAATGAATAATAAAACAGAAAAGAGAAAGAAAGAAAAGAAAGAGAGGTTAGGGGAAAGATGTTGGACATGGGGATATTCTCCCGGACTCACAAAAATATGCTCGTTCCAAGAAAAATAGAAAGGCCACGGTTGAAAGATGTAAATTCAAACTCATTTGAATTTAATTCAAATGGGTTTGAACTAGGACGTGATAAAAGGAAGGTCCAAAAATGTTCGGATCTTTGGTGGAGCTCCAGAAAATGATGAAAGAATTATGGGCAATATTGGAGACCAAGAATTAAGATAACAAAGGCATTAGGATATTTTGTAAGTGTGTTTGCGGTAAATCCAAATAATTGGAATATTTACTATAGCTCTCTAAATATCGAGAGTATATGTTTTAAAGAGAATCACCATGTGAATTCCCTCGATTTAAATGGATCAAAGACCCATGCAATTTGTTTGAGTTTTAGTTGGTTTGAGAAATTGATGGCATGATGACATGATGCAATGCAAAAATAAAAGGGCAGGCACAAATGAAACACACGGCGAAACCCGGAATATATGGAAGTCTTCTCAAGCATCGGTCTCGGGGCGTTACAGGGCTCCCTTCCCAACAGCTACTTCGGCCTGGTAAGGCGGCTTGTTGATGCCTGCCCATGGCTGGAAGTCATCAAGCGGTCCGTCTGCATCGAAGGTGAATGCAGGGCTTTTGCCCATGCGAAGGTGCACTGGGCGAAGATGGACGCCGAGAAGCTGGTGAAGGAGGGGCCGCCGCAGGGCAAGGAGCATCGCCACCCTGAGATGTATTATGAGGGTGTCATGAAGGGTGCCCGTCTTGTGGCAGACGAGTGTGTGAAGGATGTAATTTTTGAATGAACTTTCTTGTGTGATCCTGTATTATGAAAACTGGTTCATTTGCGCTATGCAACGTTTTCGAATTTAAAATATTACCTTCTGTGCGGCCGTTTATAGAATCTGAGAGTTGCTAGTCGTCGGCTTCAGCCCCCATGCAACTAGTGTTGGGGTGTCCGAGATAAATCTGGGCACTCTTTTGCCCATTTATGGGTCCTACGAGGGAGGTGCACAGCGCAGCGAACCAGGCAGTCGGACTATAATGCTTTATCACTCTCACTTAGCCATAGAAGTCTACAATTTTAAATTTTGGCGAAGCCCCTAGTATTCGGAAAGCCGAAGTTGGGGCGCTATACATGCCTAAGCCAGACAAGGTCGGCTCCTCGCCCGAAGCGGAAAAAGTCTTTAGAGACTTGAGACCTCTCGAACAGCGACCAGCTGTCGCCCCATCATGATAGTCAGTTTTAGCTTTCTCTACTGAGGTGCTCGGCCGGAAGAACCGGGGCACAATCGCAGTAGTTCTCCCAGTGCTACCTTAGCCGATATAGCGGAACGTAAGGTACCAAAACATGGGAGCTGGGCAAACCCAACTATTGACCCAAGACACGATTCGGAGCTGATGCATATAATGCTATAAGTTCGGGTGCCGCACTGTCTAAAGTGTTCGGACTTCTCACGCCGAATTATGGGGTATACGGAAGCCCCTGGCGTATTGGCTGTACCAGAGTGTATGGGTGCTGATTGTCATAGATGAACATATATATAAAAGAATATAGAATGCAATAAAAGACTAGTGCTATGCATTGTTTATTTAAGAAATGCGTTAATGCATACTGATACAAGCAGTGCGATAAGCAAAAATGGGAATATTTGACATGTCCCGCCCAAGGGCGAGCTGCGAGCTGGTATTTAAAACAGGTATTTTAGTCGTTGTCAGAGACCACCTGGGGATTCCATTGCACGACATAGCTTCCTGCCTCCTTGGGTGTTGTATCATGTGTCCGGCTATCATACTGCCGGATAGGGCTTCTAGAGAGTAAAGTCCTGAAAGAGAGAGGATGATAAAGGTAGTAAGCCCCTAGTGCGGTTGAACCGCATTGTGGGACGTGTCGTGATCGTGCCCCCGCCGACACCCAAGGTATTTTCAATGCGTAACTATGTACGCGTGGGACGGATTTTGCCGTTGTGCTGAGACTAGGGCAGGGGCCGAATTACTAGGCGAGCTCTGAGCGTGCCAGGCGATCGTGTTGCAGGTTACTCTGGACGCGCTTGACGGTGTCCGGGGGCTTGATCGCCGAACTGGTGGATTGCCTCAAAAGGCTGCTTTGTGCTTCTGCTGCGAGGGCCGCAGTGTGCTCCTCCGTATGGAGTGAGCGTTCTATGTTTCCATTGACTGTGATGACCCCCTAGGTCCTGGCATCTTGAGCTTGAGGTATGCGTAATGCGGTACCGCATTGAATCTTGCAAATGCGGTGCGCCCGAGTAGTGCATGATAGCCGCTGCGGAACGGGACGATATCGAAGATTAACTCCTCGCTTCGGAAGTTGTCCGGAGATCCGAAGACCACTTCTAGTGTGATTGAGCCCGTGCAATGGGCCTCTACACCTGGGATGACGCCTTTAAATGTCATTTTGGTGGGTTTGATCCTCGAGGGGTCTATACCCATTTTGCGCATTGTATCCCGATAAAGCAGGTTCAGGTTGCCGCCGGCCCATAAGGACTCGAGTGAGGTGAACTGGCCAATGATTGGGTCTAAGACCAATGCAGCAGATCCGCCATGACGGATACTAGTGGGGTGGTCCCTGCAGTCAAAGGTGATCGGACAAGAGGACCATGGGTTGAACTTTGGGGCGATGGGCTCCATCGCATATACGTCCCTTAGTGCACGCTTCCGTTCCCTCTTGGGGATGTGGGTTGCGTAAATCATGTTCACCATCCTTACTTGTGGGGGGAACCTCCTCTGTCCTCCCGTGTTCGGCGGCCGGGGCTCCTCCTCGTCATCGCTGTGCAGCCCCTTGTTCTTGTTTTTGGCATTTAACTTGCCGGCCTGCTTGAACACCCAGCATTCTCTATTGGTGTGATTGGCTAGTTTGTCGGGGGTGCCGTGTATTTGGCATGAGCGATCGAGTATGCGGTCCAGAGTGGACGGGCCCGGAGTGCTTCTTTTGAATGGCTTCTTCCGCTGACCGGGCTTAGAGCCTCTGAATCCGGCCTTGACTATCGTATCCTCGGTGTTATCGCCGTTATTGCGGCACTTATGTTTGCTGCGACGTGGCCTGCCGTTACTATCCTTGGTATCTGAAGTGCCAAGGTTCCTTGATATGTTGTTGCTGCGAGCCAGCCAGCTATCTTCTCCTGCACAAAAGCGGGTCATGAGTGTCGTGAGGGCTGCCATGGATTTCGGCTTTTCCTGGCCGAGGTGTCGGGCGAGCCACTCGTCACGGATGTTGTGCTTAAATGCCGCTAAGGCCTCCGCATCCGGACAGTCGACAATTTGATTTTTCTTGGTTAGGAACCGTGTCCAGAATTGCCTGGCCGATTCGCCTGGCTACTGAATTATGTGGCTCAAGTCATCGGCATCTGGTGGTCGCACATAAGTTCCCTAGAAGTTGTCGAGGAATGCGTCTTACAGATCCTCCCAACAGCCAACGGAGTCTGCTGGCAAGCTATTCAGCCAATGCCGAGCTGGTACTTTAAGTTTTAACGGGAGGTACTTGATGGCATGTAGATCATCACCATGAGCCATGTGGATGTGGAGGAGGAAGTCCTCGATCCATACCGCGGGATCTGTTGTACCATCATATGATTCGATATTTACGGGTTTAAAACCCTCTGGGAATTCATGATCCATTACTTCGCCGCTGAAGCATAGGGGTGTGCGCGCCTGCGGTTGGGCTATATCGCGGTGCAGCTCGTATGAGTCTTGCCTGCTGTATTCGGCCTGTCGGGATTTACTTTTACTGTCTCCGGCGTGACGGTCACCGTCCCGCGTAGGGGCGCGCCCTCGTGATCCATAGATCGATCTTGCGTGTTTTCCCTGTCTTCCAATACGTCTCGCAGGTCTCGCGTGTTTCCCGGTGCCTTGGTATGTTTGTTTGAGTGGCGGCGGGTGCGGCTGAACTTCCGCCTCAAGTGTTCTTCGTCTCGCCACGGTGTGGCCGATCAGCTACGTCGTACGCTGGTGATGTAGGTTTTAATGCTTCCTCCTCAAGTCGGGGTAGCAACCTGCGCATTGGGCGACCCTTGGAGGGGCGTTCGAGTTTGTATTCCTCGTCCGCAAGGACTTCAGTCCATCTATCTGCTAGCAAGTCCTGATCAGCTTGAAGCTGTTGCTGTTTTTTCTTCAGGCTATTCGCTGTGGCTATAAGCTGGCGCTTGAAGTGCTCCTGCTCGACGGGATCCTCAGGTACGACAAATTCTTCGTCTTCGAGGCTCACTTCATCTTCGGAGGGAGGCATGTAATAGTCCTCCTCTCCCTCTGCCGCTCGTTCCGGAGGGCTGGCTTGTTCATCCTTCTGCTCTGGATCCTGCTGGAGGGGATTGCCATTGTCTTTGGCACTATCCGGAGTACTGTTATCTCCTGGCCGGTATCACCGCTTTTGCTGTGGCGAGACTTAGAGCGGTGCCGCTGACGTCGGCGCTTAGGTTGCTTCTTGGAGGGGTCATCCTCCGCTGTCTTGTCGCCATTGCCTTCTTTGGGTGTGTCCACCATATATATATATCATATGACGAGGTGGCGGTCCAGTGCCCTGTGGGCAGTGGTTCCAGTTCGTCTCCTTCATCGTTGTCCATACCATCGATGTCTTCGGAGTCGAAGTCGAGCATGTCGGTTAAATCATCGGCAGTGGCTACTAAGTGGGTGGTGGGTGGGGCATGAATTTCTTCGTCGTCCGCATCCCATTCTAGCCGGATATAGTTCGGCCAAGATTCCCCTGACAAAGAGAGAGACCTTAATGATTTTAGCACATCGCCGAAGGGCGAGTGCTGAAAGATATCCGCGGCGGTGAACTCCATGACCGGCGCCCGGTCAGATTCGACAGGCACGGGCGCGGGAGGTTAAAGGTCTATGACCGGAGACGAGTCTATAGGTTCGGCATCACGGCTCTCGTGAGGGGTAGGGTCAGTATCCGGCTCTATCGCCGCTGAGAATGCGGCCTCCATGGCGGGGTCTATCCGTCCGTCCTTGGATGGCGCAATCTGCTCCGGATTGAAGGCCGGAGTTGTTGCTGGTGCGATCTCCTGAACGCCGTCCGACGGCAGAGCAAAATCATGCTCGTCGCGATCGTGCGGTGCACCTGGCATGGGCTCGAGCCCGTCGAAGATCAAGTCTCCACGGATGTCGGCCGTGTAGTTCAAGTTTCCAAACCTGACCTGGTGGCCAGGGGGGTAGCTCTCGATCTGCTCCAGATGGCCAAGTGAGTTGGCCCGCAGTGCGAGGCCGCCGAATACGAAGATCTTTCCGGGGAGGAAGACCTCACCCTGGACCGTATCGTTACCAATGATCGAAGGAGCCATCAAGCCTTATGGTGACGACACAGTGGAACTCTCAATGAAAGCACCAATGTCGGTGTCAAACCGCGGATCTCGGTAGGGGGTCCCAACTGTGCGCCTAAGGCGGATGGTAACAGGAGGCAGGGGACATGATGTTTACCCAGGTTCAGCCCCTCTCTATGGAGGTAATACCCTACTTCCTGCTTGATTGATCTTGATGATATGAGTAATACAAGAGTTGATCTACCACGAGATCTTTGAGGCTAAACCCTAGAAGCTAGCCTATGGTATGATTGTTGTTCTATGGACTAAACCCTCTGGTTTATATAGACACCAGAGGGGGCTAGGGTTACACAGAGTCGGTTACAATGGGAGGAGACCTACATATCTGTATCTCCAAACTTGCCTTCCACGCCAAGGAGAGTCCCATCCGGACACGAGACGAAGTCTTCAATCTTGTTGTCTTCATAGTCCAACAGTCCGGCTAAAGGGTGTAGTCCGGCTGTCCAGATACCCCCTAATCCAGGACTCCCTCAGCGAGGAAGCTCGTCCCAGCTGTCGCCGCCTCGCCTGGCTTCGCCGCGCGTCCGAGCCGACGAGGCATGTAGTGCCATGCTGGATGGCTGGCTGCTGAGTTGGGGCAGTGGCAGAGTCTTCACGAAGATCTGCATGCCACCATGCAGGTGCTTGCTGGGTTGGTCTGGAGGCCGCACGTCGCCACGTAGGTGCTCGCCTAGTTGGTGGGCTAGCAGCTGTGTGGGAACGTAGGTGGAGTCTTGGCAGGTGGGGGCCTGGCTGTAGCCCCGCGGATGTCTTCGACAAGAGCCTTGCCGGGGCCCTGGCAAGGGTCTTGCTGCTACCTCTTGAGCACTGCGTTGGATTTCCTTGAAGAGGAAAGGGTGATGCAGCAGAGTAGAGTAAGTATTTCCCTTAGTTTTTGAGAACCAAGGTATCAATCCAATAGGAGGCTACGCGCGAGTCCCTTGTACCTACACAAAACAAATAGCTCAACGCAACCAACGCGGTTAGGGGTTGTCAATCCCTTCACGGTCACTTACGAGAGTGAGATCTAATAGAGATGATAGATAATATTTTTGGTATTTTTGGTATAAAGATGCAAAGTAAAATAAAAAGGCAAAGTAAAAAAGCAAAGCAATAATAAAGTGATGGAGATTGATATGATGAGAATAGACCCGGGGGCCATAGATTTCACTAGTGGCTTCTCTCAAGAGCATAAGTATTCTATGGTGGGTGAACAAATTACTGTTGAGCAATTGACATAATTGAGCATAGTTATGAGAATATCTAGGTATGACCATGTATATAGGCATCACGTCCGAGACAAGTAGACCAAGTCCTGCTTGCATCTACTACTATTATTCCACTCATCGACCGCTATACAGCATGCATCTAGAGTATTAAGTTCAAGAAAACAGAGTAACGCCTTAAGCAAGATGACATGATGTAGAGGGATAAATTCATGCAATATGATAAAAAACCCATCTTGTTATCCTCGATGGCAACAATACAATACGTGCCTTGCTGCCCCTACTGTCACTGGGAAAGGACACCGCAAGATTGAACCCAAAGCTAAGCACTTCTCCCATTGCAAGAAAAACCAATCTAGTAGGCCAAACCAAACTGATAATTCAAAGAGACTTGCAAAGATAACCAATCATACATAAAAGAATTCAGAGAAGATTCAAATATTGTTCATAGATAAACTTGATCATAAACCCACAATTCATCGGTCTCAACAAACACACCGCAAGAAGAAGATTACATCGAATAGATCTCCATGAGAGAGGGGGAGAACATTGTATTGAGACCCAAAAAGAGAGAAGAAGCCATCTAGCTACTAACTATGGACCCGAAGGTCTGAGGTAAACTACTCACACTTCATCGGATGGGCTATGGTGATGATGTAGAAGCCCTCCATGGTGGATTCCTTCCGCGGAGCTCCTAACAGGCCCCAAGATGGGATCTCGTGGGTATGTAAGGTTGCAGCAATCGAATTAGGTTTTGGCCCGTGATTCGATCGCTTGGGGTACATAGGTATATATAGGAGGAAGGAGTACGCCGGTGGAGCAAATGGGGCCCATGAGGCAGGGGCGCGCCTAGGGGGCGCCCACCTCGTGGCCGCCCCCTCCTTTTTGACGGAGGGTCCAAGTCTCCCGGATCATATTTGTTGAGAAAATCACGCTCCCGAAGGTTTCATTCCGTGGACCTGCTTGATATTCCGTTTCTCCGAAACACTGAAATAGGCAGAAAAACAACAATTCTGGGCTGGGCCTCCGGTTACGCACGAACGCAACAACAATCCAATAAGTATAGTGCATCTATTTTTCCAAACCATGCATGTATGACACGAATTAAAAATACTTTTTATTCCTTAATATTAGTCTTTAGAGAGTTCAACAAGTGACTACATACGGAGCAAAATGAGTGAATCTAGACTCTAAAATATGTCTATATACATCCGTATGTGCCAGTCCATTTGAAGCCTCTAAAAGACTAATATTTAGGAAAGAAGGAGTAAATGTAAGACATCCATTGTCCTCAGTTCAATATTTAAAATGAACATGAAACTGAAACATGAATATTAAGTCTAGTACTACAAGACATGCAAATGTTGTGTTTAGGCGGAGCTATGATTGTCGGGGTCAACCCCTCGACCTTAGATAAAATTGTGGAGCTCTGCTTAGGTTGTTTAGATTATATTTGTCCCCACCCTCCCAACCACCGATTGGTTGTGCACCCCACCCTCCTCCCCGGAGAATATCATGTGCCCCATACCTTAGATGCTATATGTCGATACGGGTTGCTTGGAGCTTGTAGATCTGAGATATAGCAGCTCACATGATGTGTCTTAATATTTTTGCAGAAACCTTGATGAGTTTCAGAATTGCACACAATTTGTACAAAAACTACTTAGATGCCCTTTGATCCCATATCCAATAACCTCAAGTCAGATCATCGTAGCATCTAAGATGAAGGAGGACATCATATTCTCCCGTATGTAAGAATATCATGTGCTACTACACCTTAGATGCTTTGGTGATACAGCTCTTCGGAGGCGCTTGATTTGTGACCCAACACCTCCTCGGTGGTTCGAATGGTTTTCGCAGTAAAAGCCCCAAAAGAGTTCGCCATCGCCATAAGCACAAAACTGCTCAGATGCCATTGGATCTCAGATCAAATGACCTCCAAGCTCAGATCACCAGAGCATCCAAGCTGCGATAGCACCTTATGTTTTCTCGCACGGAGAGTATGAGGTACTCCGCACCGTAGATTCTATGGTGACACGAGTTCACCGAGATCTAACGCCCAAGAGGAGGTTTGAATGCTTTTGCAATATACGATCGATAGAGTTTGGGAAATGCGAGAAAGTACAGGTACTACGATGTGCCATCTTATCACCGATCATACGACCTAGATGCTCATATCACCGTAGCGGGTAATTAAGCTACAGGAGCACCTAATATGAGCACCGGGAGCCGTTGGATCAAGATGCAGAAGACACACAAGGCCTGAATGTTTTATTTGCAAAAAACCTTTGGAGAGTTTGGAAATTGCGATAATTACAAAGACTACTCCCAAGCCATTGATCTCACTTCCAACGTGTAAAACTCGATCACCATAGTATCCGAGCTACGGGTGGATGTGATATTCTATGCCACTCGTGATTTTTGTTCAGAACTTGCAAAATACGTGTAACTCGTGTCGTTACTTGTCTAATCGCGCAAAGTGTTTGTTAAAAAACCATCCTACACTGAAATATCGAACAACACACGGGGTCCCACTTGTCATTAATCAAATTTGGACCTAAAACTAACAAATCTGAAAGACGAGATTCGAACGGCAACCTGGACTAGAAAGCGTAAGTCGATAGCCTGAAAAACGAACGGTTGTTGGCTTTGTCCCATAACTTTATTTTATACAGACTTGCATTGAGTAGAGTAGAGGAGTGCCTCGTCAAGACGCGCATGACCGTTGTCTCACTTATCGGTGGGTCCTGTGTCTGTGATCTCAATCTCTTCTCTCCATCGCCTAACCTTTGCACGAGCACACGTGAAGAGCGGAGCTAGCTTGCCGTGGTGTTATTACAACTAAAAAAGCTTGGAAAATAGAAGAATCTCCTAGAACAAGAGATGTTGTGGCTGGTCGAGACAGAGCTAACCACATCTATCCTCCGTACACGCTTGCATGATGAAGCTGTGTGGCTAGTGGGGTGTTTTCGATCGATCGGCCGGGTCCCGAGGTCGAACCATAGGTACTACGTCCGATACAAGATATTTTACACGCACATTTTTCCTCCGGCCGAGACGTGGCACACCCTACCGCACGGTTTCGGGTCCTCCCGGTGGTGCACGACATATTCTTCCTCGACGGGACGCCTACCGCCGCTTTTCTCGGGTCCTCCTCGGTCGAAGCGTCAAGTAAGTAAATGAGTCGTCAAAGCACGAAAGACCACCTTTCCCGCCGAGTACATCAGTGAAGCACGGTGGATAGCTAGTTGGGCTAGTTCGACCGATTAGCTAGGCCGCCGCCACATTTGTTTTTCACCCCTTTTTTTCTCTACTTGCCGGCAGGTAAATTTTAATATCCATCGCGGCGTTGCTCTGGTGTTTGGGTGCGGCATGATTTTTAATTTTTTGATTGACGGGAGCAGGCGCGACAGGATTTTTAATTTTTTGATTGACGGGAGCAGGCACGACAGCAATTAGTCATGATGATTCCGCCTGTAAAAACCCACTGCTCCCTGATGTGAGAAGTCGCCGATCGGTGTTTTATCATGGTGAAACCAAAAGATTCCCGCCCCTCCGCCTTCCCCAGATTGCATTGCCTTTCAGCCGCTTTCGCCTTTGCTTCCTCTCCCATTGCTTCTACCTGGTGCCATGGCGGCGCAGCAGATCACGGAGTCCGAGGTGTGGCGCCGACAGTGAGCTCCATTCCAAGGATGCGGAGCTCAGGGCCAAGGACGTGGAGCTCCGTGAGCTCAAGGAGGAGAGGAGTGCCATGCTCCTCCGTTATGTGCGGGAGTTCACGGAGCTTCAAAAGCGGCAGGCGTCCACCACAAAGATGCTCGAGGCGTCGGTGGCGTTGCTGCAGAAAGCGGGAGATACGATAGGCCATCAGGGGAGCCGGCTGGAGTGCGAGCGGGCCGATCGTGACGGGTCCAGATCGCCTCAGCCACTTGGTGAACCAAGTTGCTATGCACGTGTTGCGGCTACGGATGCCTACTCGTGCCAAAGACGACGATGCCGCCGTCGGGTTAAACCTGCTCGACCATCCGGTCGACTTCAACGAGCTGCGGCTTCCTGACCTGGTCTCCTTCTTCACCTATATCTCCGAGGAGCTGAGCCATCTCCGCACGATGGTGGGGCCTGAGCTGGACAAGGAGGGGTTGCGGGCTGCCGTCGCCGTTGTCGGGCGAATCCTTTCGTGGCTCCGCCACCGAATCCATTAGTGCCATTGACGCCGCTTTGACGAGCTGGCTCCCGCCGACCAGGAGCGGTTTCACGGGTGGTTGCACCTGCATCACCAACGCCAGGCGCCTCGAGAAGCGAGAGGGACTTCGGTGGTGTTTAGGCGCCCTCTGCATGGGTATGTCCATGTCTCGGCGCAACATGACCGTTGGATCAAACTCAGACGGTGCAGATCAGTCATTGTAGCACAAAGCGTGTGGGTGTGTTTGGTTGCATTCTCATCTCAATATAGTTGTTTCCTCTTCGTTTATTTTTGTCAACCTACTAGAGTGGACTTGTCGGTGTTAAAACCGGCGGATCTTGGGTAGGGGGTCCCGAACTGTGCGTCTAAGGAGGATGGTAACAGGAGGCAGGGGACACGATGCTTACCCAGGTTCGGGCCCTCTCTATGGAGGAAATACCCTACTTCCTGCTTGATTGATCTTGATGATATGAGTAGTACAAGAGTTGATCTACCACAAGATCGTAGAGGCTAAACCCTAGAAGCTAGCCTATGGTATGATTGTTGTTTTCCTACGGACTAAACCCTTCGATTTATATAGACACCGGAGGGGGCTAGGGTTATACAGAGTCGGTTACGAATAGGAGGAGATCTACATATCCGTATTGCCAAGCTTGCCTTCCACGCCAAGGAGAGTCCCATACGGACACGAGACGAAGTCTTCAATCTTGTATCTCCATAGTCCAACAGTCCGGCCAAAGGATATAGTCCGGCTGTCCGGACACCCCCTAATCTAGGACTCCCTCAATAGCCCCTGAACCAGGCTTCAATGACGATGAGTCCGGCGCGCAGATTGTCTTCAGCATTGCAAGGCGGGTTCTTCTCCAAATTCTGAATACCTGTTAAATAGTGTCCGGCTTCTCATAAATGTTGTGCTTCTCGGCTTCCGCGTCCAATAATGGCCATCTTCCACGTGTCGAACGAATGCGAGCGACCAGGGTGTTTTTACATTTACCACCCTAGCTGCATGAACAAACTGTCTATTTATAGAGACGGGGATTCTCAGATCCAAATCACACCATCCTCTCTCGGCGAGCATTCATTGGAGCGCGCCCGAAAAAATCCATTCCAACATGGCCGCCAGCGCAACTCCTCATCTCGCCTCGTAGCCCTAAGCCCGGAGATTGAAGAGGTGTTCCGTCCCCGCTGACACCAACTAGTGGAGCTACTGAGACCTGTGGATTTCTCCCTCCAAAGATACATGGTCCCTGTTCGAGCTGGCTTGCCACCTACAATGGCGGGGAGCAGGCGGAGAGCTTTCCAAACCCCTCCAAGGGGGAGTGGGTATGCCTCATTCCTTATTTATTAAGGGGGTCAGATTTCCCATCCATCCGTTCCTCCGAGGGCTCCTGGAGTTTTAGGCCTCCAGTTGCATAATCTCACCCTGCCTTCATACTACACATCGCTGGTTATGTAGCCCTTTGCGAGCTATTTCTGGGCTGCGAAGCTCACTTCACGTTGTGGAAGAAGCTATTATGCCTTGTGCCCTGTACTCAGAGGGGGTCAATATATCAAGTGGGCGGGCCAAATATGGCGACGCTGTGATCGGATACCTATCCAAGACTTCAAGAAGACGTCCGAAGACTGGCCTTCAGAGTGGTTTTATATGGAGGACGTCCCCCTCCCGGATCTCTTATTCGGATCGGCCTTCCTGAGTTTGATAACGCCCCTTTAAAGAAGCGCCTAAGCTGGCGACCACGGAGCCCTCAGGAGGAAGATGACAACGACGTTTTTTACCTGATGGGCCGGATAAAGGTGTTGGCTCAATCAGGACTGACCATAACCGAGGTTATGTCAATATGCATTATGCGGGGGGTGCAACCACTTCAATATCGAGGCCACCCCATGTGGGACTTCAACGGGGAAGATGATGCCACCCGCTGTGGTCGTAAGGGGCCGGACTCCATTGCCGCTCTAGCAAAAATTCTGTCCGGTTTGTACAAGGGAGAGGAAGAGGAGTTCCTCCACATCAAGCTACGGGATGGATTCTCCATGTACAACCCTCCGAGCTGTGTAAGCCGCCGCTTTTTATACCCTTCCTTTCTGCATTTTTGCAACAAATATCTTACTTTGCCCGTTCACCGCAGGAGCTGCGTAAGGCAGTAAGGGAGATCAACAGCCCACCTCCACAACCAGAGGATCCTGAATGGTCCCTCAACCCCGGCCTCCAAGAGGATCCGGACATATTCCTGGAGCTGATTGGCAGGATATTTTATCAATTAAGCCGCGATGAGGCCATGGTGGCTATTATAGCCGACTATCCGGGGCTACTCCCTGCCTCACTGGTAAGTGAGACCAGAGTCCCAACCTTTGAGAAGTATCCTTTCACGCACTTCACCTACCAGATTCAGACGGTGTTCTACTGGAAGGTCCTCGACACCATGCTGAGCCCGTGGTGAATCGCCAACGAGGGGCGCTGAAGCCGGGCAGGCTGAAGAGGAAGGCGGTCCGGACGGAGACGCCGGCACAGATGTATTTTACAAAACCTCACTCCGTGATCATCATATTTAAAACACAGTAATACCCATGTTTCGATGAAGGAAAAGCGCTCGCCGGACTATATTCGGAGAGATCGCCGATCACGCCTCTACTAGCAGGGCTCCAGGGCCGGACATAGAGGCGGAAGCTAACACGGGGCACCCGCCAGATGCTCCTCCGACAGAGGATGCGGATAAAATATCCGTCACAAATTCTGAAGTGGAGAGCGCCATGAATCACACGCGTCGTCGGGCCGTACTCCGCGACGCTTGTTTCTCCCAAGAGGCTTTTGATGCCTTCAACTCAGGAGACGCGTACATCCGTGCTGCTCAAAATGGTCTTGCCAGAGCCACGGATCAATATGTAAAGGATATACGGGTAAGAAAATTTGATGATTATGTATAGCAGTAGCCCCTGAGACTTGAAACAGTTGGCACAACTGATTTAAGGATCGTTATTTGTGCAGGTTCTTACAGAGAAGAATACCCAATTGTCTCATGAGCTTGAAGAGTGCAAGGCCCAGCTACGGGCCGCAGTTGCCGCATTGAAGGAGTCCGAAAAGGCCTCCTCTGGTAACACTTGTTTCAAAGAATGATAGGTACCATATAGAGTGCGGCATGCCTGCAAATCTGACAATGAATATTGCAAATGACTCCGGAGTGAATCCGGATGAGCAACATGCCATACGGCAGCGAGAAGGTCGGGCGAAGGTACATACGCGCCATTCAGAGAAAAATAATTCCAAGATGCCAATACCCAGCTGAGTGTGGAACTAAAGGATGTTCGCGCCCAGCTGTCGGACTCTGTTAAGGAGAATAAGCGGCTTCGACGCGGTATTTTCAGTAGGTGCTTGAACGAACTTTAAAAAGAGTTTGGCGAAGAAGCCGGTTAACAGAGTTATGTCCGCAGCATGCCGACGGTCGCCCCGCTGGAGGAGATGCCCGGGTCTCACGGGTGATCTTCACCGAGTTTCACAACCGCACGAACAAGTTCGGCAGTGATGCAAGGTATTGCCAGTGCCTTGTGGCCATCTGCCTCTCCCGCCTGGCGCTGGAGAGCTTATGGAGAAGCTCAAGGGAGCGCGGCGGCGCTTCCGATTATGGAAGATATCGGCCTACCGTCAAGGTGCCAGGGAAGCCTGGGCCATGGTGAAGATGCGGTATACCAAGGCTGACCCAAACCACATGGCTGAGGTCGGACCTGTGGGGCCCGATGGGAAGAGATCCCCGTTAGTTTGGTGTATCACCAAGTAGAATTAGCCACCAAGTATTCCCAACAAGATTGTAGGCTAGACAGCCTGTTGGATGGTATCGAAGAAGAATTTAATCAGTCTAAGTGACTATCTAATTTAAATGACATGTAGAATGTCTCTAGCCGGATTGTAAATCATTTGTCATGGCGACCTTTTCGCTTCGACCTCTGGACCCGATAGTCCAGAGTGTATCCGAATACCCGATCAGTTATGTAAAAACCGGGGTATGCGTGGAGACCAGCGCGAGGGGTCATAAGTGCTTGAATGCATAAGTACCCAACTAGTTATGTTATATTACATGGGTAGTAAGAAACATCTTCCAGGAGAATAGTTCCGTTAAGGGTTCCTTTCCTGGGCACGCATGCCCTAATGTGCATGTCCGAATCCGAGAAGAGACGCAGCAAAAAACATCCGGGGCAAGTGGAAAGAATAAAAGTCATCTTTATTCACCGACCAAATATTCCCTTAAGAACGCTTAGCTTCGGCTTCACCCTACCGAGGTACACATCCGGCTGACCCGCAAGAATAATCACAGAGGTGCTCCCCTTATGCCCTAGCCAAATTAACGGGAACGCAGGGCATAAATACAAGAGCCAGGCAACCCAGCTTGGCCAAAACATAAGTCATATCGATGCATATAATGGCGAAAAAAGGTACATGCGGAATAATAACACATGTGCGGGGCATGAAGCCCATAAAATAATTAAGCTTCTGTGCAAGAAGCCCCCAGGTATAATGAGCGCGGCTAGCGCATCAAGGTTGTGTAGATAAGACACAAATTAGCCTTTGAAGGCCTTGAGGAGAAAGAAGAAAAAAGAGAGAGAAAACAGATAACGTATATGCAAAAAATGGACAGGGGAAGGAGACGAACATAGAGTCCGGCGCTAGGCTTAGAATCTTCGGAGTCTGGCGGCGTTCCATGGGTTTGGCTCAAGTCGGTTATCCGATGCATCCCGCAGACGGTACGCTCCGCCGGTCAGAACTTGGTTGATAATGAAGGGACCCTCCCATTTGGGCTTGAGCTTGTCCTTTTTCTTCTCCGGCAGACGTAGAACTAACTCGCCAACGTTATAAGTTTTGGCCCGTACTTCTCTGCTTTGGTATCTTCGAGCCTGTTGCTGATAGAATGCGGAACGCGCTTTTGCCACGTCACGCTCCTCCTCGAGGGCGTCCAAACTGTCCTGCCGATCGAGCTCGGCCTCTCTTTCTTCATACATGCGCACTCGAGGTGAGTCATGAATTATGTCGCAGGGCAGGACCGCCTCTGCGCCGTACACCATAAAGAACGGTGTGTATCCGGTAGTGCGATTCGGCGTGGTCCGCAGCCCCAGAGTACGGAGTCGAGCTCCTCTACCCAGTGCGTGTTAGATTCCTTTAAGGACTGCACTAATCTGGGTTTAATGCCACTCATGATAAGACCATTTGCTCGCTCGACTTGACCATTAGTTTATGGGTGATATACGGAAGCATAATCGAGCTTGATGCCCATGTTGCTGCACCATAGTTTTACTTTGTTGGCAGTGAAGTTCATGCCGTTGTCAGTGATGATGCTGTGGGGGACGCCATAACGGTGTACAACCCCGGATATGAAGTCTATCACCGGTCCGGATTCGGCCGTCTTAACAGGTTTGGCTTCTATCCATTTGGTGAATTTATCCACCATGACCAGTAAGTATTTTTTCTTATGGGTTCCCCCTTTAAGGGGTCCGACAATGTCCAGCCCCCAGACCGCAAAAGGCCAGGTTATGGGGATTGTTTGTAGGGCAACGGGCGGCATATGGCTTTGGTTTGCAAAAACTGGCAACCGACGCAACGTTGGACCAAGTCTTGAGCATCCGCCCGGGCCGTTGGCCAATAGAATCCTGTACGGAAGGCCTTACTTATGAGGGCCCGGGCTGCGGCGTGGTGGCCACCGAGTCCAGCATGGATTTCTGCCAGAAGCTTCCGCCCTTCCTCTTTGGAGATGCACCTTTGAAGGACTCCGGTGGTTCTTTTCTTATAAAGCTCTCCCTCGTGGACTTTGTAAGCTTTAGATCGCCGTACAATGCAGCGTGCTTCATTTTGGTCCTCGGGAAGTTCATGCCTGGTTAGGTAGGCCAGGAATGGTTCAGTCCATGGGGCGATGACGACCATTATTACGTGGGCTGAAGGTGTTATTTTGGTGGCGGAGCCACCGATTATGTCAGAGTGTTCGGTATCTGGCGTTGTAGCTGGGTCCGGACTGTTGTTGCCGGTGTCCCCTTCCCATACCACGGATGGCTTGAACAACCTTTCCAAGAATAAGCTGGGTGGGACCGTATCGCGCTTAGCGCCGATACGGGCGAGGATATCCGCCGCCTGATTGTTTTCCCGAGCCACATGGTGGAAAAAAGATTCAAGCCCCTCGAACCGAGCTGACATCTTGAGGACGGCATTGCGATAAGCCGCCATTTTCGGATCTTTAGCGTCGAAGTCTCCATTTATTTGGGATATTGCGAGGTTCAAGTCCCCACGCACCTCCAGGCATTGAATGCCCATGGAAACTGCCATCCGGAGACCATGTAACAGGGCCTCGTATTCGCTGCATTGTTGGAGTCTCGTACAGATTTGGAGTACATATTGACTGTATCTCCGTAGGGGACGCCAGATGACGCCAGCCCCCGACCGCCAGCATTTTAGAGCCGTCGGCGCATAATCCAATTGGAGTATGCGCCGCACTCTTTAGGGAGTTCGCTTCATCCATTCGGCGACAAAATCGCCAATACCGCGACTTAATAGCTCGCCGAGGTTTATATGTTATGTCGAACGGGAGGAGCTCAATGGCCCATTTGGCAATCCGCCTGTGGCGCCGCGTTGTTTATTATGTCATTGAGTGGCACTTCCGAGGCCACGTAATTGAACACTCTTGAAAGTAGTGTCGAGTTTCCGGATGCTATGAATACCGTGACACGCTATCTTTTGATAATGCGGTACCATGATTTGCATGGAGTGAGGACGGTGGATACATAATATACCGCTTTTGAAGGGGGAATTTATGTCCGTCCGCTTTCGCTCGACGACGAAATAATCGCGCTTACGACTTGATGAGTCGCCGCTATATATAGCAGCATTGGTTCGCCGATGTTTGGCGCGGCCAGGATTGGGTTGGTGGCCAGTATGGCTTTTATTTCTTCCATTCTGGCTGTGGCAGCATCCGTCCACTCAAAGTGTTCGGTGCGACGAAGAAGGCGATAAAGGGTAAGTGCCTTTTCTCCTAATCGGGAGATAAAGCGGCTTAAGGCCGCAACACATCCAGTTAATTTCTGGATTTGCTTGAGGTCTGTTGGGATGGCCAACTGTGACAGGGCTCGGATTTTGGCCGGATTTGCTTCAATTTTCATCGAGACGATGAAACCCTGTGAGCTTTCCAAAGGCACGCCGAAAACACATTTTTCCGGATTGAGCTTGATGTCATATGTTCGGAGGTTGTCGAACGTGAGCCTCAAGTCGTCTATTAAAGAGTCGACGTGTCTGGTTTTAACGACCACATCGTCTACGTATGCTTCCACTGTTTTGCCGATCTGCTTTTCCAGACATGTCTGAATCATGCGTTGATACGTTGCACCGGTGTTCTTAAGCCCAAAAGGCATTGTGTTGAAACAGAAGGGGCAGTATGGCATGATGAACGCAGTTGCGGCTTGGTCGGACTCTGCCATCTTGATTTGGTGGTAGCCGGAGTACGCGTCGAGGAAGCACAATGAGTCGTGTCCCGCGATGGCGTCGATAATTTGATCGATGCGGGGGAGGGGGAAGGGACCCTTTGGGCAAGCCTTATTGAGGTCTTTGAAATCGACGATAGGCGCCAGATTTGTCCTTCTTGGTACCATCACCGTTTTGCTAGCCAGTCCGGTGTTTTATTTCTCGATGAATCCGCCTCCAATAACTTGGCTAGCTCCTCTCACATAGCTTGTCGCTAGGTTCGAGAAACACCAAGAGTCTGCTTGACCGCTTGAATCCTTTTAGAATGTTAAGGCTATGCTCGCCAACTCATGTGGGATTCCTGGCATATCCGATGGGTGCCAGGAAAATATATCCCATTCTCGCAGCAGAACTCCCGTGTCTGGCGCCCACAATGGGTTTAACGTGCCCGATGGAGGCTGTTTTGGTAGGGTCCGTTGGGTGGACTTGGAATTTGACTATTTCATCCGCTGGTTTGAAAGAGGCGGACTTGGATCTCTTGTCGAGTATCACGTCATCCCTGTCCACGTTCGAGCATAGCGCAGTTAGCTCCTCTGCCACGAGGGCTTTGGATAGTGCCTCGAGGGCCAGTGCGGCTGTTTTGTTTTCGGCGCGGAGCGCTATGTCCGGATCACTATCTAGAGTGATAATTCCATTGGGCCCAGGCATTTTGAGCTTCATGTACCCATAATGGGGTATGGCTTGGAAGATCGTGAATGCCTCCCGCCCTAAAAGGGCGTGGTATCCGCTACTGAACGGGGCCACTTGGAATGTGATTTCTCCGGACCTGTAATTTTCCGGTGTGCCGAATACCACATCTAGTGTGATTTTCCCAGCTCAACATGCTTCCCGACTGGGGATGATTCCTCTAAAGGTTGTGCTGCTTTGCTCAATGCGGTTCCAGTCTATTTCCATTTTTGGAGAGTTTCTTCATAAATGAGTTTTATTCCGCTGCCGCCGTCCATGAGCACTTTAGTGAGCCGAAAGCCGTCCACAATTGGACTGAGGACCAACGCGGCTGGTGCTCGGGCTGTTCGGAATTTAGGTTCGTCACTGGCATTGAAAGTGATAGTCGTGTCGCTCCATGGATTTATTGCTGCCACCTGGCAGATCTCGCAAGGCTGCGGAGTGTTTCGCTATGCCTATTATTTGAGGCGAATGTCTCGAAGTCTGTTAAAACTGTATTGTAATCCACGGGATGTTGCTCTGCGGTATTTTGAATGAGGGGATCCTCACCGCTCTTGGCAACCTGCCGGAGTACCCAACATGCTCTAAGGCTGTGTGTTGGTGGTATGGTATCCACCGTACTGTGAATTTTGCAGGGTCCGTTAAGCCATTCCTCCAATACGGTTCCATGCCCTGTAGTGGGCTTTTGCTTTTTTCCAATTGAATCGGGTGACTTACGAGGATGCACCCTTTTAATTCGGACTGGGTGTTTAGTCGGAGCCGGATTATCCCAAAATTTTGTTTCGGTTTTCCAGGCACTTTCCATCGCACAGTACTTCCGTACTATGGCCGCCAAGTCAGCAAAGTGTGCTATGTTGCGGCGGCTTATGGCGTTAAGGATTCCCTTGTTCGTGCAATTATTGCAGGAGAATGAGATTGCGTCTTCCTCGCGACAGTCCTTGACCTTGTTCATTACAAGGAGGAATCTGGCCCAATAGTGATGTACTGTTTCCTGGGACTCCTGTCTAATGTGGGAGAGATCGCCTGTATCTGGGTGGGTGGGCGGATTTGAGTCCGGACCCTGACCCGATCTGAGACCCAGGGGCATGGGAGTTTCCGCTCTTGGAAGTTCGGGCTCCGGGATGTCGCCCGATAGGTCTGGCCCACTGCCTGATTCTAGGATCGAGGCTTGGGCGATGTCCTTCCAGACAGTATCCGCCTGCAGAAGCTCGAATCCGGACAAGTTTGTCCTCAAGATAGAGGAAGAATTGCCGCATTGTTCCTCCACCACTGCTACCTGATGGGTGACCGGCGGAGAGTTAATCTCCCTTTGGTCGGGTTTAAGCCCAATCCGATCATAGTCTGTAGTGACTCCCAAAGCAGCGATGCGATCCAAGAGCTCGTTTATGAAGGAGAGCTCTATTGGATCCGTCTGCTCGGCAAGTTTCGAGCTGACGTGGAGGCTGTTTTCGATGACCCGAGAAGTCATCATCGCCGCAGCAGCCAAACGGGCGGTCATGAAGAAACCGCCCAGCCGGAGAGTCTGGCCGATAGCCAGGGCTCCCCCAGAGGTGACGCTGTCCTTGATAACAAGACGAGGCATCCTTCCTTACGGTGACAACATAGTGGAACTCTCAATGAAAGCACCAATGTCGGTGTCAAAACCGGCGGATCTCGGGTAGGGGGTCCCGAAATGTGCGTCTAAGGCGGATGGTAATAGGAGGCAGGGGACACGATGTTTACCCAGGTTCAGGCCCTCTCTATGGAGGTAATACCCTACTTCTTGCTTGATTGATCTTGATGATATGAGTAGTACAAGAGTTGATCTACCACGAGATCATAGAGGCTAAGCCTAGAAGCTAGCCTATGGTATGATTGTTGTTGCCCTACGGACTAAACCCTCCGGTTTATATAGACACTGGAGGGGGCTAGGGTTACACAGAGTCGGTTACAAATAGGAGGAGATCTACATATCCGTATCGCCAAGCTTGCCTTCCACGCCAAGGAGAGTCCCATCCGGATACGAGACGAAGTCTTCAATCTTGCATCTCCATAGTCCAACAGTCCGGCCAAAGGATATAGTCCGGCTGTCCAGGCACCCCCTAATCCAGGACTCCCTCAGGACTCATGCACCCTTCATGCACTCTGGCAAACACCCATAAGTGGGTCGAGAAGGGAACTTTTGCTCCCACCCCGTGCACCCTTCATACACCCTGCCTAACACTATTCGTGCTTCATATGGTTCATGTTTCGTGGAGTATCAGAGCATCGCATCTCCGCGCGTATGTGGACCTAGTTCTTAATATTGATCTCACTGCTCATTCTCGACCGGACAATGAAAAAGCGTACTATGTTACATATAGGAGTAGTTGACATGCGACAACATCATTTGTTATCGCCATATCTTACTACACTAGCAACAAGATTGTGTAGTAATCGACGATGAACCATCGCACATGCCTAGTAGTAGGAGCACTGTGTATGTTCAAGTGGCTGCCGTGTTTCGCACTCCTCCGTTGTAAGAGTGGAAACGCTTGATGTAATCATTTTTTTCTTCAGAAAAACAGTGGACACGCTCTACCATGTGGATCCTCCTCCAGCCATGCACTAAATTACTCACTTTCGCCGACGTGTGGGACAGCCAGCACCTGGGTCCACCAGTTATGCACTAAATTACTCCATAGTATAGTGACGGTAGATTACCTCGATCGAACCGCCGCAGTAATGCCCAATGAGCCGTTAAATCACAAAACCCCCTCCTTTCCAGCAGTAAGTTGGACGGACGAAGCAACCATCATTTCACTCTTCTCTCTCAGCTTCCTTTCTTGAAGAAAACCCCCACTCGCTTCGCTTCTCCCTCATCTCGCTCCTCCTTTCACTCTTCTCTCTCAGCTTCCTCTCTTGATGGACGCCGAGCACCGCCGACGTGATGTCTATGGCTCGCCAAACCGCCGAGGCTCATGGTACGAAGAAGCGCAAGCACCCCGCCGAGACTACCGCAGACAAGCTCAAAGCCATCGCCTGTCCAAGCCCCCTCTCCGGATCCTCATTAAGCAAGTCCGTAATGTCTCTTGTTGATGATCTTTTTCTCGATCTTGATCGTGTTTTTCATCTAACACGCAGACTAGTACTGGTAGTACAAATTTCGGGTGATCTTGCATGTGATTTTAGTGTGCCAAATGGTGGTTCTAAATTCTCTTTGACCAAAACACGCGAGAGGTTGACACTGATTTCTTATAGATTATTAACTATTTCCTCTGTCCCAAATTTCTTGTCTTAGATTTGTCTAGATACGGATGTATCTAATACTAAATGTGACTTGATACATCCGTATCTAGACAAATCTAAGACAAGAATTTTGGGACGGAGGAGTACTTTATGAACATCAATGCTACCTTTTAAGAGGGTATATTTTCCTCAAGAATTTGTGTTATGGATATTGCATGTAATCCTCCGCCTCATGCCTTTGAAGACATGTTCTAGTGTCTTTGTTCACTCATTTCTGTGCGTATATGTAGTCATATATGGAGTATAATGTCGAAAATCATCTTATATTTCTGAACGGAGGTAGTAATAAAATATGGTTTTTGTTTGGATTAGAACCAGGTCCGCGGTGGAGATGAAGTTCTCAAAGTCATGCCGTGTGAACTGGAAGACCTGATGATGAGTTCTACTGCTGAACTATCCAGCTGCTGTGTCCTTGTCGCCACGTGTACTGAACTAGTGTTCTTCTGTAGCATTGTTGTCAGGCGTGTTCTCGAGGCTGTACTTGACCACAACAATTTCCTGGATGTGCCTTCGATTATAAAGGGTGTGGTTCTTGTAAAGCTTCCCAACAAATCTGATGCGGCCTGTCTTCATCATCATGTTTATGAGTGGAAAGACCACTCTGTTAGGTTCTCCAAGGTTGACAAGATGGTGATGGTGCATGTAGACATCTCACACGAAGTCCATGGCCTAGTCAGTTATGCGGGTTCATCCCGTAGGTTGGTGGCAAGAAATAGTCTGCAGAGTTTAGTTAGTGCAACTTTGCTTGTCTCGTAGTAAGTACTATTGTTCAAGACTTGATTTGTGTTTGTGAACCCTGTGATTGTTTATTAGTACTGCCGCTTTTGGTGTGTGGTCAGTCCCGAGAATGGTCTATGTTAATGTCTGTCCACTCAATTCATCAGATATTTTGAAGTATCCAGATCATATTTTTTGTGAGGACGGTTTACCAATTATGGTTACACTCCAATATCTGTATGCATTGCAGGGTTTATCTCACCCACCAGGATTTCCAATCCCATGGATGTTCGGTTCATATGATTTGTCACGACCTTTGACTGTCCTCGCTAGGGAGTAGGCGGGCCCCTGCATGCCACGCCAGAGTTGGACGATCAATCTTCTGCTTAGTACTTCAACATAGTGATTTCCGGTAAGGATTCACTCGTGTCACATCAAGTAAATCTTATTTATTTACTGTTTAAATCTTATTGATTTAATGTCATGTTTTTTTCTTTCCTGCAATTTTACGATGCAGGTTTTGCCATGTGACATTCATCACAGAATAAACCATTTGGTTTGCTCTACGATGGCTATTTTTGCAGGTTTCACTTCTTATGTCGTGTCAGTAACGAAGGCACTGTCCATCACTTATATTACTGGAAAAAAATGGATCAGTCTGTTGTCTGAGTACAAGCTGAATCCCTATAATGAACTACAGTTTGGTTTAACAAAAACGCCACAATTAGTCCTTCTCGAGTTTAAAACAAATGAAGAAAAAAACTGGATCACGGTCACGGATCCTAGTCAAGTTAGAAAGCTGATCATAGCAGACCAGACACGATCGCCGCTGTCTTGCACAGATCGAGCACCGGCAGTTGCTGTAGCACTGATAGCGGCAGCAGCTCAGTCCGATCCACCGAGGATTGGGCACCGACCGCGCCAATGATCACCGATCACCGGAGGATCGGCATCGACACCGCACTGCTCCGACACCGCAGCTGCTCTACAAGGAGCACCATCTCCGCAGCAAAGCAGCAGCTTCGCACCTACACCAACACTTGCACTTGCAGACCGCCCGCCCGGCAGTTGCACCGCAACAGATCGGGCTGCAGTTCGCACTTCATATACCAAAGTCCTTACAAAAACTGACATGTCCACCTTCTTGGTAAGCATTGGCCGCCCAAGTGCTTCGTTCTTTTTTCTTTCCATGTTGTTTCACATGGTTGATCTAACTATTTGGTTATGTCTTCTTATTTGCAAACAGAGAATTCCTAGAGCAACAAGGGAGTCGTTCAACAATCCGGGCGACCGCGGCCAAGTTTCTCTTACCATGCGCAGCCTTGGTGTGAATGAACCTTCTCAATATACCGTAAGTACAAAGGATGGTCGCATGATGATTGATGATAAAGGATGGTCAAGGTTCAAATCTAAATCATATCTTGCGGTAGGGGATGATGTCAAAATCGAACTTTCTCGGCAAGGAGAGCTGGTCCAAATCAACTTTGAAATTCTTCAAGAGCAGACGCAATCGCCGAACTGATCTATCCTCCGAGAGATTTTGATGTAATAATCTGGCATGGTGAAACAAGTGTCCTGTGTATAAGTAGTATGACAAGATTATTTATCACATGGTATATCGCTGATAGAATTGCAACTCTGATTGCTGGTTAGAACTGCTGCTTGATTTCATTCCAACAGCTGACGTGCTTTATTCAATTTTGTGTATTTGCCTTGCAACAACATCTAAAACCAGCGCCGCCCGATCGCTTGCAATATGAAAAGCGCTGAGGTAGAACACATGGGCCCCCAAACATGCAGTGGTCGGCTCATGCCCAAAGTCCGTAACTGTGAGCCTATCTGAGTATTATATTCTCAACGAACCCCATAAAAAGCTGAACCCTAATAATGCCCGTATGCTGCAGAGGGAGTATATTTCTGCAAGGTGAGCATGCGATATAAAAGATTTTTATATTTCTTTACAGAGGGAGTATCTCTCTGTCAAAATATATATTTATGTGTAACTAGTTACTCCTGTCTTTCTACTTCCTTTCGCTGATATGTGGGGCAACCGGCAACGGGGTCCACGTGCCATATGCACAAATTAGAGTGCACAACTTCACGGTAGACACACCCCGGTTGTAGCGCCGCAGTAATGCCCAATGAGCCATTAAATCACAACCCCCCTTTCCAGCTTTAGCAGTAAGCTGGACGGACGAAGCGGCAATATTTCACTAGGCCTGAATCCCCTTCTTCCTCATCTGCTTGTTCAGAGAAAACCCCCTCTCGGCGATTGCATAGGGTTTTCTCATGGAGAACCAGGTACGAATTCTTCATCCATCCCCGATAAATCCAAGTCCCTTGGTCGTAGGTAATCCTAGGATGGCAGCCGCCGCCGTTGATGCATTTTTCTTCCTATTGAATCTAGTGTGTTTCATTTGCAGTGCCCAAAGTGTGAGTACCCTACAGGTTTCTGCGCCCTCGGCGAGACGCTACACCTGTTCCTTCTCATCCTAACACAGCATTTTGAAACGCGCACAGTATGTTCCTTGAATCCTCTTTTCTATCCGGGAGGGTGGGGTTTTTTTGAACATGCTGTGTTCTCATATTATTTTTCCTGCAGTGTATTATTTGCTCTGCCAGAACACATGTACTCAAGATGCTCGGCCTTGCCATAACTGAATACACTAGTTTAATGGTCATAGTGAAGACAAGCCATGGATATAAGTTCCGAGTTGGGTTCATGAACCAAGAAGATCGCTGCTTTTTTTATGGCCGAACTTGGATAAACTTTCTCAAGTGTTACAGACTGAAAGTTGACGCACGAATGTTGATGGAAATAGCAGAACCTGGTCTCATCTTCACTGCGATCTTCCACCCCGACGTCGTTCCAATTGTTCACCCATGTTAGTTTTGCATCTGGTTCTTGCTCGTTGCCTCGATTACTTCTTAATCCACCTATTCTGTCTAACTAATCACAATTTAACTTTAGAAGTAGCAACAAATCTCTCACGAAGATGCTACTTCTAACTAATATTTTCTTATAATTGGTGGCACGTGTAGGTTTTTTCAGAGTTAAGCAGTCTGCTTGTTTGTTACTCTGTAATAACTCGGCTGTTACTAATGGCACTGAAGTTGACTGGATCGACATCCACAAGTTCCTACACTTTATTTATCGTCTTGAGGTCCTTGTGGGGCGTTTCAATGGTGGAAGGCCACGTGGGATATGTGTGCCACTGCTGCACTCGTTGAACAGGTCCAACCGTGTCGAGAAACTTATGGTACAAGTTGTTTTCTGTTATATATGTTGTTCATAAACTATTGCTTATACACAGTTTTACAGCTGTGATCTTCTTGAAGCAGGAACTGCCGAGTTCTATTGTTCCTATACAGATACCTGACCATGGTCGGGTCAGACTTGCGCTTGGTCACAACATGATGTTTATGTCGACCTACTCAATTCCCCTTGGAGGTGAAAAGATACTTATTCCTGGGTGGTCTCAAATAATGAAGGCCCGTCCATCTTGGAGAATAGGACAGAAGATTATGTTCATGCTTTTCCATGGCTCTAAAGTGAATATCCTGTTTATTGACCACGTTGCGAGATGAAGCCGCTTTCAGAAGGTTGTGGATGCGCGGGGTGGTACCTGGGCCTTGTCCTGGGGCTTGGCGGCCTCACCCTTGGTTAACTGTAGGCAAAGTAGCACTGTTCGAGGCGTGCTTTGTACGGTTGAACCTGTATAAGTACTCATACTGCTTTCAGCTTTGGTTGTGTCGGTGTACAAAAAGAGGGGTACACTTTTTGTACCCCTATGACTGTGCACGGGCAGTCTGAGCCACGGGCGCCGCCACACCAAGCACGACAAGGGCGGTGAAACCAAGGTAAGGCCGAAGCCGAAGAGGAGCAGAACGACGCCAAGACCAAGACCACAAAGAGCAGGGGGAGCAAAGCGGACCCCCCCGGGGCAAGATCCTTGCCGGGGGGCAACTTTAGTTAGCCCGAAAAGATCCTTGCCGTGGCAGTTCGCCCCACACCTACGGAGCGAGGTCACCCTTGAGTCCACTGCCCCCATGGGGCAAGGATTCGGGAGACATCCCCGTGGTGGCATGCAGATCTTTGTGAAGACATTCAAGACCAGATACCCACTCGAGAAGATGATGATCCTTGGCGGGATCCCAGCCAAGGAGGACCACAAGGCCCCCGGCAAGAGCCTTGCCGGGGATGACAGCAAGCGCCACGGCAAGACCATTGCCGGGGCCCCGGCAAGGCCCTTGCCTAGGACACCTGTGGGGCCACCATCAGGCCCGCACCAGTCGCACCCCCACCGCCGTTCGCATGCAGCTGCTGACCCAACTAGCTGGTTAGGCACCTGCGTGGCGGCGTGCAGATCTTCGTGAAGACCCACCACTGCGCCACCTCAGCTGCGTGCCTGCCTACATGGCACCACAAGCACCGCTGGCCAGGGCGCGTGTCAACACCAGAGGGAGTGGCGATGGACGGGACGGGGCTCTCCTCCGTCCCCGATAAAGCGAGGACACCTAAGCGGGGCTCTCCTGCAGGGGGCTAGGTCGAGGTACCCCGGCGTGCAGAAACTGCTCTTCGGCCTCCTCATGGCCTCGAGGAAGCTGCGTCACTACTTCCAGGCACACGAGATCACTGTCGTCACTCGCCTCCCTCTACAACAGATATTGCACAACCCAGATGCGACGGGGAGGATTGTGGAATGGGCACTGGAGCTGTCCAGCTTTGGCCTCAAGTTTGAAAGTACTTCGACGATCCAGAGCTGAGTCCTGGCGGAGTTCATTGCAGAGTGGACCACAACACCTGACGAAGAAGCCCAAGAGACTGCTCTCCCCGGCAAGGAGGCAAGTTGCAATTGGATTATGTACTTTGATGGGGCTTTCTCCCTACCAGGTGCCGGGGCTGGCCTACTGCTCGTCGCCCCCACCGGAGAGCACCTCAAGTATGTGATCCAGATGCACTTCCCCAGGGAGGTGTCAACAAATAACACGACAGAGTACGAAGGGCTGCTTGCCGGTCTTAGGATCGCGGCGGACCTCGGAATCAAAAAGCTCATCGTCAGGGGCGACTCGCAGCTTGTCGTCAAGCAAGTCAATAAGGATTACCAGAGCCCGTTGATGAAGGCCTACGTTGATGAAGTGAGAAAGCTGGAAGAGCGTTTCGACGGTATACAGGCTGAACACGTTCCCCGAGAGGAGAACGATATCGCTGATTACCTATCGAAGCACGCTGCCCTCAAGCTACCTGTGGAACCAGGTACCTTTGTGCTTCAGCTAACTCAGCCATCCGTTGATCCGTCAACAGAGCAGAACAAGAGGAGGAAATCAGGGCCCGGCAAGTACTTTCCCGCCGAGCTCCCCGGAGCCGCCGGCAAGGATGTTGCCGGGGACACTGAACCCGCCACGGGACGGCTAGCTCCGGCGGAGCGTCAAGCTCTTGCCGTCGAGACAGCCGCTCCTATAGCGGAGGAAATGCCTTTAGTCCTCGCCGTCGAGCCCCAGGCTCCAGCGTGGGCACAACATACCGTCCGATTCCTCCAGACAGGGGAACTTCCTGAGGAGCAGGAAGAAGCGGAAAAAGTAGCCCGTCGCTCTGCCATGTACCAGTTCGTCGATGACGTCCTGTACAGGAAGAGATCGAACGGTGTGAAATTGAAGTGTATCCCTCAAGAGGAAGGACTGGAGCTGTTGGCGGAGATACACGGAGGCATATGTGGATCCCACGTCGGGTCAAGAGCCCTTGCCGGCAAAGCATTCCGGCAAGGTTTCTTCTGGCCCACCGCCCTCCAGGATGCAACAACACTCGTCACCAGGTGTGAAGCGTGTCGGCCCATTCGAGAAAGCTTCATCAGCTAGCTCAAGCCCTTCAAACCATTCCTCTCTCTCGCCCTTCTCGTCAGGGGCTCGACATATGGGCCCTTTCCCTGGGCTGTCGGGGCTTTGAGTACTTGTATGTTGCAATCGACAAGTTCACAAAGTGGCCAGAAGTGGAGGCAGTGAGGAAGGTCACAGCTCAGTCGGCCTTCAAGTTCTTCAAGGGGCTAGTGTGCCATTTCGGTATACCCAACAGGGTCATCACCGACAACGGCACACAGTTCACAAGCCGCACCTTCATGCAATATACTCAAGACCTAGGCAGCAAAGTCTGCTTCGCTTCCGTTGCTCACCCACGAAGCAACGGACAAGTTGAGAGGGAAAATGCCGAAGTGTTGCGAGGCTTAAGGACCAAGACCTTTGACAGGCTGCACAAGAGTGGAAGGCGCTGGATTGATGAGTTGCCGACGGTTCTTTGGTCAATCAGGACGACACCAAATCGAGCCACCGGCCAGACACCCTTTGCCCTGGTATACGGGGCAGAAGCAGTTATCCCCACTGAACTCATATACGGGTCACCTCGATTGCTCACTTATGATGAGCTTGAGCAAGAGCAACTGCAGCAAGATGACGACCGCTCCTTGAGGAAGATCGTCTTCGGGCGGCTGAGAGCAAAGACGCTACAAAGAAGCCTTGCGCCGCTACCATAGCCGCAAGGTCCATGCCGAAGCCTTGAGGAAGGCGACCTTGTCCTTCGGCGCGTTCAATCGCCAAGAATTCCAACAAGTTGACGCCAAAGTGGGAAGGCCCTTATCGGTAATGTCGAGTCACCGGCCGGGCGCAGTCGCTTTGGAGATCAAGATGCTGCCCGTGAGTAACTCCTGGAACATTGAGCATCTTCGCAAGTTTTACCCGTAAGGCACGGCTTGCCGGGCCCCCCGGCAAGCCACCTTTTGTACAAGCATTGCCGATGATGCATGTAACCCTTTGTACAAAGCCAGGCGCAAACCCTGAGCATAAATAAATGAAGCGCTCGCGCCCCAAGTTATAGCATGCATGCTAGGTCGAGTCTCGTCCTTGGTTAGGGTTGATAGTGCTTAGCGGCGACTAACCCCTAGCTTAGAGGTCGAGTGTGCGTCTCTTTGCCGTTCTTTTGCCTTCTTTGGTTCGCAGGACTCACAGATATCCTTGTCGGATCACTTGAGGACGAAAAAGAGGAAAGGGACACGCCAGCATCTAGACCCCGACAAACCAGTTTCGCCGGGGGCCTGCAAGTGCAAAGATTCACCCACGACAAGCCAGAGTTGCCAGGGGCTGCAGCCTTAGATAAGTTCTTTATCCCTTATCATGCATTCCCTTATGGACTGAGGTATGAGAAACCTTGCTTTTTCCTAAAACTACTGTGCTCCCCTAAAAACTCTAGGCCCTAGGCTCGCTCCTGGGGCCAGGTTTGGTCGTAGCCGCGGCAGCAAAAGGATGAAACAAGGAGCTTGAACCCGCTTCATCCCTGCCTCCGCCACACGTGTGAGAAAGGTCGAGCGAAGTGGGAAGATAGCAAGGCCTGTTGCCGGGCAAGAAAATGTTTATCTTAGAGATATCAAGGATTTACTCCTTGTCGTGGGTTCTTCCCACAAACAAATAGCCCGGCAAGCATCCCTTTTTCATTAAAAAAATTCCACTCAGGTACAGTCCATAGGGAATGAAAAGCATGAATAATGGGATTACAAGTTCTAAATTCAGCTAAGGCCCGAAGGCTTACAAGTTGAAAAAAGATAAGGTGCCCGTAACCCCTTTCTTGTCCCTCTCCTCAGGAGGTAGGTCAAGGAGGCGAAAAAGGCAAAAGGAGCGCCTAGGCGAGATACAGGTGGCAGAAGACACCAAGAGAACATATCGGTGGCCGTCCAAAGGCTGGATGGTGATGGCGACGCCAGAAGCAGAGCTCGAAGACGAGGCGGCAGGACGTCAGCACGCGTCGAACGCGTCGGTGTCCGCGTACTCCGATTTGACGGCCTTGCCGCCCGCCCTCTTCCTCTTCCGCAGCCTCCCAACGCCAGCCGCCCAAGGAGACGACCCCGAGAAGTTCAAGGAGCCGGCGACACGGATGATGGGGACGCCGGTGCCGCACGGAGCGACACCCGACACCTAGTCGGACCCGTCATCCTGCCGCCCACTACCCTGGTCGTCGCTGCCGCTGTCCTCCTCGCCACTCCCGCTCGAGGAGGACTCTTCGCTATCAGAAGAGCTCTCCACGCAGCACCTTGCCCGAGTCCCGAAGCACCCGAAGACCTTGATGGAGATAAGGCCGCCCTCCATCAGCTTGAAATGGAGAGTGAGCCCCGCCGTCAAGTGGCGGATATGGGCGAACGTCTTCCACCCTCGACCAAGATACATCACGTGAGGGGCTGGGAAGTCGACGCGGACTCGCGTACCGCTGATCCCACAGCCCCTCATGTGCAACCGCAGTGACTCAGGCGGGTCCAGCTCCATCTCGCTCGCAAATGGGGTCGGGAGACGAAGGCGACGGCGAGGCAGCCGGCGCAGCCTGACGAAGAACTCGCAAGGGTCATCCCCAACATGGCCCTCCATGGGAGGAGGAGCTGCTGGCGGAGGCAAGACCGACGCGTCGTCCCGTCCTCCTCTTCCACAAGCGCCTTGGCCTCGCCCACGGCCTCGCCCCCTTCCCCTCCCCCTCGCATCTGGCTCCGCCACCGCAGGAGCAGGAGAAGGAAGGACGCGCTGTCGAGCGGCGACCCTCGCTGCCACCGTTGAAGGACCAGGATTCCCTCTCTCCATGGCGAATGGGAGGAGGGGAGCAGAAGCTGAAGAGAAGAGGAGATGAAGGAATGCGGGACGCCATCCCTCCCCTCCCGCTCTTTATAAAGGAATGGGATGGGGCTCGACCGCCCCGCTCAGCCAATCAAGACACGGAAGGCGCAGGGGACTGGGACCGGCCCGCTGCTCCAGCCCGCCACGGCCCGGTTTCCCGCCTCCACCGCTCGCCACCCCAAGCGCATGGGAGTCGCGTGGCGGGCGTGCAGGACCGAAGCGACGGGTGGGGCGACCTCTCCCCACCCCGTGATCGTGGGGAGTGGACGCCCTGAAGACCACGCCTCGGTCCCATTCAGTAAAGAGGCTGCGCCTCCACGCCTCCCTCCGTTTCTGGGGAAGGCACGCACTGCCTCTTTATTACGACGTGACGCATGCGCGCAGAGCTCAGCCCCACGCATGCCGCCCACGTCACGCCCGCGCCTCCCCACGCCGCGCATGCATGCAGGAGGCGTGGGGCTACTGCTGAAGGAAACTACGCGGTAAAAACTGCCCGCCTGCCCGCAAGACCGTTCTTGGGCCTGGCCCAACGACGCCAGAAGCGCTTATGTGGCCCAGGCCCGGGGCTCTGTCGGTGTACAAAAAGGGGTACACTTTTGTACCCTATGACTGTGCAGGCAGTCGAGCCCACAGGCGCCGCCGCACCGAGCACGGCAAGGGCGGTGAAACCAAGGTAAGGCCGAAGCCGAAGAGGAGCAGAACGACGCCAAGACCAAGACCACAAAGAGCAGGGGGAGCAAAGCGGACCCCCGGGCAAGATCCTTGCCGGGGCAGGTTTAGTTAGCCCGGCAAGATCCTTGCCGTGGCAGTTCGCCCCACACCTACGGAGCGAGGTCACCCTTGAGTCCACTGCCCCCATGGGCCAAGGATTCGGGAGACATCCCCGTGGTGGCATGCAGATCTTAGTGAAGACATTCAAGACCAGATACCCACTCGAGAAGATGATGATCCTTGGCGGGATCCCAGCCAAGGAGGACCACAAGGCCCCCGGCAAGAGCCTTGCCGGGGATGACAGCAAGCGCCACGGCAAGACCCTTGCCGGGGCCCCGGCAAGGCCCTTGCCTAGGACACCCGTGGGGCCACCATCAGGCCCGCACCAGTCGCGCCCCCACCGCCGTTCGCATGCAGCTGCCGACCCAACCAGCTGGGCAGGCACCTGCGTGGCAGCGTGCAAATCTTCATGAAGACCCACCACTGCGCCACCTCAGCTGCGTGCCTGCCTACATGGCACCACAAGCACCGCTGGCCAGGGCGCGTGTCAACACCAGAGGGAGAGGCGACGGACGGGACGGGGTTCTCCCCCATCCCCGATAAAGCGAGGACACCTAAACAGGGTGCATTAAATGCGCCTCGTCATGTAATGCGAGGGATAAACTCGCACTACTGTACCCTTTCCACCTCCTGTGTGCCACTGTGGCAGCCCCTTTCCTATAAAAGGAGGCCCGAGGCGACCAGGAGGGGGATTCGGCTTTTTGGAGCTCCTCACGCCCCATAGCTAGCTCGAGAACAAAGATATACAATCTACCAAAGCAGGAGTAGGGTTTTACGCATCCTCGCGGCCCGAACCTGGATAAGTGAACCGTGTGCTACCTGTTTGATCCGCTCTTCTCACGACCCCCGCGCCCCGCAACCGCAGTAGGGATTCTTGTGATCCCATAGGTGTCGTTTCCCTCCAACAGGTTGTTAAGTGCCCCTGCTGGTTTCAGTTAAGGTTGTTAAGTACTCCTACTGATTTTACAGTCTGTCATGTTTCTTCAGTCCTATCTTCCTCCAGCCACCAAAACCAAACCAGCGCCGACGGGGCCGCCTGCTTCCGCCTCCCACGGCTGGCTGCGCCTCAAGACGACGCCGCCCACCGCCTCCTAAATCATTAACGCCGGCGTCCTCCATGGCGCGCCCTCTCAGCGTTGTCAACATGGTCAACAAACAACAGGAATCGGCGGAAATGCGTGGAGAGGATGCGGTGAGGGGCCCCCACGTCGGTATGGAAAAATAAAATGCTTCCTCCTAGTGTTTTCGACATCCGGGACCCACGACATTGTGGCGTATATAGTCAATAGACAAGAGAACAGCACAAGATCGGTGACACCTCGGACGTAGCTACTCGAGCAGTATTTTTTGTTTGGTATTGTTGAGGCGGAGCGGGGTTTGAACTGGGCTGTGGCCCGTCTAGCCTGGGCTTATATTTTATGTTCACCATGTGACCAACCCAGCTATTTTTTCTTTGTGAAAATGAGCCCAGTTTATTTTTTCTAAAGAATACCCAATCCAGGCCTACTTATTTTTTTACGTCCTGATGGGCTGCAACTCTTTCAAGACGCCTGCAAATCTTGAAAGTAATATGAAATGGGTTGTAAATATAAAAACAGATGACAAATTGGCAATTACTTTATAATTTCTGAATTTTTTCACATTTTCAGATTCCTATTTCACTTTGGGCATTAACCTAATTTAAATATATCTTCAAAGTACTTTAAATCTAGCTCGACATTTTGGTATTAAAATAGTTTGGAACCCACGAAATATCTGAAATTGGCCCAGCCAACCAAAAAAATGACTGCAATAAATTGCATAAGAAGTTGCCATGAGCTATATATAAATTATTAAAAAAAAGAGGGAGTGGTCTAACTTGTGGGCATGTTTAGTTGACGCGTATGCAAGATTTTTTTAGTTATTATATACGTCAACAAACGATTCTAGCAGACGTAACCGTTGGATGTCAATCCAACGGCCGTCGTGTTTCTTCAATCTCTGATCTTCTTGCTCCGGCCGCCAAAGCAGCGCGGCGGGCCGCCTTCTCCGCCTCCGTGGCGGGTGCTGCCTTGTGAGCCTCAGCGCTCCCTACTACTCCCACCGCTGGCCAGGGCATCCCTCTACTCACCCACACCCCCTGGTATTCTGCGGCGACGGTGATACGTCCATTTTGCATCATGCTTTTATATCGATATTTATTGCATTATGGGTTGTTATTACACGTTATGTCACAATACTTATGGCTATTCTCTCTTATTTTACAAGGTTTACATAAGGAGGGAGAATGCCGGCAGCTTGAATTCTGGCCTGGAAAAGGAGCAAATATTAGAGACCTATTCTGCACAACTCCAAAAGTCCTAAAACTCCACGAAAGTCATTTTTGGAAATAATAAAAAATATCCAGCGGAAGAAGTTCACCACAGGGGGCCCACCTGTCCACGAGGGTGGGGGGCACGCCCTACCCCCCAGGGCGCGCCCCCTACCTCGTGGGCCCCTGTTGGCTCTCCGATGCCCATCTTCTGCTATATGAGGTATTTCGATGAGGAAAAAATCATAAGCAACCTTTCGGGACGAAACTCCACCGCCACGAGGCGGAACCTTGGCAGAACCAATCTAGGGCTCCGGCAGAGCTGTTCTGTCGGGGACACTTCCCTCCGGGTGGGGGAAATCATCGCCATCATCATCACCAACGCTCCTCTCATCGGGAGAGGGAAATCTCCATCAACATATTCATCAGAACCATCTCATCTCAAAACCCTAGTTCATCTCTTGTATCCAATTCTTGTCTCCAAGTCTGGGATTGGTACCAGTAGGTTGCTAGTAGTGTTGATTACTCCTTGTAGTTGATGCTAGTTGGTTTATTTGGTGGAAGATCATATGTTAAGATCCTTTATGCATATTAATACCCCTCTGATTATTAACATGAATATGCTTTGTGAGTAGTTACATTTGTTCCTGAGGACATGGGAGAAGTCTTGCTATTAGTAGTCACTAGTCGTCAACTCGTGCGACTGCACGGCCTAGTTATTTATATTTTAAATTAGTTGATTAAATTTTAAGAACGTTGTTTATGTTACAAAAGAATATATATTGAATTCAAATAGTTCGTCCTAAGCTTTTTAATGTTTATTTTCAAAACAGAGGAGTTTTTACTGTAACGATACACCTACATAATATTTTAATGTATTCAAAATCATCACATATAGTGTTGTTATTGTTACCAAATACAATATGCATATTTTCTTTGACATGTGCCAAATGCTCATGTGGAAGCCAAATTTTTGCAGCAGAAGAAAATCATAGGTCGGTGAAGTTCCGGAAACCACAATGCAAATGTTGGAAAATGGAATGTTCAGATGTTAACGAAAAACCACAAAAAAAATTAAACACTACTTTCGTGAATATCGGGAGAGCAGCATAATGTATATAATCTTGCCATTCTACCAAATATGTAAATAAGCATGAGCCCATGAGTTACTAAATTTCTCCTAAGTTCAAAAATACCAGGTTTGTTTCTACATACTGATTGTATATTATCAAAGTGGAGTTGCTGAAAAGTTGTACAAACTTGAACATCATAAACACAATGACTCTCTGTTAAGTCCGTTGTTGCACCTCTCGGGCCATATCATTCATGAATCAACCAGTAGCCATCACTTAACGGTTTGGTTAATCCAAGAGATCAAGTGGAAGTATTATCAAATATTCAAATTGTTATATATATCAGATGCATGGCACTGGATATGCTTGAGTCATGAACGCACGACATGCATACAATTTTATTTAGTATAAACAAAATTAGACTATAGAACAGCAAGTAACTTTAGTGGGTGACAACTAATATAATTGTTTTTCCTAATGACTTGTGTATACGTGAACTGAAGACGTGAAAGAAGTTTGAGGAACAAATTTCTCTTCAACTTGCACATAAATGCATGTAGTTTTGTATTGGAGAAGAGAAACAAAGACCTTAGAGTAAGGGTACATGTCACCTTGCTTTGTAAGTTCGAAAAATAACAATCTAAAGATATATTAAAAATGTGCACCAACAGACAACTACTCCTGAGGTAGAACATAGCAATAGCTTCTATCGACTTAATTCTATATTCTAATTTTTCTGTGCGAAGTAAATGGTTCTTGGAAAGAAAAAATGGAATTTTTTGACCGAAATTATTCATGGCAATGCAGAACGTAGATATTCACAGTTGATTGTGGTGTCGGAAAAATAAAATGAAGGTAAAAGAGGTAACAACACACGCATATTAGAGGAGAGGCTAGATTTCTAGATGAAAAATACACCTCTCTTGCATCACATAATTCTGACAATATAGAGCAACTAAGCATATAAGAGAGTAGACCATCAACTCCTCTAAGTTTAAGAAAGGGACACATGAGGCATGTACGTGCTAGTTAATCAATTATTGTTTGGTTGTTCCTATTTGTTTCATCAAAACATGATTGAAAAATTGAATGCCGATGACCGGAGAGCAAACGGACATAACTTAAAACATATATCTGATCACACTAAGGGTCTGATTAGTATCATGTAAACTAAATATTTCCAGTCCAATTGGCAATTCCAGTTTTTTTAGGAAAGGTATTTTTTGTTGTTGTTGAAGACTATATCTATTCATTATAAGCTATAACACCTCTTATGGAAGTCTTCGCGACACAAACAACCATGTTAAAGCTTGAAGAAGCGAAACAAAAAAGGTTGACTAAGCTATCAGCATCGAAGAGTGCTGTGTCAGGTAGAAAGGAAAATATTTGTCCAGGAACATCCAGCTGATAACATGGGCATACCTCAGTACAACATGTATCAGTACTTGCACGGGGAAGATCTGATTTATGTTAAAAAATAGAAAAACGAACCTGTAGCTCCGCTGTGATGTGCACACCTGCTGTAACCTTGATTGATATGCCAATGTCCTGTCCGGCACCTTTTCCTACCATCAGCTACCAACGCATTGACATAAAGAAAATCAAGAACTAATTATTCGGAGCAAACTACATATGTCATAATTCTTGTTCTTTTTTTTTGAGAACTTGTCGTAACTCTTATTCTTGACATTCTGGTAGTGAATTGGTCACAGGTGGTAATACTTGTTTCTTAATCACTATTCAAAATCAAATTACAACATAGTTGAATTGATCTTTCACTCAGGGATGGCTTGAGGATGCGGGGAGGCCCGTACATTATTGTGGAGTAAGCTAGCCTAGGCTTTCATATACTTATGTACGTAGTCTATGTAATCTACCCATGAAGCAATACAGCAAACTCCATGCATATACGTACATGTAGTTATTGAGGATTTCTCGTGTGTGTGCATGAGCGTCGTATTTATTTTCTGGCTGGCTGGCCGCCGCTCTGTACATGCTTTTGTTTTGGCCTTGCGAACAGCATCTACAATCTTAGAGATAATTTACAGATCAGCTAGCTTGAGGGTAGCTTTATACAGCGAGTGGATCAATCAGAAGAAATACCTTAGGTCCTTCGTCGCATAACATGAACCAATCATATGGAGGCCAGAGAATTGGACTCTCCTTGCCCTCAGATCAAGAAGGAAGTGGAGATATGCAATTTGCCTCCCCGCCAGATCGAGCAGGAAACAGAGATGTCGTGGTGATGGCACGACATGAGTGACTGGTGGCGGCTCATGGATGACTTGAGGAGGAGGAGCGGGATGGGGGAAGAGGATGCATCAGCCCTCACGTCATGACGGGCAGATATGGTGGGTCTGAAAGAATTTCTTCTTGTTTGAGTTGAAAATTGGGTTGTACGAACTGTATATGTCTAGGACTCGGTACAATAGCTGCAGATTTCAGCTGAACTATAGATTTATTATTTAAAGGCAATAAATTTATCTGTTTTATGATAATTCACGTGGTGGTTGTGGCTCCGTTGGTCTCCATGTTTGAGTTGAACACGCTTGGACTAATCGTATCTGTCTAGGACTCTTACCACGATAGTAGATTTCATCTCAACCACAGATATGAAGGCTAAATTTACTGTTTTGTGAGAATTAACGTGGTTTCTCCATTGGTGCTTTCAATTAGTAAATATAAAATGTGAATTTGGTATTCGTTCAATATTTTGATGATATGTATGTTGTCTAGCCTCTAGTGGTGTTATGTGAACGTCGACTACATAACACTTCACCATTATTTGGGCCTAGAGGAAGGCATTGGGAAGTAATAAGTAGATGATGGGTTGCTAGAGTGACAGAAGCTTAAGCCCTAGTTTATGCGTTGCTTCGTAAGGGGCTGATTTGGATCCACATGTTTCATGCTATGGTTAGGTTTACCTTAATACTTTTGTTGTAGTTGCGGATGCTTGTAATAGAGGTTAATCATAAGTGGGATGCTTGTTCAAGTAAGAACAGCACCCAAGCACCGGTCCACCCACATATCAAATTATCAAAGTACGAACGCGAATCATATGAGCGTGATGAAAACTAGCTTGACGATATTCCCATGTGTCCTCGGGAGCGCTTTTCCTTATATAAGAGTTTGTCCAGGCTTGTCCTTTGCTACAAAAAGGATTGGGCCACCTTGCTGCACTTTATTTACTTTTGTTACTTGTTTCTCGTTACAAATTATCTTATCACAAAACTATCCGTTACCACATATTTCAGTACTTGCAGAGAATACCTTGCTGAAAACCGCTTATCATTTCCTTCTGCTCCTCGTTGGGTTCGACACTCTTACTTATCGAAAGGACTACAATAGATCCCCTATACTTGTGGGTCATCAAGACTCTTTTCTGGCGCCGTTCTTGGGAGTGAAGCGCCTTTGGTAGGTGGAATTTGGTAAGGAAAAATTTATATAGTGTGCTGAAATTTACTGTCACTTGTTACTATGGAAAGTAATCCTCTGAGGGGCTTGTTAGGGTATCTTCACCCGACCAGAGAAACAAAGAATTGCTTCTCAACCTACTGAACCTACTGAAAATGAAAATATTCCTTTTGAAGTTCCTTCAGGTATGATGGAAAAACTGCTAGCTAATGCTTTTACAGGAGATGGAACAAAGCATCCTGATGAGCATCTACTCTATGTGGATGAAGTTTGTGGATTATTTAAGCTTGCAGGTAAACCCGATGATGTTGTTAAGAAGAAGGTCTTCCCTTATCTTTGAAGGGAGATGCATCGACATGGTATAGGCTATGTGATGATACGGGATCATGGAACTATAAACGAATGAAGCTGGAATTTCATCAAAAATATTATCCTATGCATCTTGTTCATCGTGATCGCAATTATATATATAATTTTTGGCCTCGCGAAGGAGAAAGCATCGCTCAAGATTGGGGGAGGCTTAAATCAATGTTATATTCATGCCCCAATCATGAGCCCCCAAGAGAAATAATTCTTCAAAGTTTTTATGCTCGGCTTTCTCATAATAATCAAACCATGCTCGATACTTCTTGTGCTGGCTCTTTTATGATGAAGACTATTGAATTTAAATGGAATTTATTGGATAGAATTAAACGCAACTCTGAAGATTGGGATCTCGACAAAGGTAAGGAGTCAGGTATGACACCTATGTTTGATTGTGTTAAATCTTTTATGGATACCGATATTTTCCGTAAATTTTGCACTAAATATGGACTTGACTCTGAGATAGTAGCTTCTTTCTGTGAATCTTTTGCTACTTATGTTTATCTCCCTAAGGAGAAGTGGTTTAAATATCATCCTCCCATAGAAGTAAAAGTAGCTGCACCTATTAAAGTTGAAGAAAAGACGGTCACTTATAATGATCCTATTGTTCCTACTTCTTATGTTGAGAAACCACCTTTGTCTGTTAGAATAAAGGATCATGCTAAAGCTTCAACTGTGGTTCGTAAAAGCAATATTAGAACTTATACACTTCCTGAGCAAGTTAAAGTTGAACCTAATGTTGCTATTGTTAAAGATCTCTTGGCTGATAATATTGATGGGCATGTTATTCAATTCTGCGGTGAAACAGCTAGAATTGCCAAACCTTGTGCTAAAGATAAACATAGACCTGTGGTAGGTGTGCATGTTATTTCTGTTAAAATAGGAGATAATTGTTATCATGGCTTATGTGATATGGGTGCTAGTGCTAGTGTTATACCTATTACCTTATATGAAGAAATTAAGCATGAAATTGCACCTGCTGAGTTGGAAGATATTGATGTCACAATTAAACTTGCCAATAGAGATACTATATCAGCAATGGGAATTGTTAGATATGTTGAAGTCTTGTGTGGGAAAACTAAATATCCTGCTAATTTTCTTGTTCTTGGTTCCCCACAAGATAGCTTTTGTCCCATTATATTTGGTAGACCCTTCTTGAACACTGTCAATGCTAAGATAGACTGCAAAAAGAATGTTGTTACTATTGGCTTGGATTATATGATTCATGAGTTTAATTTCTCTAAATTTAGTAAACAACACCGTGAAGAAAAATTACCTAGTAAGGATGAAATTATTGGTCTTGCTTCTATTTCCGTACCTCCCAGTGATCCTTTAGAACAATATTTGCTAGACCATGAAAATGATATGTTTATGAATGAAAGAAGGGAAATAGATGAAGTATTCTTTAAACAGGAACCTATTCTGAAACACAATTTGCATGAAGAAGAAAGATTATTGAAAACTCTGAAGAAGCACCGTGCTGCTATTGGATATACTCTTGATGATCTTAATGGCATTAGTCCCACTCTATGTCAACATAAAATAAATTTGGAAGAAGATGCCAAACCAGTTCGTGATCATCAACGACGTATGAATCCTAAAATGAAAGAAGTGGTAAGAAAGGAAATACTAAAGCTTCTGGAGGCAGGTATTATTTATCCCGTTGCTGATAGTCAGTGGGTAAGTCCTGTTCATTGTGTCCCTAAAAAGGGAGGCATTACTGTTGTTCCTAATGATAAAGATGAATTGATTCCACAAAGAATTATTACAGGCTATAGGATGGTAATTGATTTCCGCAAATTAAATAAGGCTACTAAAAAGGATCATTACCCCTTACCTTTTATTGATCAATTGCTAGAAATATTATGCAAGCATACACACTACTGCTTTCTAGATGGTTATTCTAGGTTCTCTCAAATACCTGTGTCGGCTAAAGATCAATTAAAGACTACTTTTACATGCCCTTTTGGTACTTTTGCTTATAGACGTATGCCTTTTAGTTTATGTAATGCACCTGCTACCTTTCAAAGATGCATGATGGCTATATTCTCTGACTTTTGTGAAAAGATTTGTGAGGTTTTCATGGACGACTTTTCCGTCTATGGATCTTCTTTTGATGATTGCTTGAGCAATCTTGATTGAGTTTTTCAGAGATGTGAAGAAACTAATCTTGTCTTGAATTGGGAAAAGTGCCACTTTTATGGTTAATGAAGGTATCGTCTTGGGGCATAAAGTTTCTGAAAGAGGTATTAAAGTTGATAAAGCCAAGGTTGATGCTATAGAAAAGATGCCATGTCCCAAGGACATCAAAGGTATAAGAAGTTTCCTTGGTCACGCCGGATTTTATAGGAGGTTCATTAAGGACTTCTCAAAAATTTCTCGGCCTCTGACTAATTTACTACAAAAAGATATACCATTTGTCTTTGATGATGATTGTGTAGAAGCATTTGAAATACTTAAGAAAGCATTGATCTCTGTACCTATTGTTCAGCCACCTGATTGGAATTTACCTTTTGAAATTATGTGTGATGCTAGTGATTATGTTGTAGGTGCTATTCTAGGGCAAAGAGTTTATAAGAAATTAAATGTTATCCATTATGCTAGTAAGACTCTAGACAATGCTCAAAGAAATTATGCTACTACTGAAAAAGAATTCTTAGCAGTTGTATTTGCTTGTGAAAGTGCGTTATATCGACTAGAGGGGGGTGAATAGGCGATTTTTATGAATTCTTCACTGAGTAATTTGCTAGTGAGGAAATTCCTTAGCGAAGAACTACTTGCAGCGGAATAAGTACTCAGAAGTAAACATAACAGAATAGATGCATGGTCATCATGAAGAAATGAAGACAAACACGGAGTACAGAAAGCGTAAGCACATGATAGCACAAGATGAAGACAAACAGACTGAAGAAATTGAACTGAGGAAATTGAGAAAGTCTTCAGTCAAAGTCTTCAAACACAGATATGAACAAACACACAACACAATAATGAGGAAATGAAAGTGTTGAGGAAATAGAACCAGTTGGCTTGGTGAAGACAATGATTTGGTAGACCAGTTCCAACTGTTGTCTCAGTTGTACATCTGGTTGGAGCGGCTAGGTATTTAAACCTGAGGACACACAGTCCTCACTGTATTCTCCTTGAGCTAAGGACACACAGTCCTCGCCCAATCACTCGTGGTAAGTCTTCAGGTGACTTCCGAACCTTCACAAACTCTGTCACTCGGTGATCCACAATTCCTCTTGGATGCTCTAGACCATGACGCCTAACCGTCTGGAAGAAGCACAGTCTTCAAAGGTAACAAGCGTCGGATCCACGCATGATCAATATCTTCAGTGATGCTTAATCACTTTGGGTTTGTAGGTGTTTGGGTTTGGGTTTTGGATTTTCCTCACTTGATGATTTTCGCTCAAAGTCCTCGGAGGATGGGATGCTCTCAATTGACAAGTGTCAGTTTCTAGCGGAGCAGCCAACCACCTAGTGGTTGTAGGGTGCGGCTATTTATAGCCTAGGGAGCAGCCCGACATGATAAGACATAAATGCCCTTCAACGATATGACCGTTAGGTGGATAAGATATTTTGGGACAGCTGGCACATAGCACAGCAACGGTCGGAAATTTGAGGTACAAATTCCTCAGGGCTATCATGTTCCTCACTGTGTAGGCAATCCGCACTGGCGAATTCCTAACTCCTCAGTCAGAACAAAGTCCTCGGTGACCAGGAGAACTTCGTCTCTGTCACTGAAGAAATTGACTGAACTGTATGATATTTCCAATGGCTTCACTCGAAGGGATTGGTAGGTGTAGGATTTTGAGTTGAGCATCACATGAAATTTTTTCCTTAGTATTTCCTCGACCCCCTTTAATAGTACGGTGTTTCCTATGACTCAAGAAAGAGAAAATGAAACTACGAAAACAAAAGTCTTCACGCTTCATGTTCCTCGAATGAATACCAAGTCTGCAAGGTTACACCAATTTCTTCACTTTCAAAGTCTTCAGAAAGTCTTCAGAATATCGAAGTCTTCAGTCGAAGAACTTCATTTTAGGGGTCGACTTTCTCTGTAAATATCAAACTCCTCATACACTTATAGACCTGTGTACACTCATAAACACATTAGATTCTTAACCTATAAGTCTTCAATACACCAAAATCACTAAGGGGCACTAGATGCACTTACAATCTCCCCCTTTTTGGTGATTGATGACAATATAGGTTAAGTTTTCAACAGGGATAAACATATGAAGTGTAAATACTGATATTGAGGAATTTGATTGCAAGATATAGAAGAACTCCGCCTGCAGATGTGCATAGTGAGGAATTTGCTTTTGAAGCAATGCACACTTGAAGAGTTGAACCATGGAGATCTCCCCCTATATCTTGTAATTCATACACGCATTTGATATATAATATGAAGAATTTGAAATGCATGATGAAAAATGGCGACTGACGAATTTCAGCATGCGTGCGATAATATTAACGAGGAATAAGCATGCAGAATAACGTAGCAGAAGTATCAGACCACCATCGGGTTTAAGTTTACAACTCAATCCAATAAAAGTTTTGGAAGAACGAGAGTTGTAACTTAGCAAAAAAACGCCCATATAATAGACCCGCTTGAAGACTAACTCAGATTTCTCCCCCTTTGTCATCGAATGACCAAAAGGATCAAAACTGAGGACTAACGCCCCTGAAGATAATCAAGTTGATGAAGGAGCGCCAGCGTTGTCAGGGTTGGTTGTTGAAGTAGGGCCTGCCGCTGTGTCGTCCAAGTCTTCATTTTCATCAGTGTCACGCGATGAAGTATAAGAGCTGGCCACCAAAGAAGGAACCTTGACCTTCTTGTATTTCTTCGGAGGAGGTGCAGACTAGTCAAAGTCTTCTTTGAGACCCATTTTCTTCAGATCTTCAGCGCTGTAGACATGAGACAGAACAACCCAGGTACGGTTGAAGGTTTCACGGAGGTAGTAGTGGTTTTTCTTCACTGCATTGTGTGTTGAAGTCATGTTGTGAAGAATTGAACCAAACTGACGCTTGACCCATTTATGATTGCGATCAACCTTCCGATGAAGGCGAGGAGTAACTCACGATCGATCATCACCACAGGTCTTTGTGGCTTGAGGATTTTGCTTGGCGAGTTGTTGGCGGCGAGTCATGTGTGGCAGAGTCATCATTGGTGGAGTAGGATGCAGCCTTGCGAAACTGACCATCCAATGGACGAATGCCTTCATCTATCACAGCAGTTGCCTTGCCTTTGTCATAAGCTGAGGAAAATGTCCTTTTGAGGACTTCAAATGGAGGCAAGTAGCTGTAGTGGTTCAGAGTGTCAGCTTTGTAGTTGAGTGAAGACCTTGTCCTGATGAATCTCATAATCCATGGCGCATAAGGCTTCAGATCAAATGGTGGCATTGCAATATTGGCCAGAGTCCTCATGAAGGAATCATGGAAGTTGACGGGAACGCCATGAGTGATGTTGAAAAGCAGATTCTTCATGATGCCAACGACTTCTTCATCATTTGAGTCGTGGCCTTTGATAGGACTCATTGTCTTCGACAGAATGCGATAGACAGTCCGAGGCACATACAGTAATTCCTTGACGAGGAAATTGGTTCGAGGGGCCTGCCCTGGCTTCAAAGGCTTCATCAAAACTTGCATGTAGTGATTTGAAAGCTCAGTTTCACTATAGACACAACGTGCATCTTCAAGGGGAGGACTGAGTGGTAGGGCACGAAGCAATTCAGAAGCTGGTGCCTTGTAATGACTGTTCTCTGTCATCCAGTCCAGCACCCATGAATTCACATCTTCAGAGTCGCCTGTGATGTGCAATGTTGCATAGAACTGAAGAATGAGTTCTTCATTCCAATCACTGATGTCAGTGCAGAAGTTTAGTAGCCCAGCATCGTGAAGAACACTGAGGACTGGCTCGAAGCACGGCAGAGACTCCATGTCTACGTGAGGAATATGTGCATGATCGAAGACTTTGTCTTTGTTGAACAACACTTAGGAATAGAAATTGGCTTGACTAGCAGTCCAGAAACGCCTCTTCCTTATGCGAGCAGAGTCATATGGATTGTAATCAGTGAAGAATACGTACTCGCCAAAGAAGTCTTCAGCCTTGAACTTTTGCTTCCTTGAGAACAGATCCTTTGGCTTTGGCAGAGGGGTGTAAGTGAGTTGCATCACGACCTCAGGAACCGCGAGCTCAAGTTCTTCAGGTTGAGGAATTTCTGGTTCCTCTTCAGGTGCAGTCTGTGCTGTCACATTATCAGCAGCAGCAGTTTCTTCAGCACTAGTGGCTCGAATGTCTTCACGGACAGATGAGGTGGGATGAGTTTCTTCAGAGCCCATTTGAACTGTTGGTGCAGGGGAGTGAGGAATTTGCTGTAGTGGGGTGAAGAGTGGAGAATTGGGATGCTGACTTTCCCAAAAGTCATCAGTCATAACTGGCGTGGTACTTCCAATATCCATGTCTTCATCTTCTAATTCTTCAACACCAGCCTCTTCAGCAGTGAACTGAGGCATTGGTGAGGATACCACTGGGGTTGAAGGGATCGTATCCACTTCAATTTCCTCATTAATCTGCTCTAACGAAGCAGCAGATTGAGTTTCTTCATCAGATCCGCTTGGGATCTCATATTCTTCACCAAAAGGAACAAGGTCCTTTGATGGCATGGTGGAAATCAGAACAGCATCGATCGGATTTTCAAAAGAGCTGGTCATAGGCTTCATCTTCTTTGGAACTGAAGATTCTGAAGCACTTGATGCTTTCCTTTTCTTCACTGCAGCTCGCTCTGCAGCCTTGGTCTTCTTCACATCTGATGCACATGGAAGGATAGGAGTTGGTGTAGGCGCGGGAGGAGCTGAGGAATCTGTTTGAATTTCCTCGGGCGCAACTGATGCAGTTGCCCTGACTTCTTCAGTTTCTTCAGGCGCACCACTAGTGGATGCCGTGGCAATTTCTTCAGCGGTTGGAATGGAGTCATCAGCCCTGGAACTAGCATTTTCTTCAGCAGCCTGAAAGTCATCAGCGCTGCTGGCATGTTCTTCGATTGGTGGCGAAGCTTGACTTGAGGAACTTCTTGTTGCGATGGGGCTGCAACATTGGTGAACTTCTCAGTCAGTTTCACAAAGCTGACTTTGGCTCCTTTCCAATCAGCATAGTATGAATTGAATTTGTCGCTGAGGGTTTTGATGTCAGACTGAATTTTGATGAGTTCATCAGTCGACATTTTGACCACGTTGGTCTTCAGAAACTTTTCTTTCTTGTACTGGGCCTTCTTAATCTGCCTGGCCTGATCATATTTCCATTTCTCCTCTTGGATGAAATGAGTCAGCATGTGATTTTGACTAGGTGTCAACTTCAAGTCAGGCATAGGATTATTTGGGTCCTTGTGCCAGAGATCAATGTAGTCTAGGATCGCCCTTGGATCCAAAAGTAGGGGCACAGGTGTGCCTTTGGCTCTAGCGGCCCTTTCTTATCTGTCTCTGATGATTTCCGCAAGTTCATCATCATCAGCTTCATCTTCTTCAGGTGGCTCTTGGAAGGTGACCTGTTTCTTCTTAGGACTTGGCCGAGGACCTTGTCCAGCAGTTGCCTTGGTCTTCAGCAGAGTGGGGCCAGATGAAGAATTTGGTGCAGTTGAGGAACTTGCTGAGACACCAGAGGCAATAGATATGCCTGCAGTCCTTTGGCACGAGGCCAGATGCGGAGGTGCTGAGGACTTTGTCGGAACAGCTGAGGACTTTGGAGGAGGTGCTGAGGATTTTGAAGGAGCAGGAGCAGCTTGAGGAATTGGTCTTGAAGATTTTGAAGTGCCTGGCCGTGAGGGCGCAGCTGAGGAACTTTGCCGTGAGGTTGAGGAGGGTGTACTTGCGAATGTCATCAGCTTCCGCCATCTTGCACAGATCGGTCAGACCAATCTCAGTGACGGTCCACAACTCGCTGTTCATCGCCATGAGGCGCTTTTTCATCATGGCCTTCCACTTGGGATACTCGTGACCGTCAAAGATAGGGCATGTCACTTTCTTCATACTGCGGTCGACATAAGTAAAACTCGGCGGTTAAACCAAAATCACAGAACAAGGAGTACCTTGCTCGATACCAATTGAAAGTCGTTATATCGACTAGAGGGGGTGAATAGGCGATTTTATGAATTCTTCATCGAGGAATTTGCTAGTGAGGAAATTCTTAGCGAAGAACTACTTGCTGCGGAATAAGTACTCGAAGTAAACACAACAGAATACATGCATGGTCATCATGAAGAAATGAAGACAAACACGGAGTACAGAAAGCGTAAGCACAGGATAGCACAAGATGAAGACAAACAGACTGAAGAAATTGAACTGAGGAAATTGAGAAAGTCTTCAAACACAGATATGAACAAACACACAACACAGTAATGAGGAAATGAAAGTGTTGAGGAAATAGAACCAGTTGGCTTGGTGAAGACAATGATTTGATAGACCAGTTCCAACTGCTGTCTCAGTTGTACATCTGGTTGGAGCGGCTAGGTATTTAAACCTGAGGACACACAGTCCCAGACACACAGTCCTCACCGTATTCTCCTTGAGCTAAGGACACACAGTCCTTGCCCAATCACTCGTGGTAAGTCTTCAGGTGACTTCCAAACCTTCACAAACTCGGTCACTCGGCGATCCACAATTCCTCTTGGATGCTCTAGACCATGATGCCTAACCGTCTGGAAGAAGCACAGTCTTCAAAGGTAAAAAGCGTCGGATCCATGCAGGATCAATCTCTTTAGTGATGCTCAATCACTTTGGGTTTGTAGGTGTTTGGGTTTGGGTTTTGGATTTTCCTCACTTGATGATTTTCGCTCAAAGTCCTCGGAGGATGGATGCTCTCAATTGACAAGTGTCAGTTTCTAGCAGAGCAGCCAACCAGCTAGTGGTTGTAGGGGGAGGCTATTTATAGCCTAGGGAGCAGCCCGACATGATAAGACATAAATGCCCTTCAATGATATGACCGTTAGGTGGATAAGATATTTTGGGACAGCTGGCGCATAGCACAGCAACGGTCGGAAATTTGAGGTACAAATTCCTCAGGGCTATCATGTTCCTCACTGTGTAGGCAATCCGCACTGGCGAATTCCTAACTCCTCAGTCAGAACAAAGTCCTCAGTGACCAGGAGAACTTCGTCTCTGTCACTGAAGATATTGACTGAACTGTATGAGATTTCCAATGGCTTCACTCGAAGGGATTGGTAGGTGTAGGATTTTGAGTTGAGCATCACATGGAAATTTTCCTTAGCATTTCCTCGACCCCCTTTAACAGTACGGTGTTTCCTATGACTCAAGAAAGAGAAAATGAAACTACGAAAACAAAAGTCTTCACGCTTCATGTTCCTCGAATGAATACCAAGTATGGAAGGTTACACCAATTTCTTCACTTTCAAAGTCTTCAGAAATTCTTCAATCGAAGAACTTCATTTTTAGGGGTCGACTTTCTCTGTAAATATCAAACTCCTCATAGACTTATAGACCTGTGTACACTCATAAACACATTAGATTCTTAACCTATAAGTCTTCAATACACCAAAATCACTAAGGGGCACTAGATGCACTTACAGCTTGTGATAAGTTCAGACCTTATATTGTTGATTCTAAAGTAAGTATTCACATTGATCATGCTGCTATTAAATACCTTATGGACAAGAAAGATGCTAAACCTAGACTTATTAGATGGGTTCTCCTGCTACAAAAATTTGATTTGCATATTGTTGATAGAAAGGGAGCTGAGAACCCCATTGCAGACAACTTGTCTAGGTTAGAAAATATTCTTGATGACCCACTACCTATTGATGATAGCTTTCCTGATGCACAATTAAATGTTATAAGTACTTCTCGTAGTACTCCATGGTATGCTGATTATGCTAATTACATTGTTGCTAAATTCATACCACCTAGTTTCACATACCAGCAAAAGAAAAAGTTTTCTATGATTTGAGACATTACTTTTGGGATGACCCACATCTTTATAAAGAAGGAGTAGATGGTGTTATTAGAGTTGTGTACCTGAGCATGAACAGGAACAGATCCTACGCAAGTGCCACTCCGAAGCTTATGGAGGACACCACGCTGGAGATAGAACTACACACAAGGTATTGCAATCCGGTTTTTATTGTTCTACTCTCTTCAAGGATTCCCGTAAGTTTGTCTTATCTTGCGATGAATGTCAAAGAATTGGTAATATTAGTAGACGACAAGAAATGCCTATGAATTATTCACTTGTTATTGAACCATTTGATGTTTGGGGTTTTGATTATATGGGACCTTTTCCTGCCTCTAATGGTTATACACATATTTTAGTTGCTGTTGATTATGTTACTAAGTGGGTAGAAGCTATTCCAACTAGTAGTGCTGATCATAACACTTCTATTAAAATGCTTAAGGAAGTTATTTTTCCGAGGTTTGGAGTCCCTAGATATTTAATGAGTGATGGTGGTTCACATTTTATTCATGGTGCTTTCCGTAAAATGCTTTCTAAGTATGACGTTAATCATAGAATTGCATCTCCTTATCACCCACTGTCTAGTGGTCAAGTAGAATTGAGTAATAGAGAGCTCAAATTAATTTTGCAAAAGACTGTCAATAGGTCTAGAAGAATTGGTCTAAGAAACTTGATGATGCATTATGGGCTTATAGAACTGCATATAAAAATCCTATGGGTATGTCTCCGTATAAAATGGTTTATGGAAAAGCATGTCACTTACCTCTCGAACTAGAACATAAGGCATATTGGGCTATTAAAGAGCTCAACTATGATTTCAAACTTGCCGGTGAAAAGAGGTTATTTGATATTAGCTCACTTGATGAATGGAGAACCCAAGCTTATGAAAATGCCAAGTTGTTTAAAGAAAAGGTTAAAAGATGGCATGACAAAAGGATACAAAAGCGTGAGTTTAATTTAGTGTATTATGTATTGCTATACAACTCTCGTTTAAGATTTTTTGCAGGAAAACTTCTCTCTAAATGGGAAGGCCCCTACGTTATCGAGGAGGTCTATCGTTCCGGTGCCATAAAAATCAACAACTTCGAAGGAACAAATCCAAAGGTGGTAAAAGGTCAAAGAATTAAACATTATATCTCAGGTAATCCCATAAATGTTTGTAACGCCCCGGATACAACTTTCCATATTCGTAACTCCAACTCTTGCCTTTTCCGGAGATGCGATATATTATTTCCTCCGTGGTTGGGTTTTTGTCTTTTGTTTTGCTTTTTGTTCATGTCATGCATCTCATCTCATGGCATCATGCGCATTGCATCTGCATGTTTTCATAAAACTTGTAGCCGTTCGTAGTTACCGTTTCTATCTTAGTCTTCGTTGACCTGTTGTCGGACCCCATTGTCTTTGTTTTCCCCTCTCGTCTAAATGCCCACCCTCTCTGTGCAGCCACCAACCCCTTTGCGCTCATTCGAAACTTCCCTGAACCCAACCCGCTCAGTCATCACCGTTGCATTCGGATCATCCCCAAACGTACGTAAGATATCTTCGTTTTATTTATTGGACTTCCTAACCTATTTTCCCGGAGCCGTTCGATCGTGATCGGGTGACTCAAAAACTCCCCTCTTTTCCTATATATATAGACCCAACCCTAAAATTGAGGAGAGATGTCCCATCCATCCTCCTCGCCGCCACTCCACCAAATCCTCTCGGGATCCCCTCCCTCGATCCCGCAGCCTCCTCCCTTCCTCGTTTTCAGATCCACCCAATCCCTCCATCCCGATCCAGATCCTCTCCAACCTCCGACCAGCCTCCTCCTTCCTCGGGATCGAACCCGAGCCAACGCGTGCAGCTCCTGATCCCCTCCTCGATCCACCCATCCCCAGCGCCCGCAACCCTCCTCCTTGATCGATCCCGAGTGGGAGAGGACCCGGACGGCTCGTCCCCGCACAGCCGCGAGGCACCGGCCTCCTCAGCTCCTCCGGCCCTGCAACAACCTCGCCGGACCACCAGATGAACCAGGCCGCCCCTCTGCTCCCCTCCGTCGTCCCTTTTTTTCCTTTCCTTCTCCCTCTCGTCTCACATCTCTCTCTCTCTCTCTCTCTCTCTCTCTCTCTCTCTCTCTCTCTCTCTCTCTCTCTCTCTCTCTCTCTCTCTGCTTGTACAGGGAGTTCCGACGCCTCGAAGTCGCAGTGTCGCCGTCGAGCCCTCTTCTGCTTCACCTGCTGCAGGGCTCCATCGCCCCTGCGTCGCCGTGCCCGTGTCCAGCAGATGAGCACCGCCGACCTCCTTCGTCTCGTCCCAGCGTCGGACGTGGAGCCGCGACTCCCGCCGAACCTCCTCCCTGCCCGAGGCTGCTGCCTCCCCGTCGTCTTCGCGTCCTCACGCCGGCGTCCCAGCCACCTGGACCGTGCCTCGTCGTCCCGAGCAGGAACGCTCGTCCTCGTCTCTCTCGACGCCCGTTGCCCCTCGTCGGAGCTCCTCTCCAGCACGCCACCGTTGAGCGCCACCGCAGCAGCAGCCCCAGGCGAGCCCCAGTCGCGCGCCTCTCCTTCCCTTGCTCCTCATCTCGGACTCATATCTCTCTCTCCTTACTGGACAGGAAAACGCCATGGCCGCCCCTGAGCTCCGTCCGCGCCGTCGTTGCCCGGATCCGGCGCCGGCCAGCCGGATCCGCCCCGTTTCCACCTCGCCGGCCTTCCCTGCATCCTGCTGCGGCTCGACCTCCGCGCCAAGTCCCTCACCTCGCCGCCCCTTCGCCTTGCTCGCCGGAGCTCTGCTCCAGGTGCCGCCCGCAGCTCTGCATCGAGCAGAGGACGAGCAGCTCGCCCGCTCTCCCCGTTGACCGCGCGCCTGGGCTGCCTCCCCTCCAGCGCCAAGGCCCATCGCCCTTCCAGCCTCCCTCTCCACTGAACCGGCCCAAGGCCCATGGGTGAGCAGCCCCCTCCAGATCCCCCTCACATGCCTTTGTTGGGCCAATCAGTTTCGGCCTGCGTAGGTTTTTTTAGCATCTGTGAATTTGTCTAATTATCCAGCGATTTACAGTTTTACAGAAAACCCCCTGTTCATCATGCATATAATAACTTTTTAACAGTGCATCATATGTAAAAACTTTATATATGTAAAATGCTTAGAAAATTGTGTAGATTAATAATATGCCACTTTCATCTATGTTAAAAATGTTTAACATGCTGTTTGTGTTTATTTTGCTTAATGCCATGCTAAAATGATTTATTTCATAACTAAATAGCCGTAGCTCCATTTTAAATAAACTTTATATGTAAATGGGGTGGAAAAATGCATAGATTAACGTGGTGCACTTTATTTTCCTGTTTAACAACAATAAAATATGGTTTAGGGCAGAACAGTACCAAAATTCATTATTTGCATATGGGGATTTTCCGGAATTGTTGTTTGTTGCTTCCGGCCTCATTTAAACTTGCCTAGATAGTTAGTTTCATCATGCTTCACCTCTTGCCATGTTTAACAACATTTAATATTGTTGTGTACCTAAAGGAGAGCGAACTAAATACTTGCATGTGGTGTTTCGTCAATATGCAACTCGTTGCATATTGAGCTCCACTTAACTTGTAGTATTGCTTATTGCACTTTGCCATGCCATGCTCATTAAATCGGACATGCATCATACTTGATTGTGCATTATGGCGTGTTTATGTGATGGTTGTTTACTATGTTGTTTGTTTCTTTCCGGGTTGCTTCTCTCGTTAGCTTCGGTTTCATTCCGGAGTTGTGAGGATTCATTCGACTTCGTCCGTTTGTCTTCTTCATGGATTCGTTCTTCTTCCTTGCGGGATTTCAGGCAAGATGACCATACCCTCGAAATCACTTCTATCTTTGCTTGCTAGATGCTCGCTCTTTTGCTATGCCTATGCTAGGATGCCTACCACGTGCTATATCATGCCTCCCATGTTGCCATGTCAGCCTCTAACCTTTTTCACCCTTCCTAGCAAACCGTTGTTTGGCTATGTTACCGCTTTGCTCAGCCCCTCTTATAGCGTTGTTAGTTGCAGGTGAAGATGAAGTTTGTTCCTTGTTGGAACATGGAGATGTTGTTCCTTGTTGGAACATGTTTACTTGTTGGGATATCACAATATATCGTATTTAATTAATGCATCTATATACTTGGTAAAGGGTGGAAGGCTCGGCCTTATGCACGGTGTTTTGTTCCACTCTTGCCGCCCTAGTTTCCGTCATACGGTGTTATGTTCCTTGATTTTGCGTTCCTTACGGTTGGGTGATTTATGGGACCCCTTGACAGTTCTCTTTGAATAAGAATCCTCCGGCAAGGCCCAACATTGGTTTTACCATTTGCCACCTAAGCCTTTTTCCCTTGGGTTCTGCAGACTCAAGGGTCATCTTTATTTTAACCCCGGGCGGTGCTCCTCCAGTGCTGGTCCAAATTAAACCACTTGCGGTGCCGCCCGAGGCAACTTGGGGTATCGTCGGTTGTCGTGCGTAGTGTTCATCCGGTGTGCCACGAGAGCGAGATATGTGCAGCTCCTATCAGGATTTGTCGGCACATTCGGGCGGCTTTGCTGGTCTTGTTTTATTCTGTCGAAATGTCTTGTAGTCCAGGATTCCGAGACTGATCGGGTCTTCGGTAGAAGAAATATCCTTCGTTGGTCGCGAGAGCTTATCATGGGCTAAGTTGGGACACCCTGCAGGTATTATCTTTGAAAGCCGTGCCGCGGTTATGAGGCAGATGGGAATTTGTTAATGTCGGTTGTAGAAAACCGAAGTTGATCTTAATTAAAATACATCAACCGCGTGTGTAACCGTGAGGTCTCTTCTCGTGAGTCCGGGAAGTGAACACGGTGTTGGAGTTATGCTTGGCGTGGGTTGTTCTAGGATCACTTCTTGATCATAGTTGTTCGACCGTGCTTTTGCCTTCTCTTCTCGCTCTCATTTGCGTATGTTAGACACCGGATATGCTAGTTGCTTGCTGCAGCTCCACCTCACTACCTTCTCCTACCCATAAGCTTAAATAGTCTTGATCTCACGGGTGTGAGATTGCTGAGTCCCGTGACTCACGGATACTTCAAAACCAGTTAGCGGTGCGGTGAAACCGTGCGGTGGCGCATCAAGCTCAAGGAGGAGCTCGATGAAGATCTTGTTCATTGTGTTGTTTCGTTTCAGTTGATCAGTAGTGGAGCCCAGTTGGGACGATCGGGGATCTGTGTAGCATTTGGGGTAGTCTTCTTATATTTTTGGTTCCGTAGTCGGACCTTGATTGTATCTGTATGATGTAATGTTTTACTCATGTATTGTGTGAAGTGGCGATTGTAAGCCAACTATGTATCTCTTTCCCTTATGTATTACATGGGTTGTGTGAAGATTACCTCACTTGCGACATTGCTTTCAATGCGGTTATGCCTCTAAGTCGTGCTTCGACACGTGGGAGATATAGCCGCATCGAGGGCGTTACAAGTTGGTAATCAGAGCCATCCCCGACTTAGGAGCCCCCTGCTTGATTGAATCGCTGACTTTGTTGAGTCTAGAAAAAAATGTTTTGAGTCTTACGATTATATATATCGAGAGTAGGATTCTTTTTACTCCTCGGTCCCTTCGTCGCTCGGTGAGGCATCTGGCGTAGAAGTTTTGACTCTTCTCTTCTCAAATTTCACTAAAAAATTTAGGATCACGGGTATCTTGGAATCGTTCCGATGGTTTTGTGGCGAGAACATTGTTCTTGGTGCCTCGACATTTAAGGGTTGTGGCAGTGTCGGGGAGTTGAGATCCGAGGTGTTGTCGTCACAATTTTATCGTTGCGATTCTGGAATACCGAGCTTTGCCGACATCGAAAATCTCTTTTATGCAGTTGTTGGTGAGATAACCTCGATAACCCGAGATTGGGCGAGCTCGAGAGTATTGCCATGACTCGTATAATGGATGCTTTTGAAGGTCGAGGTAAACGATTTCCGAAGGTTTCTTGGTTATGTGTTGACGGATGGATACAGCTGGATCTAGGTATTGTTAGTTTGGGTGATATATTTTGTGTCCCCTGTATCCCCAACACCTGATTGCATAACCAGAAAGTTTCGGGAGTTTATAAGTGGGAATTCAAGTACCTCGTAGGATATCTTTCCAACACACACATGGTACGATATGGGATCTATCATATGTTTGTTTCCGGCTTATTCTGCAAGCCAATCCTTTGTTTTTGTTCCGTTTTGTGGTATTCAAGTTGCTTCAATGCCAAGTGTTGACTCCATACCTTCCCTAAACGGTGTTCTCATATTTCTATGTGAACACTAATCCTTCTTGTTCATCGAGGTCGTCATGTTAATTCTGTTCCCAACCGGCGTGCTTCTCTTCAAGTAAATCCGATCATTGCAACATTCGCAAGATCAATTCTAAGCTTTTTTCTGAACGGTGTTCATTTCATCCGAACCAAGTTGTCTTTGTTTTCCCGCCCTCCCACCCCTTTTTCTTCAAGGACTCAGATTTCTTAATCATGTATCCTTTTATTTGTGGGAAGTCTCTTCATTCTTTTCTTTCAATGTTCTTATCCGGTGATTTCCCATGAAGATGCTCAACAGTTTCAAGTTCATCATCCTTCATTGTTGTTTCTTCTCCGGTGGATCCAATTCAAGTTTTCGGTGTTGATCATATCCTTTTCCCCGTTTGAAATGTTTTCCCATACAGGTGCACCTCATAATCTTTCAGTTCTTGTTATTCAATTGTTCCGGAGTGTTGAAGATATCTCAGAAGATTCGCATTTCCATTCCCAATCCTTTCAAGCTATCTGGAGATAATTATCTCATTCAAGCCATTTAATTCAACCGGCGCAATCTCTCTTTAAATCGTTCAACGGTGTTTCTTTTGAGTGGGCCCTAACCCACAGGTCTTTTTCCAGGATCTTACCTGACTCTTCTAATTTTCCCGGAGCTTCTAAAATTCTTTTCAAAGTTTGACGTAAGAATGAGTTATCATCAGTCAAATGTCTTTCTCCAAGATCTTTCAAATTCTTTTCATCGTTGGTTCAACCTTTCTAATTTTCATCCCGGAGTATCTCAACAATTCATGGTGGTGTTTCTCGTCGTCATTCTCGAATTTTGAAGACCGAAGAAGAGTTTCTCTTTAATCTTGCTCCATTCTCTTCAAGATTCATGGTTCTAGCTTCGTGCCATCCTCATAATTGTTTTGATTGTGAGAATTCTTTTCACCCATCCGAAGCAATTCAGGAGTCTTTTCAGTTTGATTCCCCGGAGCCCATCATCTTAGAATTATTCATTCCAGCTTTCAGCTCTCGCTCTCCAAATCTTACCGGTGCATCATTCAAGTATTCTCCAATCAGCTCGTCATCTATTCGTTCACTTGTATCTAAATCCCCTCAAATATCTTCATTCATTTTCCAATTCTTCCCGGTGAATTGTGCCTTTGCTACGTTCATTCTCAATTCTTACGGTGGTTCGTTCAAGAGTTCTCTTCCTTCGTTATTATATAGATTCATTCGTTCTTCCCAAATCCTACCGGCGGATCGTTGAAGACCTTCCCAAGTTGAGCAATATCTCTCTTCAATACTTTTTCAACGAGAATAAGTAGTATGCCTAATCCGTTGCTTGTCATCAATTTAAATTGGTGAAGGATACGCATAACATAATTCTTGTTCTTGTTTCATCCAAGTGATTAATTCCTTGTTTCGGAGTTTGTTCATGATGAATAAATTCTCGGTTTCAATTGTTTCATCTTTTCTTTTCCTGGAATTCCAAGCTCTCATCATCACGAAGATCCATCTAAATCATTGCAAGGTTTCACCTTGTGTCTTCAACTTCTCTTTCTTTTTATCATCCTTTTATTACCGGAGTTCTTCATGGAGGCTCTACATGATGGTTCGTCAAGGATTCTTTTAGTTATTAATTGTTCTTCAAGATTTCTCTCGAAGTTATGATCCGCCAAGCTATACTCAAAATTAAACATGGTCTTCAACACATGTTTTGCTTTGAGGAGCTCAAGTATTCTTCATCTTGCATTCCAAAGTGTAATTCTTTCAACCTTATCTTTGGAGGTGGTGGTATGTCACTCTTGACAATTTCCTTCATGTTTCATGATTCATATTGTTGTCAAGAATGAGGTATTTAAATCCATCAATCTCTTCTTTGGAGTTATCTTGGTATAGATTTCACCTAAAGCCTTCCCTAAGGAATGTTGCTATTTGTGGTGCTTATCAATGATCCGAGTTTTCTCCTATCCTCTCGGCGAAAGAAGTTTTCATCTTTGATCTCAAACAAGCAATTGTTTTTCGTTAGTGGCATAATTTCACCTCAAGTGTTGAGATGTTTCCATAAGCCCACTACAAGCTTATTATTTTCATTGTTGGTTTTCCAACAACTCCGTTGTAACCTTCTTTGAAGGGTGCTTTCCAAACTCATTTGTGGTAGAAGTTGTCATTTTCTTCTCCATTCTATTATTCTGATGATCTATCTTCTATTATTTCTTCCAGAGGCATTGTGATGTTGCTCTCTTCACCCATCACCTCGTTTTGTCAAGATCATGTTCAATTCCTTCCATTTTCAGTCGGAGTGCTGCCAAAATTATATCATTCTTATTCCTTCTCTATCTTGTTTTAACCGGAGGGTTCTGTCTATCATTCCTCTTCTAACCGGAGTCTCATCCAAGTGCTTTCATTTTGCCAAGCTCATATTCTTTATCTTCCATTTCCAACCAGAGTGTTGTCGTAATTGATCCTTATCGTTCCTTGTACACCTCGTTTCTACCGGAGTGCTTGCATGTACTTCTTGTCCATTGCAACCCTTTTTCTTATGTCTTTTAACCTACAAGGTTCTTGTAATGTTCCTTGTTCCTCTTTGTTAACGAAGTGTTTGCAATCTCGTCATCTTCATTGTATTTTTTTCTTTCATTTTTGTCAACCTCTCAAGGTTCGTTGGTTTCACTCGTTTGTCAAAGAAGCAACTTAGTTTTACCTCTTCTCTTCCTCTTCCGTTTCTCTCCGGTGCCATCCTAGATCTCGGGACGAGATCCTATCATAGTGGTGGAGTGTTGTAACGCCCAGGATACAACTTTCCATATTCGTAACTCCAACTCTTGCCTTTTCCGGAGATGCGATATATTATTTCCTCCGTGGTTGGGTTTTTGTCTTTTGTTTTGCTTTTTGTTCATGTCATGCATCTCATCTCATGGCATCATGCGCATTGCATCTGCATGTTTTCATAAAACTTGTAGCCGTTCGTAGTTACCGTTTCTATCTTAGTCTTCGTTGACCTGTTGTTGGACCCCATTGTCTTTGTTTTCCCTCTCGTCTAAATGCCCACCCTCTCGTGCAGCCACCAACCCTTTTGCGCATCCGAAACTTCCACAGAACCCAACCCGCTCGGTCATCACCGTTGCATTGGATCATCCCCAAGCGTCGTAAGATATCTTCGTTTTATTTATTGGACTTCCTAACCTATTTTCCCGGAGCCGTTCGATCGTGATCGGGTGACTCAAAAACTCCCCTCTTTTCCTATATATATAGACCCAACCCTAAAATTGAGGAGAGATGTCCCATCCATCCTCCTCGCCGCCACTCCACCAAATCCTCTCGGGATCCCCTCCCTCGATCCCGCAGCCTCCTCCCTTCCTCGTTTTCAGATCCACCCAATCCCTCCATCCCGATCCAGATCCTCTCCAACCTCCGACCAGCCTCCTCCTTCCTCGGGATCGAACCCGAGCCAACGCGTGCAGCTCCTGATCCCCTCCTCGATCCACCCATCCCCAGCGCCCGCAACCCTCCTCCTCGATCTATCCCGAGTGGGAGAGGACCCGGACGGCTCGTCCCCGCGCAGCCCATGAGGCACCGGCCTCCTCGGCTCCTCCGGCCTGCAACAACCTCGCCCGGACCACCAGATGAACCAGGCCGCCCCTCTGCTCCCCTCCGTCGTCCCTTTTTCCTTTCCTTCTCCTCTCGTCTCACATCTCTCTCTCTCTCTCTCTCTCTCTCTCTCTCTCTCTCTCTCTCTCTCTCTCTCTCTCTCTCTCTGCTTGTCAGGGAGTTCCGACGCCTCGAAGCCGCCGTGCTGCCGTCGAGCCCTCTTCTGCTTCACCTGCTGCAGGGCTCCATCGCCCCTGCGTCGCCGTGCCCGTGTCCAGCAGATGAGCACCGCCGACCTCCTTCGTCTCGTCCCAGCGTCGGACGTGGAGCCGCGACTCCCTTGAACCTCCTCCTGCCCGAGGCTGCTGCCTCCCGTCGTCTTCGCGTCCTCACGCGGCGTCCCAGCCACTGGACCGTGCCTCGTCGTCCCGAGCAGGGCGCTCGTCCTCGTCTCTCTCGGCGCCCGTTGCCCCTCGTCGGAGCTCCTCTCCAAAGACGCCACCGTTGGCGCCACGCAGCGGCAGCCCAGGCGAGCCCGTCACGCGCCTCTCCTTCCCTTGCTCCTCATCTTGGACTCATCTCTCTCTCTCTCCTTCTTGGACACAACGCCATGGCCGCCCCGAGCTCCGTCCGCGCCGTCGTTGCCGGATCCGCGCCCGGCCAGCCGGATCCGCCCGTCTCCACCTCGCGGCCTTCCTCGCATCCTGCTGCGGCTCGACCTCGCGCCAAGTCCCTCACCTCGCCGCCCCTTCGCCTCGCTCGCGGAGCTCTGCTCCAGTGCCGCCCTGAGATCTGCATCGGCGGGAGGGCGAGCAGCTCACCCGCTCTCCCCGTTGACCGCGCGCTGGGCTGCCTCCCCTCGGCGCCAAGGCCCATCGCCCTTCCAGCCTCCTCTCCTTTGAACAGCCCAAGGCCCATGGGTGAAACAACCCCTCCAGATCCCCCTCCTGTGCCTTTGTTGGGCAATCAGTTTCGGCCTGCGTAGGTTTTTTTTAGCATCTATGAATTTGTCTAATTATCCAGCGATTTACAGTTTTACAGAAAACCCCCTGTTCATCATGCATATAATAACTTTTTAACAGTGCATCATATGTAAAAACTTTATATATGTAAAATGCTTAGAAAATTGTGTAGATTAATAATATGCCACTTTAATCTATGTTAAAAATGTTTAACATGATGTTTGTGTTTATTTTGCATAATGCCATGCTAAAATGATTTATTTCATAACTAAATAACCGTAGCTCCATTTTAAATAAACTTTTATATGTAAATGGGGTGGAAAAATGCATAGATTAACGTGGTGCACTTTATTTTCCTGTTTAACAAAAATAAAATATGGTTTAGGGCAGAACAGTACCAAAATTCATTATTTGCATATGGGGATTTTCCGGAATTGTTGTTTGTTGCTTCCGGCCTCATTTAAACTTGCCTAGATAGTTAGTTTCATCATGCTTCACCTCTTGCCATGTTTAACAACATTTAATATTGTTGTGTACCTAAAGGAGAGTGAACTAAATACTTGCATGTGGTGTTTCGTCAATATGCAACTCGTTGCATATTGAGCTCCACTTAACTTGTAGTATTGCTTATTGCACTTTGCCATGCCATGCTCATTAAATCGGACATGCATCATACTTGATTGTGCATCATGGCGTGTTTATGTGATGGTTGTTTACTATGTTGTTTGTTTCTTTCTGGGTTGCTTCTCTCGTTAGCTTCGGTTTCGTTCCGGAGTTGTGAGGATTCATTCGACTTTGTCCGTTTGTCTTCTTCATGGATTCGTTCTTCTTCCTTGCGGGATTTCAGCCAAGATGACCATACCCTCGAAATCACTTCTATCTTTGCTTGCTAGATGCTCGCTCTTTTGCTATGCCTATGCTACGATGCCTACCACGTGCTATATCATGCCTTCCATGTTGCCATGTCAGCCTCTAACCTTTTTCACCCTTCCTAGCAAACCGTTGTTTGGCTATGTTACCGCTTTGCTCAGCCCCTCTTATAGCGTTGTTAGTTGCGGTGAAGATGAAGTTTGTTCCTTGTTGGAACATGGAGATGTTGTTCCTTGTTGGAACATGTTTACTTGTTGGGATATCACAATATATCGTATTTAATTAATGCATCTATATACTTGGTAAAGGGTGGAAGGCTCGGCCTTATGCACAGTGTTTTGTTCCACTCTTGCCGCCCTAGTTTCCGTCATACGGTGTTATGTTCCTTGATTTTGCGTTCCTTACGGTTGGGTGATTTATGGGACCCCTTGACAGTTCTCTTTGAATAAGAATCCTCCGGCAAGGCCCAACATTGGTTTTACCATTTGCCACCTAAGCCTTTTTCCCTTGGGTTCTGCAGACTCAAGGGTCATCTTTATTTTAACCCCGGGCGGTGCTCCTCCAGTCTGGTCCAAATTAAACCACTTGCGGTGCCGCCCGAGGCAACTTGGGGTATCGTCGGTTGTCGTCGTAGTGTTCATCCGGTGTGCCACGAGCGAGATATGTGCAGCTCCTATCGGATTTGTCGGCACATTGGCGGCTTCTTTGGTCTTGTTTTATTCTTTGTCGAAATGTCTTGTAGTCCGAGATTCCGAGACTGATCGGGTCTTCGGTAGAAGAAATATCCTTCGTTGATCGCGAGAGCTTATCATGGGCTAAGTTGGGACACCCTGCAGGTATTATCTTTCAAAGCCGTGCCATGGTTATGAGGCAGATGGGAATTTGTTAATGTCGGTTGTAGAAAACCGAAGTTGATCTTAATTAAAATACATCAACGCGTGTGTAACCGTGAGGGTCTCTTCTCAGCGGAGTCCGGGAAGTGAACACGGTGTTGGAGTTATGCTTGACGTAGGTTGTTCTAGGATCACTTCTTGATCATAGTTGTTCGATCGTGCTTTTGCCTTCTCTTCTCGCTCTCATTTGCGTATGTTAGACACCAGATATGCTAGTTGCTTGCTGCAGCTCCACCTCACTACCTTCTCCTACCCATAAGCTTAAATAGTCTTGGTCTCGCGGGTGTGAGATTGTTGTGTCCCCGTGACTCACAGATACTTCCAAAACCAGTTGGCAGGTGCCGGTGAAACCGTGCGGTGGCGCATCAAGCTCAAGGAGGAGCTCGATGAAGATCTTGTTCATTGTGTTGTTTCGTTTGATTGATCGATAGTGGAGCCAGTTGGGACGATCGGGGATCTGTGTAGCATTTGGGGTAGTCTTCTTATATTTTTGGTTCCGTAGTCGGACCTTGATTGTATCTGTATGATGTAATGTTTTACTCATGTATTGTGTGAAGTGGCGATTGTAAGCCAACTATGTATCTCTTTCCCTTATGTATTACATGGGTTGTGTGAAGATTACCTCACTTGCGACATTGCTTTCAATGCGGTTATGCCTCTAAGTCGTGCTTCGACACATGGGAGATATAGCCGCATCGAGGGCGTTACAATGTTGAAACCAATGTTATTGAAACCGTAACCCCGGAGGAATACATAAGGGACACTTTCCAGAACGTTTGAGACTCCGAAAAGGAATAGGTATGTGGTACTGTAAGTAAACCGACTCCAAAACAATTTTTAAGGCAATATTTCTCCGTTTTGGAATATTTAGAAAAATAGAAAAATAAGTGGCGATGCAGGAAGGACACGAGGGCTCCACGAGGGTGGAGGGGCGCTCTTCCCCCAGGGCGCCCTACCTCGTGGGCACCTCGTGTGCCTTCGACTCCGTTTCTTTGCGATCGTATTTTGGTCGGTAAAAATACATTATATATTCTCCCAAAGGTTTTGACTCCTGTATCATGCAATTATCCTCTGTTCTTGTTTCGAGCTGTTTTTCTGACAGATCTAGATTATCATGACGTCCCCAACTGCCTCCAAGGGCAAGTTCTTCGAGAAGGTCATCAACCCTTACCTCGCGGAGGTGCTGCGACACCCTCAAACCATTGAGTTGCGTGATGGGTTGCTGTACATCCGCGATGAAGAGGGACCGAAGGGGACCGGAAGCGTGGAGACGAGGCTCGAAGCAGTGGGGCAACAAGTTTTCAAATGTCAGGGGATGGTGGAACATGGACTCAACTCCAACCACATGATGATCACAGAGTTCACTAGCAACCACAAGTTGGATGCCGACAACATCGGGGAGGCCATCTTGAAGCTTCACGAGAAGATCGAGCACCTTCAAGCCCAAATCTATGACCTGCAAAACCAAAACTGTGAGTATGAATATAGATTCAAAAGGATGAGTTTGGCTGCAGATTTGAGGATCCCGGAGACTCAATCATCCTTTTATGATGGTGAGCCTATGCCTTGGAAGATGGACGACAAGCCCGCATCATCAACAACACCTCCACCTTCTTTACCAACAAAGGAGACATAATCACATGGGTATGGGCACTCCCCTTGGCATCTGCCAAGCATGGGGGAGGTGCCCCGGTATCGTATCACAATCACAGTCCTATCTTTACCGTTTTTCTTAGTTCGATCCTATTAGTGGTATCTTGATCTAGTAGAATAAAGTTGATGGCATGATCTAGTTTTGAGTTTTGCTTTATAATCTCTCTATATAATCGAGTCCATGAGCTATATATATATATATATATATATATATATATATATATATATATATATATATATATATATATATATAATAAAGATTAGTGTAGAATCAAGGGCTTGATTATTTTGCCATGATTTTGAGTGAATAAAAGAAAGAAAAAGAATAAAAAGAAACAAGAGTTCATATTGATCTTATTGAGAGTAATGACTTCACATAGAAAGAGTATGATGATTAAAAGTTGTTGGGAGTTGGTAAACATAGCCTTGGTCATCGTTGCAATTAATAGGAAGTAATAAGGAAAGAGAGGTTTCACATATAAATATATTATCATTGACATCTTTTATGATTGGGAGCACTCATTAAAATATGACATGCTAAAGAGTTGATATTGGACAAGGAAGACAACGTGATGAGTTATGTTTTCTTATATCTGAGATAAAGTATGTTGTCATGGATCCTCCAACATGTTGAGCTTGCCTTTCCCCCTCATGCTAGCCAAATTCTCAGCACCAAGTAGAGATACTACTTGTGCTTCCAAAACCCTTAAACCAGTTTTGCCATGAGAGTCCACGATATCTACCTATGGATTGAGTAAGATCCTTCAAGTAAGTTGTCATCGGTGCAAAGCAATAAAAATTGCTCTAAATATGTATGATTCATTGGTGTGGGAGAAATAAGCTTTATACGATCTTGTGATGTGGAAGTAATAAAAGCGATGGACTGCATAATAAAGGTTCATATCACAAGGGGCAATATAAAGTGACGTTCTTTCGCATTGATATTTTGTGCATCCAACCATAAAAGTGCATGGCAACCTCTGCTTCCCTCTGCGAAGGGCCTATCTTTTATTATTATCTTCTACCTTATGCAAGAGTCATGGTGATCTTCACCTTTCCCTTTTTCATTTTATCCTTTGGCAAGCACAGTATGTTGGAAAGATCCTGATAGATATATCTAATTGGATGTATGGGAGCATGAGTTATTATTGTTGACATTACCCTTGAGGTAAAAGGTTGTGGGGCGAAACTATAAGCCCCTATCTTTCTCTGTGTCCGATTAAAACTCCGTAACCACAAGTATTGCGTGAGTGTTAGCAATTATGAAGGACTAGATGATAGTTGAGTATGTGGACTTGCTTTTAAGCTCTGACATAGACTCTTTCTGATGATATGATAAATTGCAATTGTTTCAATGACTGAGATTATAGTTTGTTGGTTCTCAATAAAGTTTATGATTCGTACTTTTGCATTGTGAATGGATTATTACTTGAGTATAAGAGATCATATGACAAAACCTAGCTATGTTGTTGTTATGAGAATAATCACGATGCCTTCATGTCCGTATTGTATATTTATCGACACCTCTGCCTCTAAACATGGGGACACATTTATCGTTATCGGCTTTCGCTTGAGGACAAGCGAGGTCTAAGCTTGGGAGAGTTGATACGTCCATTTTGCATCATGCTTTTATATCGATATTTATTGCATGATGGGCTGTTATTACACGTTATGTCACAATACTTATGGCTATTCTCTCTTATTTTACAAGGTTTACATAAGGAGAGAGAATGCCGGCAGCTGGAATTCTGGGCTGGAAGAGGAGCAAATATTAGAGACCAATTCTGCACAACTCTAAAAGTCCTGAAACTCCACGAAAGTCATTCTTGGAAATAATAAAAAATATCCAGCGGAAGAAGTTCACCAGAGAGGGGCCCACCTGTCCACGAGGGTGGGGCGCCCTACCCCAGTAGCGCCCCTACCTCGTGGGCCCCCTGTTGGCTCTCCGATGCCATCTTCTGCTATATGAGGTCTTTCGATGAGGAAAAAATCATAAGCAACCTTTCGGGACGAAACTCTGCCGCCACGAGGCGGAACCTTGGCGAACCAATCTAGGGCTCCGGCAGAGCTGTTCTACCGGGGACACTTCCCTCCCGGAGGGGAAATCATCGCCATCATCGTCACCAACACTCCTCTCATAGGGAGAGGGCACTCTCCATCAACATCTTCACCAGCACCATCTCATCTCAAAACCATAGTTCATCTCTTGTATCCAATTCTTGTCTCCAAGTCCGGGATTGGTACTAGTAGGTTGCTAGTAGTGTTGATTACTCCTTCTAGTTGATGCTAGTTGGTTTATTTGGTGGAAGATCATATGTTCAGATCCTTTATGCATATTAATACCCCTCTTATTATGAACATGAATATGCTTTGTGAGTAGTTACGTTTGTTCGTGAGGACAAGGGAGAAGTCTTGCTATTAGTAGTCATGTGAATTTGGTATTCGTTCGATATTTTGATGAGATGTATGTTGTCTAGCCTCTAGTGGTGTTATATGAATGTAGACTACATAACACTTCACCATTATTTGGGCCTAGAGGAAGGCATTGGGAAGTAATAAGTAGATGATGGGTTGCTAGAGTGACAGAAGCTTAAACCCTAGTTTATGCGTTGCTTCGTAAGGGGATGATTTGGATCCACATGTTTCATGCTATGGTTAGGTTTACCTTAATACTTTTGTTGTAGTTGTGGATGCTTGCAATAGAGGTTAATCATAAGTGGGATGCTTGTTCAAGTAAGAACAGCACCCAAGCACCGATCCACCCCATATCAAATTATCAAAATGCGGAACGCGAATCATATGAGCGTGATGAAAACTAGCAGACGATATTCCCATGTGTCCTCGGGGCGCTTTTCCTTATATAAGAGTTTGTCGGGCTTGTCCTTTTCTACAAAAGTTGGGCCACCTTGCTGCACCTTATTTACTTTTGTTACTTGTTGCTCGTTACAAATTATCTTATCACAAAACTATCTGTTACCACTTATTTCAGTACTTGCAGAGAATACCTTGCTGAAAACCGCTTATCATTTCCTTCTGCTCCTCGTTAGGTTCGACTCTCTTACTTATCGAAAGGACTACGATAGATCCCCTATACTTGTGGTTCATTAGACGGCAGCCTCACACCGCAGCCGAACCGGTGAACCCTCGTACTCCTCTCCGCGCGGACTTCCACTGCCGCGTCTTCCCCGGCTCCGCGCCATCCCCTTCCTAGGCCTCGCCGTTGTCCACCGCCTTGGTGCTCTCGGTGCGGCGTGGTCAATGTGGTCAATGAACGACTTCCATCGGAAGAGTACTGTACGTGGAGAGGCTGACAGCTGGGTCCACGGCAACCGCAAGGAAGTGCCTCCTTATTACGCGGAAAATAATTATTCCTCCACCTCACAGCAGGGACCCACCGGACGAGCCACTAGTATTTCGCGAAAAAAAAAGTTTCCCCCTGACTGTTGGGACCCACAGGACGGGACACCGTATTTTGCGAAAAAAAACGTTCCCCCGCTGTCAGCTCGGACCCACCGGAAGTGCCTCCTTATTACACACAAAAAAATGAATACCCCCTGCTAGCTGGGACCCATCTTGGTGGGAAGCTGACTTGTGGGCCTACTAAGTTGACTGGGACAGAGGCCTTTGTCAACTTTAGTCAATATATGAACGATTCTAGCTCCAGTGACCGTACGATGTCCATCCAACGGCCGTAGTGCTTCTTCAACCTCTGGTCTTCTTGCTCCAGCCGCCCAAAGCATCGCCGGTCGTGCCGCCTGCTGCTGCCGCCCGTGGCCGGCTGTGATGCCACGGAGGCCTCACTGCCCCCTACTACTCCCACCACTGGCCAGGCCATCCATCTACGCACCCACACCCCCTGTTATTCTGCGGCGACGGCAGCCCCACACCGCAGCCGAACGAGTGAACCCTCATACTCCTCTGGCGTGGGCATCCCGCGCGTCTTCCCGGCTCGCGTCGTCCCTTCCTAGGCCTCGCCGTCGTCCACCGCCAGTGCTCTTGGCGCGGCGTGGTCAGCGTGGTCAAGAATGGCTTCCATCGGACGTGGATCTGACGTGGAGAGGCCGACAGTGGGTCCACGGCTGCAGCAAGGAAGTGCCTCCTTATTACAGCGCAAAATAATTATTCCTCCACGGACGGCGGGGACCCACGGACGGGCCACCATATTTTGCGAAAAACGTTTCCACGACTCTGGGACCCACTAGCTACATCTTGGACGCAAGGAAGTGCGTCCAAAAAGCGATTGCCCCTCGACTGCTGGGACCCACTAGCTACATCTTCGCACGCAAGGAAGTGCGTTGAAAAAAACGATTCGCCCCGACCGCTCGGACCCACCGGCTACATCTTCGCGCGCAAGGAAGTGCATCCGCAAAAAACGATTCCCCGACTATTGGGACCCGGCAGCTACACCTTCGCACGCAAGGAAGTGCGTCGGGCAAAAAATGATTAAGCCCCACTGCTGGGACCCACCAGCTACATCTTCGCGAGCAAGGAAGTGCGGCGGTCGGGACCCACCTGGTCGAGCGTGCGTGGCGTTGTCATTCTGGTCGTGACGATGTGCGTACATATATACTGGTCGATGTAGAGGCGCGCACGTGTCGTAGTAGAGGCGCATACGTGTCGTAGTAGAGGCGCGCACATAGCATGTACATGTACGTACAACGGCCAGGGTGCAAGAAATAAAATACGACCACGTACGTACATGCGGGCAGGGTCTCGAACGCCTACTCGCGCATACGTATGGCCAGGGCTCGTGTACATGGCTGGGTTGGAACGGAGAAACAACGTCGTCGTCGTGTTCATGGGGAGGCAACGGAATGCGTCGTGTTCATGGGGAGGCAACGGAATGCGTCGTGTTCATAGGGAGGCAAAGGAATGCGTCGTGTTCGCCGGGAGGCACGAACAGCGTGGGAGCCAGCGGCTGGGTCGGAGCGGAATGCATGGTCGTTTTGTCCGGAGGCTTGGGACGGAACAGCGATGGAAGCGAGGCTGGCGTACCGCAAAAGCGGAGAAAGCGGCCTTGTGTTCGACCGCCACGTTCAAGCAGGATCATGTTCATCGGGAGAAGTGCGGCGCCGCGCAAAGCGGAGAAGCGGACCTCCTACGGTCGGAACAGGGTCATGTTGATCGGGAGGGTGTGGCGTACCGCAAAGCGGAGAAGCGGACTTGTGTTGGGCGCCACTGGTCGAAAAGGGGTCTGTTGATCGGGAGGGTGTGGCGTGCCGCAAAGCAGGACTCCACGGATCTGTTCATCTCCACCGTCGACCTCCTCCAGCCTCCACGGGCTCTGATCGACCTCCCCAGCCTCCACGGGCTCCTATTCATCCAGCCTCCACCGCGCTACTCCACCGCTCTTGTTCAACCACCCCTCCACGGGCACCCCTCCACCGTCTACTGTTCAGCCAGCCCTCCACACCACGGGGTCCTGTTCAACCACCACTCCACGGGCACCCCTCCACCGTCTACTGTTCATCCAACCCTCCACACCACGGGTCCTGTTCATCCGAGGCAATGCCACCGCTCCTTTGTTCATCAATCGATCGGCTTGATTAGTAGCGATAGCGAAGAATCGCTCGATCGGGTTGATTAACACCATTGATCGATCGCTCGGGTTCGAGAAGCGTAACTGCGGTCTGTCGCCGGGTTGATTAGAGCCCAACGCCTCGCTTCGGGTTTAGTTAGAGCCAGCGCCCGCACACCTGCAGCGCGTGCGTGTACGAGAGACGCGCATGGCTCAGCCCCCGACCTCCCACCGTAACCGGGAACTCCCCGAAATTTTCCTCCCCCTCGCTTCTACCACGATTTTTTTCGTCATAGAAGGCCCAAAGAATGTCATGCAGCTGCGTCTCCGGTCCGCCCAGGACGAAAAGCCCATTTTCTGTCATGATTTTTTGTCATATAAGTAGGAGCCCACCACATCTATGATGATACCAGGTTTTGTCACAATTATCGTCATAGAAGTGTCATATGTATGACAGAATTTTTTTTCGTTCGGCCCAAAATGTCATGGATGTGTCTTTTTTTGTAGTGCTATGCCTCAGCCATAGGTTCTATAGAGTATGCCATGTTGTGTACTAGACCTATTGTGTGCCTTTCTATGAGTTTGGCAATGGGGTACAATAGTGACCCAGGAGTAGAACACTAGACGGCGGTGAAAATTATCCTTAGAGGACTAAGGAAATGTTTCTCGATTATAGAGGTGATAAAGAGTTGTTCTTAAAGAGTTACGTTGATGCAAGCTTTGACACTGATCTAGATGACTCTAAGTCTCAATCTGGATACGTATTGAAAGTGGGAGCAATTATCTAGAGTAGCTCCATGCAGAGCATTGTAGACATAGACATTTGCAAATACATACGGATCTGGATGTGTCAGACCCGTTGACTAAACTTCTCTCACAAGCAAAACATGATCACACCTTAGTACTCTTTGGGTGTTAATCACATAGCGATGTGAACTAGATATTGACTCTAATAAACCCTTTGGGTATTGGTCACATGGCGATGCGAACTATGGGTGTTAATCACATAAACATGTGAACTATTGGTGTTAAATCACATCGCGATGTGAACTAGATTATTGACTCTAGTGCAAGTGGGATACTGAAGGAAATATGCCCTGGAAGCAATAACAAAGTTTTTATTTTATATTTCCTTATATCATGATAAATGTTTATTATTCATGCTAGAATTGTATTAACCCGAAACATGATACATGTGTGGATACATAGACAAAACACCATGTCCCTAGTAAGCCTCTACTAGACTAGCTCGTTAATCAAAGATGGTAAAGTTTCCTAACCATAGACATGTGTTGTCATTTGATGAACGGGATCACATCATTAGGAGAATGATCTGGGACAAGACCCATCCGTTAGCATAGCATATTGATCGTTCAGTTTTATTGATGTTGCTTTCTTCATATCAAATACATATTCCTTCGACTATGAGATTATGAACTCCCGGATACCGAAGGAAAGCCTTGTGTGCTATCAAACGTCACAATGTAACTGGGTGATTATAAAGATGCTCTACAGGTATCTCCAAAGGTGTTTGCCGGGTTGGCATAGATCGAGATTGTGATTTGTCACTCCAAGTATCGAAGATGTATCTCTGGGCCCTCTCGGTAATGCACATCATAATAAGACTTGCAAACAATGTGACTAATGAGTTAGTTGCAGGATGATGTATTACAGAATGAGTAAAGAGACTTGTCGGTAACAAGATTGAACTAGGTATGAAGATATCGACGATCGAATCTCGGGCAAGTAACATACCGATGACAAAGGGAATAACGTATGTTGTCATTACGGTACGACCGATAAAGATCTTCGTAGAATATGTAGGAGCCAATATGAGCATCCAGGTTCCGCTATTAGTTATTGACTGGAGAGGTGTCTCGGTTATGCCTACGTAGTTCTCGAACCCGTAGGGTCCGCACGCTTAACGTTCGATGACGACTTGTTATTATATGACTTATGTGATTTGTTGACCGAATGTTGTTCGGAGTCCCGGATGAGATCACAGACATGACTAGGAGTATCGAAATGGTCCAGAGGTAAAGATTGATATATAGGACGATGGTATTCGGACATCAGAAGTGTTCCAGGAAGCACCGGGTACTTATCGGGTCACCGGAAGGGGTTCCGGACACCCCCGACAAAAGATATTGTCCTTATGGGCCAAGAGGGGAAACACACCAGCCACAAAGGGGCTGGTGCTCCCCCCCCCCCCATATGGGCTAGCCAAATTTGAGAAGGAAAGGGGAATGAGGTAAGGAAAAAGGGAATAGGATTCCCCTTCCCCTCTTCCTTCCTACTCGAATAGGAATAGGAAGGGGAGGCGGGTGGGAGGTGCCCAAGTAGGATTCCTCCTACTTGGGGCGCCCCCTTGGCTGCCTCTCCTCCCCTCCAACCTATATATATGAGGGGGGAGGCACCGCTAGAACACACACCAACAATTGTTAGCCGTGTGCGGCGCCCCCCTCCACAGTTTACGCCTCCGGCCATATCTTTGTTGTGCTTAGGCGAAGCCCTGCGCGGATCACTTCACCATCACCATCACCACGCTGTCGTGCTGATGGAACTCTCCCTCGACACTTTGCTAGATCAAGAGTTCGAGGGACGTCTGTCGGATTTCGGGTTCCGGCAGACCCTCGAGGTTCGAACACTGGGGTGCGCGCGGAGATCTCGCCTTCTACCTACTCTGCTCCCCGCCGAATCGCTAGGATCTAAGCTATGGAAAGAACAGCACAAGAGACATAGGGTTTATACTAGTTCGGGCCACCATTGTAGTGTAATACCCTACTCTAGTTTGTGGTGTGCTGGATTGCCTCTTGGGCTGATGATGATGAACAATACAAGGAAGAACAGCCTCGCAAGGGTCTGTTCTTGGCTGGGGCAATGAACTGCTAGGAGGAGTTAAGTCGCCCTTCTCTCTCTCTCTCTCTTCCTGGATTCCAGGTGTTGGATCCTTCCCTTCTCTACTCTGTGGGTGGCTAATCCTATTTATAGGCAAAGGCCCTGGGCCTCTTCCCAAATATTGAGCGGGAAGGGCGCCAACAATTGGCCATTTTGAAGGGGAACATCTGGTACACTTATCCTGACTAAAGTTGGTCCTCGCCTGCCAAAGGCTCTAGTGGTGACGCCGGCTTGGGCTCCACAATGACATCCTTCCTGCCGTTGGGCTGGTCTTGGTCTCGTTGCACCGAAACGGGTGCCTTTGCTTGATGCTCTCGCCTGCGCTTGCTTCCTTTGCACCAAAGAGGAAAGGAGGACACTGCGCGGGCTGGCGCTCGCCTGGCGCCCTTGGTCGTCATGGCTTGTGTCATGGGAACCTCGTGAGGTACCCCTCCTTGATCTCTCCACCTCCTCGCGAGCCAGCCTGGTGAGGCCGTGCCTGAGGAGGCTCCGTGTCGTCCGCCCCGCGAGGCTTGGCCCCTCGCGAGGGTCTTGTGCTTGTGTTGATGAAGATGGGCCGTGCTGGGCCCCTCCTTGAGCCACGCCGCAGGCCGCAGGCAGGCAAGTCTGGGGACCCCCGTTCCCAGAACACCGTCAGTAGCCCCCGGGCCCAAGGCGCACCCGGGCTTGGCCGTGCAGAGAGGCCCCTGAGGCTCCATCTGCTTCTCTTAGGGAGGCGACCGGCAGTGCGCACCTGGCAGGTGCTCCCGACGTGGATCTCCTTGACGCTTCGTCCTTGGCGCAGGTTGATCCCTGCGCTCAACTCTTGGGCCGCTTTCGCATGGACTTCGAAGCCCTCCGGAAGAAAAGGGAGGCTCTGGGCGACGATTACCCTTGCCGCCTGCTGAAGCGCAGGAAGTACTTTCCCACCGATGAGTAAGCCTTTTCCCTTCCTAGCTCCTGATCCTTCTACTGCCTTTACTAATCCTTGTCCTGCAGGCCCCTTCCTACCGAGCTCATGGAGATGGCTGAGGAGCCGTCTCCCGTGGTTTCGCCTTCTCCACCGTCTTCGAGCGCTCCGAGCAGCAGAGCCCTTGTGGTGAGGGCGATCGGGGAGGCGAACCGGCCCGAGGCGCACCGAGGCCCTGCGCGCCTCGCGATCCTTTTTCGCGAGCCTTCTCGTGGCATAGCCAGCCTGCCATGGGCTTTTCGCCTGGTCGTGGGTTGCGATTGGCTGAGGTGCTCCCTGCGCTCTTCATCCGGGGATGGGCTGGTTCCAGGCCGGGCTTCTGGCGTGGCGTGCCCGGCCGTTGCGAGGGTACCAGCCCCCAGCCCCCTACCCGGAGGAGGAGTGCTGACTCGTGGATCCCGTCGCTTGCTTGGGGCAGGTGATGGTGTGGAAGACGTGCTCGAGCGCGCTCGGGAGCGTCGCGCCCTTCGCCAAGGATTCCTTTGAAGGGCGGCTGACGCGGTGAACCTGCTCGGTGAGGAGCTTGCTGATGAAGACGCATGCCTTGAGGCCGAGGGCCTGCGCCTTGCTGCAGAGAGGCGCGAGCTAGAGGGCGCCATCGCCCTTGAGCGCCTTCAGCGCGATCTTGACGACGAAGAGGCCAAGGCGTCGCTGGCGGCCTCTCGGGAGGCCCGTTCTCGGGCCGCTGAGGAGACCCGGGAAGCTGATCGGCGGCGAGAGGCGGCGGAGGAGCGGGCACGGGAACTCCTGGCCCGGTGCCACTCACTGGAGGAGCAAGTGGAGCTACGCGAGGCGGCCCTTGCGTCGATGAAGGTGGCCTCTGGCGACCCAGCAGAGCTTCAGAAGCACGAGGAGGCGCTGACGCTGGACGCCGCTGAACGCGCACGCGAGTACGAGCGCCTGGAGACGAGGGAGCGCTTGGTGACGCAGGCAGAGGATGATGTTGCTGCACGGGAAGCCCGTGTCCTAGAGGAGGTTGGACGCCGGGTGGCGACGGCACGCTTGAACCTCGAGCGCGAGTTCGAGGAAAGGCTGGGGTTGATCAGGGTCGAGGCTGAAGGCAGGACCGCTGCCTTGAGGGCCAAGCTGGAGGAGGCGACGCGGCGGGCCGATGCTTTCCGGGCCGCCCTTGAGGTGGCGCAGGGGGAGTCAATGTAACGCCCCGGATTCGATGCGCCAGGTGTCTGTCAGTTATTCGCCGTCTTTTCCATATCATGTGCTTGCGTGTTGCACTTTGCCATGTCATCATTTGCATTTCATATCATGTCATCATGTGCATTTCATTTTGTATACGTGTTCGTCTCATGCATCCGAGCATTTTCCCCGTTGTCCGTTTTGCAATCCGGCACTCCTATGTCTCCGGCGCCCCTTTTACCTCTTTTCGTATGCGGGTGTTAAGCGGTCTCGGAATGGACGAGGTTTGTCAAGCGGCCTTGGTATAGCACCGGTGAACCGCTGTCAAGTTTCGTGCCATTTGGAGGTCGTTTGGTACTCCAACAGTTAGCAAGGTAACCGTAAAGCCCCTTCTCCTTGCAGCCCAACACCCCTCCAAAGTGGCCCAAAACCCAGCAAACTCCCCTCCATGCTCTCGGTCGTTCGATCACGATCGCGTGGCCGAAAACCGCACTCCATTTGGACTCTCCTCGCTCCCTCTACCTATATATATGTGCCTCCCGTCCAAATTCGCGGATGAAAATCCCTCAAACCCTAGCCCGCTCTCCTCATGCGCGGACATGTCCAGCCCGCCCGGACATGTCCAGCCGCCCCTCACCCGGCCAATGGGCGCTGCCACCTCAGCCGCCCCCTCCTCCACTCCCCACGCGCCCGTGGGCGCCGCCGCCGTCCCGCGGCGGCCCACTGGCCCAGATCCGCCCGCCGGGCCCGGTCGCGCCGCCGCCCGCCCGCTGGAGCCAGCGCCCGCCGACCGCCGCCCGTCGAGCTCGGCCCGCCACCTCGCGAGCCGGTCCGCCGCCGCGCTTCGCCCAAAACCACCGCGCATGCGCCGCGGCTCGATCCCGCCGCCCCTCCTCGCCGCGCCTCCTGCGGCGCCGCGCCCTCCGCCGCCGGGCCGCGCCCACCGCCTTGCGCCTCTCGTGCCACCTCGGCGCGGCTCCGCCGCCGCCCGGCCGTCTCTCGTGCCGCTCGGCGGCGCTTGCCGCCCTCGCCGCGGCCGCCCAGCGCCGCCCGGCGGATCCGGCCAGATCCGGGCCGGGGCCGCCTCCCCCGTGCCTCCCCGGTGCTTCCCCTCGACGCCGGCCACCTCCCCGAGCTCACTCTGGTGACATCTCCGACGTGCTCCGTTTTCCGTGCAAGGTTGACCCCCTGAGTTTTGACTAAGTCCCCGAAATTTTGCACATTTTCTTGCATTTTCATAGCATCATAACTCTGTCATCGTTGCTCCGTTTCGTGCGTGTAGTATGTCAAATTGTTCGTCTCGAAGAGTAGATCATTTCATCTCATTGCATCATTTTCATTTGAGCTCATCTTGATGCCCTAAATGTTGTTAGAAGAGAGCTATGTGATGTTAGTTTCAGATTCTTATCAGAACATGCACTTTTGTCATTTTTGCCATGATTGATGTGTGCATCCTATGGACTTGAGTCCTACATGTGTTTTGTAATATGCCATGCCATCTTTACAGGGGTGTATGCCATGTATTTTTGTGATCTCTGTGGTGACTAGCACAAGCATGCAAACTAGGTGTCTTGATGTTGCTGATTTCAGCCCTGTTTTGCTGATATTTTTATGCCATGTTAACTTGATGCTACAGAGAGATCCATGCTTATTTTGAGATACTTCAGTAAGGATGTTTTGTTAAACATGTCTTGCTCTATCCATCCATGCCCTTGTTTACAATTATGGAGTGCCATAGCTTGAGTCAATCGAGCTCTACTTTTGCTATAAAATGTTTCCTGGCAGGTTGTTTACATGTTATTCAATTTTGCCAAGGTTGTTGTAGTTGATCCTTGCATGCTATGATGTTGTTCTTGCCACGAATAGCTTCTATGCCATGTCTTCTTACTGTGAGTTGCCTTGCCATGCCATGTATTACTCTATGGTGAGTGGTCCAAGCTCACCAACATGCCTACTTATCGTTGTTCCGGCCATGTTTGAATCTTTAATATAACTTGCCATGTTTACATGGGTGCCATCATATTTTCTGATCATTTTTGGCTCATGGTCACTAAAGGACATTTGATCTATGCATTTAGTAGATTCATGCCCTGCCTTTCTTTGCCATGTTAAGTTCCTATAACATGCTGTTTTCTTGCTCTAAACATTGCAACCTGATGTTATTTCTGCTAAAGTCTGAAACTGTTATTATTTGCAATCTTGCCATGTGTTTTTGAGCATGTTCTAGTGATTTCTGGAGATAGCTCAATGTTCATGTTTTGTAATGCTTTACCAGTACATCATGCCCATGCCTTTTGTTATTACGTTGAGATGCTGTATCATGTTGTTTTGATGTTTGCAATATGCCTACTTGCTGTTTTTGACAGATTGTTGTTATGACTTGTATATGGTGTATGTATTGAACTGTTGCTCCGTTTTGAGTGTGCTCTATATGAAACTTGCTTGATTTTGCATGTAGCTTCATATTATCATGTTTGCATCAGTGCCATGTTTATCTTGTTTTGAGGTGTTTGCTTGATGTTTGAATGCATTTTGCATCAATGCCATGTTTATCTTGTTTTGCTCATATCTTCTAGGCCGTAGCTCCGAATCTAATGAACTTTATATGTAAATTGACTAGAATTTCGTGTAGATCATAGTGGTGCATCTTAAATTGTTGTTTAACAACTTGAACATAAGGTTTATTCAGATCTGGACCAATTTAGAAATTTGCATATGAGGACTTACCGGAATTGTTATATGATGTTCCCGGCCTCATTTAAACTTGCTTTGGTTTGTTGCTCTTGTTTGCATCATCCCTTGCCATGAGTAGCTTCATGTAGCTTTGTCATGCATCATGCTTGTTTTGCATCATGCCTTGTTCATGTGTGCTGTGTTTACCTATGTTGTGTGCTTCTTCTTGTAAGTTCCTGTTTCGTTGCGATCGTGAGGATTCGTTCGCCTACGCTTGGTTCGGCTTCATCCGTTCATCTTCTTCATGGACTCGTTCTTCTTCCTTGCGGGATTTCAGGCAAGATGACCGCTACCCTGGATCTCACCACTATCATTGCTATGCTAGTTGCTTCGTTCTATCGCTATGCTGCGCTACCTATCACTTGCTGCTCAAGCCTACCTAATTGCCATGTCAGCCTCTAACCTTTTGCACCCTTCCTAGCAAACCGTTGTTTGGCTATGTTACCGCTTTGCTCAGCCCCTCTTATAGCGTTGTTAGTTGCAGGTGAAGATGAAGTTTGTTCCTTGTTGGAACATGGAGATGTTGTTCCTGTTGGAACATGTTTACTTGTTGGGATATCACAATATATCTTATATTATTAATGCATCTATATACTTGGTAAAGGGTGGAAGGCTCGGCCTTATGCAGTGTTTTGTTCCACTCTTGCCGCCTAGTTTCCGTCATATCGGTATTATGTTCCCGGATTTTGCGTCCCTAACGCGGTCGGGTGATTTATGGGACCCCCTTGACAGTTCGCTTGAATAAGACTTTTCCAGCAAGGCCCAACATTGGTTTTACATTTGCCTCACCTAGCCTTTTTCCCTTGGGAGTCGCGCATCCCGAGGGTCATCTTTATTACCCCGGGCGGTGCTTGTCTAGCGTTGGTCCAAACTAAACACCGTCTGGGACCATCCCTTGGCAACTTGGGTTACGTCGGTACTGTGACGTTTAGCTTATCCGGTCGTGGCACGAGGCGAGATCTGCGGCTACTATCGGGTGTCGGCACGCCGAGAGGTCTTGCTGGTCTTGTTTTATTGTTGTCGAAATGTCTTGTAGCCGGGATTCCGAGACTGATCGGGTCTTCCGGGAGAAGGAATATCCTTCGTTGATCGCGAGAGCTTATCATGGGCTAAGTTGGGACACCCTGCAGGTATAAACTTTCAAAGCCGTGCCGCGGTTATGTGGCAGATGGGAATTTGTTAATATCTGGTTGTAGTAAACTTGAAGCAAACTCTTCTAAAATACACCAACCGTGTGCGTAATCGTGAGTGTCTCTTTTCAGGGTTGATCGAGAGGAGAACACGGTTTCTGGGTTATGTTTGACGTAAGTAGGGGTTCAGGATCACTTCTTGATCATTACTAGTTGACGACCGTTCCTTTGTTTCTCTTCCCGCTCTCATTTGCGTATGTTAGCCACCATATATGCTTAGCCGCTGCTGCAACCTCAACACTTTACCCCTTCCTTTCCCATTAAGCTTTGCTAGTCTTGATACCCATGGTAATGGGATTGCTGAGTCCTCGTGGCTCACGGATTACTACACCAACAGTTGCAGGTACAGGTTGTGCGATGATCATGACGTGAGAGCGATGTTTGCTTGTGTTGGAGTTCGTCTTCTGCTTCTTCTTCGATCAGGGGATAGGTTCCAGGTCGGCAGCCTGGGCTAGCAGGGTGGATGTCGTTTGAGTTTCTGTTCATGTTTCGTCCGTAGTCGGATGTTGATCTCTTGTATATGATGTTGATGTATTCTTGTGGCTTTTGTGCCTTATGTATGTATCGCCATCTATTATGTAATGTTGATGTAATGATATCCACCTTGCAAAAGCGTTTCAATATGCGGGTCTATCCTTGGTGGGACCGTCGAGTTCCTTTTGGATAGGGTCGCATATTGGGCGTGACAGTCAACCACCTCCCAGGCCGAGGTGCTCCTTCTTCGCCAACGGGTGGAGGAGGCTGAGGCCATCGCGTGCCAGAACACGGACGAGATACGCCAGCGGCAGGTCCTCGAGCATGAGCACGGCCCCATGCTCACCACGCTTTGGGAGAGAGCCAACGCAGCCCTAGGTAACATCTGCGAGGCGGCTGTTGGCGAGCCGCACGCAGTCAACTATGCTGGCAACCTTCAGTTCTTCACCGACGTGGTGACGCAGCTGGAGGCGCGGTCGGTCAGGGCCGACAGGTTGGTGGAGGAGAGGAGCCGCGCCCTGCTCTCGCGCGCCTTTTCTCACGTCTTCAGCCATCTCCGGAACATGGACCCCCACTTCAACTTCGACGCAGCCATCGCCCCAGTTCCCCAGGCCGTCCGGGACGACCTGGCGCACTGGGTGGAAGACAATGTGGATGCCCTCGTCAGGGCCTTCGCTTTGGACAACGACGGCGTGATCGTGGCTGCCGATGAGGGCGGCGTGGTGAACGGCCCTGACGCCGCTGATGGCGATGCTGAGAGCGACGGCGAGGCCAGCGCCGCCAGCAACAGTTCGGGAGGTGCCCCTGAGGACGCATTGGGAGATTTATCCGACTGACTATGCATCGTTCCTGTTTCCTTATCATGCATGAATAGAACTCAGGCTTTGGCCTGATGGCTGTGAGAGCATTTTGGGAGGGGGCCCCCTCATGTAAAACTTGTGTTCATCATATTAGCAGGTGTTACATCGCCCGTACGCCCGCGCCAAGTGGTTGGCTAAGCGACGCACTGGTTGGCCAGTTTACCTTTGTTCCGTCCGAGCCCGGAGGTAGCATGTGGGAGGCTGTGGTGCCCCGAGTGTCTCCTGATCGAATCCGTAGGATCTGCAGTAAAAACCCTCTGGAGAGGACGCGGTGGCGGCAGGCTGGGCTGCGCGCAAGCTAGGCCTGACCCGGCTCACGAGGGGCTCACGAGGGGAGGCAGCTGAGGCGAAGTGGCAACCGAAACGCGAGAGATTGCTCGAACGAGACTAAGCACCCCTTCCCCGAACACACGCAAATCTCAAATTTGAATCCAACTTAAATTCAGCGGGGGAAAACGACAACCAAAGGGAAAGGCAACGAAAGCAGAAAAAAGGCCGCGTCCGACACCTAGTCTAGTCTTGGACGTCTTCTCACCAGCGCGGAGCTAAGTGCTGCCTTTGGCGTGGGAGGGAGCCCGGGGCTGAGGCCGCACCCCGAGACTCGGGCGTGTACAACCCCACTCATTATTACGTGAGAGTGTCACGGGCGGCGAGCTTCCTGCCTGGGCCTTCTTCACAGTACGGCCTTGCTTCATATCGCCAGACGAGGGCCCGCCTTGCGCCACACTCTAGTGCCATCAACGACGACCGGAAACCAGGACGCCGCCGATGGGGTAGAGCGGTCGCCAGCGGTTCCCCTGACGACCACGGGTCCTCTGCCAGGGGCAGGCCCTGAGGCACCTCCCCAGCAGAGGGCCTACCTCCTGAGAACGCCTTGCTCCGAACGCCGCGGTGGTGATGTCGGATCTCGGCCCCTCTCCTGCAGCCCCCTGCGCCCTCCTCCCAAGGGGTAGGAGGCTGCGGGAGCGGGGCAGCTGCTCGCTGTGGCGACCTGCACCTCCTGCGATCCATGATTAACGTATGCTTGCTCCAGAGGAATTAGCGGTACCCGATAATCGTCGCTTCCAGCGTGGCCAGTAGGACCATCTCGGGGTTCCAGGAAGAGCTCAGCCTCTGGCGCCTCGTCCCCCCAGCTTGGGCTGAGGAGCGAGCCTTGCTCGCCCTTGTGAGGGCGACCTTGGTCCATCATGTGGGGTACGTATTCTTCTGGCGCCGTCATCCCGAAGGCCACGCCGTAGTGCTCCGCGTGCCATGCAGCTCTGCTTGACGCGCCCACCGTGGGGTGATAGCGCGGCTGTCCACTGGGGCCGTGGGTCGCGTCGTGTCCTCCTTCTTCGCGGACCGGGAGCGGGGGCAGCACCACCGCCGGTCCGGCGCTGACAGCTTCGCTGGCGTTGGAGTAGCCTTGGAGCCCGTGGGCGCGTGCGGAGCCCCGCGCGGGCCGCCCTGGGCTTGAGATGGGAGCTGGGTGCAGAAGGGGTGAGCCCCCGAGGCGGCAAAGCCCAGGAGCTCTGCCACCCGTTCCAGTAGCACGTCGCGGCCGCCCTCCAGCAGTCTGCACTGCAGCAGCTCTCGGGCCACCGCGAGCGCGGCCCTCGAGTTCGCCTGCTCCTGGCGGGTGTATGGCGTCGTGGTCGCGGCGTGATTGGAGGCCCTTGCTGCCGATCGCGCCTGCCGCAGTGTGAGAGTTGTCGAAGCCTGTCCGCGTCGCCCACGGCCCGCAGCGCCCTGCGGACCGCGAGCTGCACTGGGCACGCGGGTCACCGAGGCGAGTGGCTGCTGGGCGGGCCACGCCGCCTAAGGATCTGGGTTGCCCTTTGGTCGCGGACATGGTGATGACGATGCGACGGGACACGAAGTGGCAGAAGGTGGATTCCGGCGCACCCCTACCTGGCGTGCCAAATGTCGGATTTCGGGTTCCGGCAGACCCTTGAGGTTCGAACACTGGGGTGCGCGTGGAGATCTTTCCTTCTACCTACTCTGCTCCCCGCCGAATCGCTAGGATCTAAGCTATGGAAAGAACAGCACAAGAGACACAGGGTTTATACTAGTTCGGGCCACCATTGTGGTGTAATACCCTACTCTAGTTTGTGGTGTGGTGGATTGCCTCTTGGGCTGATGATGATGAACAATACAAGGAAGAACAGCCTCGCGAGGGTCTGTTCTTGGCTGGGGCAATGAACTGCTAGGAGGAGTTCAGTCGCCCTTCTCTCTCTCTCTTCCTGGATTCCAGATGCTGGATCCTTCCCTTCTCTACTCTGTGGGTGGCTAGTCCTATTTATAGGCAAAGGACCTGGGCCTCTTCCCAAATATTGAGCTGGAAGGGCGCCAACAATTGGCCATTTTGAAGGGGAACATCTGGTACACTTATCCTGACTAAAGTTGGTCCTCGCCTGCCAAAGGCTCTGGTGGTGACGCCTGCTTGGGCTCCACAATGACATCCTTCCTGCCGTTGGGCTGGTCTTGGTCTCGTTGCATCAAAACGGGGTGCCTTTGCTTGATGCTCTCGCCTGCGCTTGCTTCCTTTGCACCAAAGAGGAAAGGAGGACACTACGCGGGCTGGCGCCCGCCTGGCGCCCTTGGTCGTCATGGCTTGCGTCATGGGCACCTCGTGAGGTACCCCGCCTTGATCTCTCCGCCTCCTCGCGAGCCAGCCTGGTGAGGCCGTGCCTGAGGAGGCTCCGTGTCGTCCGCCCTCATGAGGCTGGCCCTCGCGAGGGTCTTGTGCTTGTGTTGATGAAGATGGGCCGTGCTGGGCCCCTCCTTGAGCCACGCCGCAGGCCGCAGGCAGGCAAGTCTGGGGACCCCCGTTCCCAGAACGCCGACAACGTCATCGAGCTGAACGTGTGCAGAACTCTGAGGTGTCGTATGTTTAGTGCTTGATCGATCGGAACGAGAAGAAGTTTGACTACATTAACCGCGTTGTCAAACACTTCCGCTTTCGGTGTACGAGGGTACGTGGACACACTCTCCCCCTCTCGTTGCTATGCATCTCCTAGATAGATCTTGCATGGACGTAGGAATTGTTTTGAAATTGCATGCTATGTTTCCCAACATCTCTCCCCAATAATGTTGCTCCTATTACTGTTGTGCCTCATGAAAATAAATCAAAAATAATTGTGGAAGATGATGCACTTGATGATGATATTGCTTCTATGCCTTATGGCACAATGTGCGAGAGTGCTATTGATGATGATTTTGTTATGCCCATTGCTTGTTGTGATGATTATGATTGGGAAGATAATGATACTTCTTATAATCTTGGAAATCTTTTTGGCACCAACTTTGGAAATTATGATGATAACAATTATTATACCGTTGGTGCTATTCATAATATTAATGATGAGAGTGATTATGCTTATGATATGCCAAGCCACAAGCTTGGGTATGCTACGTTTGATGATAATGCCATGTTTGAGAATTATTTGCTGGATTTAATGTTTGTCCCAAGCTTGGGGATGCTATGCTTAATGGAGATGATCTTTTTAGTCCCTTACTTTGAATGATCAAATTTGCTATGATGATTGCATGCCTCCCACTTATGATGATTATTGTGATGATACTTATGTTATAAAAAGTAGTGATAATTATTATCATAATTTTGAATATCCTTTTACTGAACATTACTCTTTTAATGTGGGAACAACTTATAGTATTCAAGTTTCCTAAGATACTCCCACTATTATGAATGAGAATAAAATTGCTTATATGGAGAGTAATAAATTTTCTATGCTTTTGGATCATGAAAAGAATGCTTTATGTGATGGTTATATTGATGAATCTATTCATGATGCTACTGAAAATTATTATGAGAGAGGAAGTAATGATTCATGATGCTCTCTTTATGTTTCAATTCTTATCTTTTATGCGAGCATCATTGAAATCATCATGCCTAGCTAAAAGATATTAAAGAAAAGCGCTTGTTGGTAGACAACCCAACACTTTTAGCTACTGTTTTTGTGTGTTCACATGATTATGCTACTGTAGTGATCATGTTTTATTGCTTTCGTTTCAATAAAGTGCCAAGTAAAGCTCTTGGGATAGTGTGGATGATAGTTGACTTGAATCTGTTCAAAAACAGAAAATTTTGCGTATAGTGCAGAAATTCTTATATTTTACTGGAACGTGGAAAAACTCTGAATTTTTTTACAGGTGATAGATATACAAATTTTCTATGTTTTCCTAATTTTTCAGAATTTTTGGAGTAGCAGAAATATGGTTGGAGTACAGATTACTACAGACTGTTCTGTTTTTGACAGATTATGTTTTCAATGCATAGTTTGCTTGTTTTCAAGTTTCTACGGCTTATATTGCTCGATATAAATTGTGGAAATGATATGCTATAGTAGGCATTGTGTGAGAACGATTATGAATCTTGTCTTTGGCAGTACCAAAAGTGAGTGGTTTGCTCTTTAACATACCAACCTATCTCACGAAGTTTTGTTAAGTTTTGTGTGATTGAAGTTTTCAAGCTTTGGGTGCGATATCGATATGAGGAGAATAAGGAGTTACAAGACCCTAATCTTGGGGATTCCCAAGACACCCCAAGTTAATATCCAAGGAATATTCAAGCAACTAAGCTTGGGATGCCCCGGAAGGCATCCCCTCTTTCGTCTCCAACATTATCGGTAACCTTACTTGAAGCTATGTTTTCATTCGTCACATGATATGTGTTTTGGTTGGAGTGTCATTTTATTTTTTTAGAATTTGCTTGCTGTTATTTATAATAATGTTTTCATCTTTTATTTCAATAAAAATATCAAGTATAGCCTTTCCCATGCTTATTTTGCAAGTCTACATGTTGCTGTTTCAAAACAGAAAGTTTATCGCTGTTGCAAAAATTCCCTAGAAAAGTCAGAATGTGATAAAATGTTGAAAACTTTTGCAAAATAAGATCTGATAAATTTTCTACAGTGTGGTAAATTTTTATAATTTTTGGAGTTAAATAAGTATTGATAATCTTGCATTCTTTACAGACTGTACTATTTTGGCAGATTGCTGTTATGTTTGCATTGTTTGCATATGTTTGGTTGTTTAATGATTCTATTTGAGGATAGGAGTATTAAATATGCAGAGGCATTTAGTTTGCAATGTTTAATAATAATTTTAGTGACTTGCTACAGTAGAGAATGATAAGTTTTTTGCATTGATTTATACTAACTTATCTCACGAGTTATTGTTGAGTTTTGTGTGGATGAAGTTTTTAAGATTGAGGGAAACCGTGATATAAAAGGAATTAAGAAGACAAAAAAGATCAAGCTTGGGGATGCCCAAGGAATCCCAACATAATATTTCAAGAAGTCTCAAGCATCTAAGCTTGGGGATGCCCCGGTAGTAATCCCACCTTTCTTCAACAACAATTATCGGTTAGTATCGGTTGATCCTAAGTTTTTGCTTTTTCACATGATGTGTGCTATTGTTGGAATGTCATTTTATTTTGTTTTGATTGATGTTTCAATAAAATTCTTGGATCTGGAAGTTTTTAATAAGAGAGAGTCCTCAATTAGCTACCCATTTACTTAACTACTCACATGATCTTCACCTATATCTTTTTGGAGTAGCTCATCATTTACTCTTGTGCTTCACTTATATCCTATGAGTAAATTATTGAATGAATAGAATATCATGAAGTTTAAATTATATCATGCCTAGTGGTAGCTTCACATTGGGTTTAGAAAGTGAAATATTTTGAAGCTTGACAATCACATATTGGTCATACAAGCAATTCCTGAATGATTACTATGAGGAAGGGAACTTTCACATGCAAATACACTATCTTGGAAATATTTTATGATTGTGAGTCCCCGTCCAAATATTATATGCCAAAATTGTTGACGTTGGACAAGGAAGACAACGTAATTGTTTATGTTTGTTCATATTCACATAGAAGTTATATTGTCATAGATCTTTCAACATGTGGTGCTTGCCCCCCATATTTGCTAGCGAAAAACTCCACACCAAGTAGAGATATGATACGTCTCCAATGTATCTATAATTTTTGATTGTTCCATGTTGTTTTATTATCAATCTTGGATGTTTTATAATCATTATATAGTCATTTATTATCATTTTTTGGTACTAACCTATTGACATAGTGCCAAGTGCCAGTTGCTATTTTATCCATGTTTTTACATCGCAAGAAATCAATATCAGATGAAGTCCAAATGCCAAGAAACTCCACGATGATTTTTTATGGGCCAGAAGGAAGGCAATGGACCCTGGTTGCACCTGGGGGGTGCCCCGAGGGGCACAACCCACCAAGGCGCGCCAGGAGGCCCAGGCGCCCTGGTGGGTTGTGCCCACCTCGGGTCCCCCCGGACCGCCTCTTTTCTCTATAAATATCCCAAAAATCCCAGAACCCTAGGGGAGTCGTCGAAATATTCATCCAGCCGCCGCAGAGTCCAGAACCACCAGATCCAATCTAGACACCTTCTCGGATGGGGTTCACCACCTCCATTGGTGCTTCTCCGATGATGCGTGAATTGTTCCTTGTAGACCTTCGGGTCTGTAGTTAGTAGCTAGATGGATTTCTCTCTCTCTCGCTGAATTCTCAATACAATGGTCTCTTGGAGGTCCATATGATGTAACTCTTTTGCGGTGTGTTTGTTGGGATCTGATGAACTTTGAGTTTATGATCAGTCATATCTTTTTATATCCATGAAAGTTATTTGAGTTTCTTTGATCTCTTATATGCATGATCTCTTATAGCCTCATATTTCTTCAGCGATATTTGGGTTTTGTTTGGCCAACTTGATCTATTTATCTTGCAATGGGAAGAAGTGCCCGGTAGTGGGTTCGATCTTACGGTGCTCGATCCCAGTGACAGAAAGGGAACCGACACGTATGTATCGTTGCTACTAAGGATAAAAAGACGAGATCTATATCTACCGCCATATAGATAAACGGATCTTGTCTACATCATGTCATCGTTCTTATTGCATTACTCCATTTTTCCATGAACTTAATACACTAGATGCATGTTGGATAGCGGTCGATGTGTGGAGTAATAGTAGTAGATGCAGGCAGGACTCGGTCTACTAATCTTGGACGTGATTCCTATGAAATGACCATTGCCTTGATATTGTCATAATTATTTGAGGTTCTATCAATTGCCCAACAGTAATTTGTTTACCCATCGTTTGCTATTTTTCTCAAGAGAAGCCACTAGTGAAACCTACGGCCCCAAGGTCTTATTTCTCATATATTTGCTTGCGATCTATTTTTCCTTTGCATTTTTATTCAGATCTATTAAACCAAAAATACAAAAATACTTTGCTATACTTTATTTTATTTGGCGTTCGATCTATCAAATTATTATAACTTATTCCCGTCCACACGCTGTTTCTGGCGCCGTTACCCGAAAGGGGTTGACAACCCCTTTAACACGTCGGGTTGCGAGGTGTTGTTATTTGTGTGCAGGGGCTGTTTACGTTGTGTTGCTTGGTTCTCCTACTGGTTCGATAACCTTGGTTTCATTTTTGAGGGAAATAACTACCGCCGTTGTGCTGCATCATCCCTTCCTCTTTGGGGAAATACCGACGTAGCTTCAAGCGACATCAAAAGGAATTTCTTGCGCCGTTGCTAGGGAGGATCTTCATCATAACCAGGTTCCTAATCACAAATATCATCTCCTTGCAATTTACATTATTCACCATTTGCCTCTCGTTTTCTTCTCCCCTACTTCACAAAAAAATTTCGTTTTATTCTCCTCTCCTTTTCTGTTTGTCGTTCTCTTGCTTTCTAGTCTCGATGGCTAGCGTCCCTACTCCTCCTTTGTCACCAAATTTTGAAGTCTTGTACTTCAAACAAAGAGAAGGAGAAAATTTGAAAGATGTCTGGTATAGGATTATGTAATCGTATCGTATTTCCAACTTAAAGGGGGACGCCAAGGTTCTGCTTCGTAATTTTTACATAGGATTGGCTTTGCATCATAGACAACTTCTCGATTTTGCCGCTAAAGGAAATTTTATTGAACTTGATGCCAATGCTGCCTATGAAATCTTAGAGGGAATTTTGGGAATTCCACCTCAAAAGAAGGGGTTCCGTTTTACCCCCAAGGGAGCTCAAATGCTGGACAAACTTGGTGATTTGCATAAACATATGGTTGAAATACAGAAATATAATGAACCCCTCAAACAACTCAATTGTAGTATCAATCGCATGAATATTTTCCGGAGAATTTAGGGAAGCGTAAAGAGCCTCCCGGGTTTGAGAAAACCTTTACAAAAGTTGCCAAAACTTCGGAAGACAAAACTTAGATCCTTTCTTTATGCCTAGCTAAGGGCATAAAACTATAGCGCTTGTTGGGAGGCAACCCAATGAATAAAATTTATTTTTGCTTTTTGCTTTATGTTCTTGTGTGTTAGCACAATTATGCTACTTTTATGATTGTGTTTTTTGTGTTTTAATTAGTGTTTGTGCCAAGGTGAACCAATAGGATCTTCTTGGGTGATAGTTGTTTGATCTTGCTGAAAAAGACATAAACTTTATGCTCACAAAAGTAATTGTCAAAATTCACCAGAACGTGATAAAATGCGAATTATTTTTGAAGAAGATCAATATACAAATTATCTAGGTTTTCCAAGTTTTTCAGAATTTGTGGAGTTACATAAGTATTCAAACAAATCAGATTGCTACAGACTTTTCTGTTTTGACAGATTCTGTTTTCTTTGTGTTGTGTGCTTATTTTGATGGCTCTATGGTTTTCTTTGATGAGTTTGTTCCATAGAAAATTTGGAATACATTAGGTATAATACAAAAACAAAATAATAATTGGATTGATACAACACTTATAGTAGTGGTTTATTTTTCTTACAGTAACGGATCTCACGAAGGTTTTGTTGAGTTTTGTGTGATTGAAGTTTTCAAGTTTGGGTTATCTTACGATGGATGAAGGAAGGATGTAGAGCCTAAGCTTGGGATGCCCGGCATCCCAAGCTATTATCCAAAATGAGCAACCAACTAAGCTTGGGATGCCCCCGAGTGGCATCCCCGCTTTCTTCCAACAACTATCGGTATTTTACTTGAAACTATATTTTTATTCGTCACATGATATGTCTTTTCCTTGGAGCGTCTTGTATGATATGTGTCTTTGCTTGTTTTATTTTGTGTTTTACGTCACCAATCCTTGCTGGACACACCTATTTGAGAGAGCCAAAATTATGTCATGATTTGTTAGAATTTCTCTCTATGCTTCACTTAAATCTTTTAAGAGCTAGGACTTGCTCTAGTGCTTCACTTATATCTTTTTGAGCATGGCGTGCTTTGTTATTTTTTGAAGAAATTCTCTCTTGCTTCACTTAGATTTATTTGAGAGTTAGTAAAATTTTGAAGAAATTCTCTCTTGATTCACTTAAATTATTTTGAGAGAAAGAAAATTTGTTATGCTCATGATCTTCACTTATATTTATTCAAGCCTATGAAAAGCAACACATGAAAATTAGTCCAAAGTGATAGGTATCCAAGAAGGATAAAGAAAGAAAAAAATAAATGTCATGAAGATCATTGGACAAAATAAGCATGATTCTTGGTAATAGTTTTGAGATATGATGATGTGATATGTGAGTTATGTTAATGAGTAATTGTGCTCTAGTAAGAATATTGGTGTGAAGGTTTGTGATTCCCTATGCATGCACGAAAGTCAATAATCATGCAATGAAAATTATATCCTACTTGTGGTGCATTATTCGGTGTTAATTATGCTTAATGCTTGCTTATGAGATTAGTTTCTTGGTTGGTCGCTTCTCAATTTTTTGCTAGCCTTCATTTTGCACTAAGTATGATCTCTACTTGTGCATCCAAAATCCTTTAAACCAGTTTTGCCACATGAGTCCACTATATCTACCTATATGCGGTATTCTTTTGCCGTTCTAAGAAAATTTGCATGTGCCATCTCTAATTTTCAAAATAAACTTCTCTTTTGTGTGTTTGTTTCGCTCGCGGAACGGTAATGGGTGGCTAATATTTTCCATGTTAGATGTGTTATTCTCAAGATGAGTGTTTATTCACTTGTCATTGCACGAGAGTAAGGCAAAGATCTAGGGATGCCCAGTCCCGAAATGCAAAAAATGAATTTACTTTATGTTGTCAAATAATAAATTCCTTGGAAAGTGTTGGTATGGAGGGCATCCGTGGATACGGTTAGCCATGGAAAGTGAAGGAATGGTGGAAAAAGGAATAAAATTTATTTTCTGTTTGGGAACCGCCTATGTCATATCTAGCATGGAAAGTGTTGGGAACTCTGAGTCTTTTTCGTTGGTGGGATGGATACACCTCCCAAAATGTTTTTATCTCTAATTTTTCGCTTTGAGCTCTGGCACCTCTGCAAATCCCTACTTCCCTTTGCGAAGAGCCTTTGTTTTACTTTATGAAATTTTTATTTTTACTTTGAGTGTCCATCTTCTCTCATAAAAAGCACCAACTAGGAGGCAATATGATCGTGCTTAAGTATTGGGTGTAGTTAATATCCGAGTGTGTTTAATGAATGGATCAATGTTTGAGCATGATGGGCTAGAGATAACTCATTTTAGCGTTGATATTTTGAAAAACATGGTTGCTTGTTGATATGCTTGAGTATCTAAATTATTATGTCAAAACTACACTATTGCTTTGAATCACATAAAAAGTCCCAATGTCCATGCTATAAAGAAAAAGGAATATGATATGACATGATGAACAACACTCCACATCAAAAATTCCGTTTTTATCACTTACCTACTCGTGGACAAGTAAGAGTTAAGCTTGGGGATGCTGATAGTCTCCAACGTATTTATAATTTTTGATTGTCCCATGCTATTTTATTATCAATCTTGGATGTTTTATAATCATTTTATAGTCATTTTATGTCATTTTTTGGTACTAACCTATTGACATAGTGCCAAGTGCTAGTTGCTGTTTTTTCCATGTTTTTTACATCGCAGGAAGTCAATATCAGATGAAGTCCAAATGCCACGAAACTACACGATGATTTTTTATGGGCCAGAAGGAAGGAAATGGGCCTGGTTGCACCTGGGGGTGCCCCGAGGGGGGCACAACCCACCAGGGCACACCAGGAGGCCCAGGCGCGCCCTGGTGGGTTGTGCCCACCTTGGGTGCCCCCCGGACCGCCTCTTTGCTCTATAAATACCCCAAAAATCCCAGAACTACCAGAGTCCAGAACCACCAGATCCAATCTAGACAACATCTCAGATGGGGTTCACCACCTCCATTGGTGCCTCTCCGATGATGCGTGAGTAGTTCCTTGTAGACCTTCGGGTCCGTAGTTAGTAGCTTGATGGCTTTCTCTCTCTCGCTGAATTCTCAATACAATGGTCTCTTGGAGATCCATATGATGTAACTCTTTTGTGGTGTGTTTGTTGGGATCTGATGGACTTTGAGTTTAAGATCAGTCATATCTTTTTATATCCATGAAAGTTATCTGAGTTTCTTTGATCTCTTATATGCATGATCTCTTATAGCCTCGTATTTCTTCTCCGATATTTGGGTTTTGTTTGGCCTACTTGATCTATTTATCTTGCAATGGGAAGAAGTGCCCGTTAGTGGGTTCGATCTTACGGTGCTCGATCACAGTGACGGAAACGGAACCGGCACGTATGTATCGTTGCTACTAAGGATTAAAAGATGAGATCTATATCTACCGCCATATATAGATAAACGGATTTTGTCTACATCATGTCATCGTTCTTATTGCATTACTCCGTTTTTCCACGAACTTAATACACTAGATGCATGCTGGATAGCGATTGATGTGTGGAGTAATAGTAGTAGATGCAGGCAGTAGTCGGTCTACTAACATTGGACGTGATGCCTACGTAATGATCATTGCCTGGATATCGTCATAATTATTTGATTTTCTATAAATTGCCCAACAGGAATTTGTTTACCCACCGTTTGCTATTTTTTCTTGAGAGAAGCCACTAGTGAAACCTACGGCCCCCAGGTCTTATTTCTCATATATTTGCTTGCGATCTATTTTTCCTTTGCATTTTTATTCAGATCTATTAAACCAAAAATACAAAAATACTTTGCTGCACTTTATTTTATTTGGCGTTCGATCTATCAAATTATTACAACATATTCCCGTCCGCACGCCGTTTCTGGCGCCGTTACCCGAAAGGGATTGACAACCCCTTTAACACATCGGGTTGCGAGGTGTTTTTATTTGTGTGCAGGGGCTGTTTACGTTGTGTTGCTTGGTTCTCCTACTGGTTCGATAACCTTGGTTTCATTTCTGAGGGAAATACCTACCGCCACTGTGCTGCATCATCCCTTCCTCTTTGGGAAATACTGACGTAGCTTCAAGCAACATCAAGATACCACTTGTGCAGCCAAAAACCCTTAAACCCAAATCTTATCTTCAAGAGTCCACCATACCTACCTAAGGATTGAGCAAGATCCTTCAAGTAAGTTGTCATCGGTGCAATAAGGCAATAAAAATTGCTTCTAAAAGTGTTAGATCATTTAGTGTAAGAGAAAATTGAGCGTTGTTCGAACTTGTGATGGCAAAATAATAAAAGCGACGGACTGCATAATAAAGGTTGCTATCAGAAGGGGCAATATAACGTGACGTTCTTTTGCATTAAGGGGTTGAGCATACAAACAAAAAGTGCATGGCAACCTCTGCTTCCCTCTGCGAATGGCCTACCTTTTAATTTTATGTATCTACTTTCATGCAAGAGTCAAAGTTTTTCTCTCTATTCCTTTTTATTTTTATCTTTTGGCAAGCATCATGTGGTGAGGAAAGATCTAGGCACATATATCCAGTTGGATATGGGTAGCATGAGTTATTATTGTTGACATCACCCTTGAGGTGAATACGTTGGGAGGCAAAATTATAAGCCCCTATCTTTCTATGTGTTCGGTTGAAACGTTTTGCTCATGTGTATGCGGTGAGTATTAGAAATATTAGAAGACTATATGATGGTTGAGTATGTGGAGCTCTTACTTAGACTCTGTTGAATAAGTTGAATTGCAATTGCTTGGTGACTGAGAACATAGGTTGTTGAGTTTCAAGAGAATTCGTTGTTTGAACCTTAACATGTGAATTGGTTGCTACTTTAACACGAGAAGTTTATAAGAAAGAATTGTTGTTCTGATGCTAGGATAAGTGACTGAAATTGTCTTTGATCAAACTTGTGCACTTTGCTAGCATTCATACTTCATAAATTATTTCTTTTATCATTTACCTACTCGAGGAAAAGTAGGAATTAAGCTTGGGGATGTTGATATGTCTCCAAGGTATCTATAATTTATGAAGTATTCATGTTGTTATATTATCATTCTGGGATGTTTTACAATCATTTTATAGCAACTTTATACCATTTTTGTGACTAAACTATTGACCCAGTGCCTAGTGCCAGTTGTTGTTTTTTTCCTTGTTTTTTACATTGCAGGAAATCAATATCAAATGGAGTCCACACCACGAAACTTTTTGTGGATTTTTTATGGACCAGAACACTTCCAATGGGCCAGAGCAGCACCTAGGGGGGTGCCCCGAGTGGGGACAACCCACCAGGGCGCGCCTGGGGGCCCAGGCGCGCCCAGGTGGGTTGTACCCACCTCGATGGCCTCCCGTACCCCTTCTTTACCCTATAAATTCCCAAATATTCTGAAAACCCTCGAGTTAACCTAGATCAGAAGTTCTGCCGCCGCTTGCCTCTGTAGCCACCGAAAACCAATCTAGACCCCGTTTCGTCACTCCGCCGGATGGGAAATCATCACCGGTGACCATCTTCATCATCCCGGCGGCCACCAGGATGAGGAGGGAGTAGTCCACCCTCGGGGCTGAGGGTTTGTACCCATAGCTATGTGTTTAATCTCTCTCTCTCTCTCTCTCTCTCTCTCTTGTGTTCTTGAGATGTCTCGATCTTGATGTATCGCGGGCTTTGTTAATATAGTCGGATCATATGGTATTTTCCCCTCTTTATCTTTTTGTGATGAATTGAGTTTTCCCTTTGAGATTTCGTTTTATCGGATTGAATACTTTTATGGATTTGAGAGCAATTGATATATGTCTTGCATATGAATACTCGTGGTGACAATGGGGTATCATATTAATTCACTTGCTATGTGTTTTGGCACTCAACTCGCGGATTCACGAGGTGACATTGGGGTAATCTATGCATAGGGGTTGATGCACGTTCTTGTCTTTGTTTCTCCGGTAGAAATCTTGGGGCTCTCTTTGAAGTTCTTTTTGTTTGATTGAGTATTATGAATCTGAAATTATTTGGTGTTATTTTATTACGAACTCTTGGATAGATCGATCGGAAAGAATAGCTTCGAGGTGGTTTCGTACCCTACAAACGATTTCTTCTTATGTTCTCCGCTAGATAGGAAATTTGGAGTGATTCTTTATCGCACGTTGACGGATGGTTATATGATCCAATTATATTAACATTGTTGAGAAATTGCACTAGCAAAAGTACAGACCCTAGGCCTCATTTTCAAGTCGTTTGTGCTCCGTTTTATCAATTGCTACCTTGCCGTTTTTATTGTTCCTATTACAAAAATCAATATCTACTATCCGTATTACACTTGTATCACCATCTCTTCGTCGAACTAGTGCACCTATACAAATTGCCATTGTATTCGGTGTGTTGGGAACACAAGAGACTTTTTATTATTTTGTTGCAGGGTTGCTTGAGAAAGACCATCTTCCTCTTACACCTCCCACAGATTGATAATCCTTAGGTTATCCACTTGAGAGAAAATTGTTATCGTCCTACAAAACTCTGTGCTTGGAGGCCCAACATGAGTCTACAAGAATAAAGTTGCGTAGTAGACATCATACCTGATGCATGGACCTTGTGTATACTCAGACACAACCGAGATGACCATGGAGATTCAGAGGACCAAGGCCAAGAATGGAAGAGGAGAAGGAAGAGTAAGAACGGAGCAAGACAGGACTTGCCCGGATCATCCGGACCCCAGCCGGACGATTCGGGCAGAGCCCAGACGATCCGGATGACCACCCAGACGATCTGGACAACATGCCCGAAGAAACCAAAGCTAGCTCGATGAAGCCGGATGATCCGGACCAGGTCCCGGATCATCTGGATAGAGCTGGACACCCGGACCAGGCCCCGGATCATCCGGACCAGTTGTTGCCTCTACGACGCCTCTGGACGATCCGGACGGTCGCCCGGATCATCTGGACCCCCGATGCCCGGATCATCCGGACCACCTTCCGGATCATCCGGCCTTGTATGCATTCATGTATCCGGGCCGAGGCCCAATTACCCACTTCGCCCCCTCACTTACCCCTTTTTGGCTTATAGACTATAAATAGACCTCCTCCTCCCCATTTTTAGGGTTAGCATTGGTTTAGCTCATATGAGAGATAGAGCTTTGCTCATCCACTTGATACCTACTCCATTGGAGACCGATGCCTCCTAGGAGAAGATCCCCCAAGTGGATTCAAGACCCCCTCTTGTGGGAAGATCCCCTAGTGGATTCAAGACCTCCTTCTAGGAGATGAACTAGTGACCTTTATATCCCCCTTTGTTGGATTTGAATCATGTATCTCTCTTTGTGTTCATGGATCTAGCACATGTGTGATCGTTTCTCGTCGATTTGAGTGTTTTCTCTCGTTTCCCCTCGTGTTTTCCCTCTTGTGTTCGTCGTGTTCTTTGAAAATCCTCCTCCAAATCATGAAAGATCGGCCCCTAGGGTTCCACCCTACATCATCTTGGTACCATGAGCCATGGTTGATCACGAATTTGAAGTCCTTACCCCTGTTTTCTAGCCTTGTTTGCTTGATTTCGTCCTAAATTCCAAAATCTCCACAAAAACAACCCCAATTTTTTTATTTGTTGGTTTGATGATGTTTTGTTGATTTTGATCCATGGATTCGTTGTGTCTTGAGTATATCTATCCTTCCCCCAAGTTTCCTCACTTCCCATCCACGAAATCTCCTCAATTTTGACCCTGAAATCATCAATTTCCACCCAAAAATCTTGTCTCTGAGAGGAAATCCTGAGCAGTTTGACCTGCTCGGATCATCCAGACGTGCTCCCGGATCATCCGGACATCACCCGGATCAGCTGGACCCTCTCCCGGACGTCCGGCTAGCCCATGCACCCGAAAATCAGAACCAGAGTTGACGAACCCGGATCATCCGGACATAGCCTGGATCAGCTGGACCCTCTCCCGGATGTCCGGGTAACCCTGAAACTGACGCGGCTGAAATCTTGTTTTGGCCATAACTAATTCATCCGGAGTCTGTTTTTGACGTTCGTTAGCTCGTTTTGAAGCTATGGGCATCCTTCATCCCATAAAAATACTACCATGATCTTTTTACTCCATCAAATTTTGTAAATTTTGGCATATTTGCCTAGGCCCTCCACCATATCATCCGCATAACCACCATAGTCTTTCGCAACATAACCCATTTTGATTCCCATAGCGTTTGTGGTTGCTTGAGTAGTGACTCGAGTCTACTAAGGTGTTTCAGCTACTTAGGGACGGTTACTTCTTCATCAATCACCACCATACCTTCCGCATGACCTTACCCACCATACACTTCCGCCATGCCAACTTAGACCAATTTTGTTTGAGCTTGTTTGAGTTGTGGGTTGTGTCTCCTATGGTGTTTCGGCTACTTAGGGACAGTGACTTCAACTCCGACTCTCATAACACATCATAGCACTTCCGCAATCCCATTGAGCTTTGACAAAACCACCACCGCATTTCGTTACCACCATTTGACATTTGCCGTTTGAGATTTTGAGTTTGCGTTTTTTCCGTTTCCTGAGGTGTTTCGGCTAATTAGGAACGGTTCTACATCAAGAACACTGATACGTCTCCAACGTATCTATAATTTTTTATTGTTCAATGCTATTATATTATCTGTTTTGGATGTTTAATGGGCTTTAATATGCTCTTTTATATCATTTTTGGGACTAACCTATTAACCGGAGGCCCAGTGCCAGTTTATGTTTTTTTGCCTATTTTAGTGTTTTGCAGAAAAGGAATATTAAACGAAATCCAAACGAAATGAAACCTTCGCGGTGATCTTTCTTGGACCGAAAGCAATCCAGAAGACTTGGAGTTGAAGTCTGGAACTCCACGAGGCGGCCACGAGGCAGGAGGGCGCGCCCAGGGGGGTAGGCATGCCCCCCACCCTCGTGGGCCCCTCGTAGCTCCACCGACGTACTTCTTTCACCTATATATACTCGTATACCCTAGATCGATCAGGGGGAGCCACGAAACCACTTTTCCACCGCCGCAACCTTCTGTACCCGTGAGATCCCATCTTGGGGCCTGTCGGTGTCAAAACCAACGGATCTCGGGTAGGGGGTCCCGAACTGTGCGTCTAGGCGGATGGTAACAAGAGACAAGGGACACAATGTTTTTACCCAGGTTCGGGTCCTCTCGATGGAGGTAAAACCCTACTCCTGCTTGATTGATATTGATGATATGGGTATTACAAGAGTTGATCTACCACGAGACCAGAGAGGCTAAACCCTAGAAGCTAGCCTATGGTATGATTGTTGTTCTTGGTCCTACGGACTAAACCCTCCGGTTTATATAGACACCGGAGGGGGCTAGGGTTACACAGAGTCGGTTACAAGGAAGGAGATCTACATATCCATATCGCCAAGCTTGCCTTCCACGCCAAGGAGAGTCCCATCCGGACACGGGATGAAGTCTTCAATCTTGTATCTTCATAGTCCAACAATCCGGCCAAAGGTTATAGTCCGGCTGTCCGGATACCCCCTAATCTAGGACTCCCTCATTAGCCCCCGAACCAGGCTTCAATGACGATGAGTCCGGCGCGCAGATTGTCTTCGACATTGCAAGGCGGGTTCTCCTTCAAACCCTGAGTACTTGTTAAATAGTGTCCGGCTTCTCGTAAATGTTGTGCTTCTTGGCTTCTGCGCCCAATAATGGCCATCTTCCATGTGTCCAGCGAATGTGAGGAGCCAGGGCATTTTTACATTTACCACCCTAGCTGTGTGAATGAACTGAATATTTAAGGAGACGAGGATTCTCAGATCCAAACCACACCATCTTCCCTCATCGAGCATTCATCGGAGCGCGCCTGAAGAAATCCCCAGCATGGCCGGCCAGCGCAGCTCCTCCTCTCGCTCCCCCAGCCCCAAGCCCGGAGATTGGGAGAGGTGTTCCATCCCGCACAGCCAATGAGTGAAGCTTCAGACCCAGGGATTTCTCCCCCCAGCATATATGGTCCCGGTTCGGGCCGGACTTGCCACCTATAATGGCGGGGAGCAAGCGGAGAGCGTTCCCAACCCCTCTAAGGGAGAGCGGGTATGCCTTGTCCCTTATCTGTTAAGGGGACTCGAATTTCCAATCCATCCGTTTCTCCGAGGGCTCCTGGAGTTCTACGGCCTCCAGCTGCACCACCTTACCCCTGCCTCCATACTGCACATGGCGGGTTACGTAGCCCTTTGCGAGCTGTTCTTGGGCTGTGAAGCTCATTTCGCACTGTGGAAGAAGTTGTTCTACCTTGTGGCCCGTTCACAGAGGGGGTCAATATATCAAGTGGGCGGAGCCGAAATATGGCGCATCGCCGGGACCGGATACCTATCCGGAACTCCAAAGAAGGCGTCCGAAGACTGGCCTTCAGAGTGGTTTTATATGGAGGACGTCCCTCTTCCGGATCCTATTCGGATCGGCCTTCCCGAGTTTGATAATGCTCCTTTAAAGAAACGCCTCAGCTGGCGACCACGGAGCCCTTAGGAGGAAGATGATAGAGACGTCCTTTACCTGATGGGCCGGATAAAGGTATTGGCTCAATCAGGACTGACCATAACCGAGGTTATGGCCATATGCATTATGCGGGGGGTGCAGCCGCTTCAATATGGAGGCCACCCTATGTGGGATTTCAACGAGGAAGATGACACCACCCGCTGTGGTCGCAAAGGGCCGGACTCGACTGCTGCCCTAGCAAAAATCTTGTCCGGTTTGTACAAGAGGGAGGAAGAGGAATTCCTCCGCATCAAGCCACGGGATGGATTTTCCATGTACAATCCTCCGAGCTGGGTAGGTCACCACTTTTTATGCCTATCCATTCTGTATTCCCATAGTTAAATAATTTACCTTGCAAATTCATCGCAGGAGCTGCGTAAGGCTGTAAGAGAGATCTGCAGCAATCCTCCACAACCAGAGGATCCTGAGCGGTCGCTCGACCCGGTCTCCAAAGAGGATCCGGACATATCTGTGGAGCTGATTGACAGGGTGTTCTACCAATTAAGCAGCGATGACGCCTTGGTGGCTATTACGGCCGACTACCCTGGGCTACTCCCAGCTTCGCAGGTGAATGAGATTAAAGTCCCAACCTTTTGAAAAGGATTCGCTTTTGCGCACTTCACTTACCGTATACAAACGGTGTTTTATAGGGAAGGCCCTCGGGACGCCGCGCCGAGCCCGCGGCGACTAGCCTACAAGGGGCTCCGAGGCCGGACAGGCTAAAATGGAAAGCGGTCCGGACGGAGACGCCGGCGCAGAGGTATGATGCAACACCTCACCCCCTGGTTGTCGTCTGTAAAGACATAATAACGCCCGCGTTCCCTAGAAAGAAGAACGCTCGCTGGACTATATCTGAAGAGGTCGCCAATCACGCCTCAACCAGTTGGGCTCCAGGGCCGGACATGGAAGTGGAAGCGACTACAAGGCGCACGCCAGATGCTCCTCCGACAGAGGATGCGGATAAAATATCCGCCACAAATTCTGAGGTGGAGAGCGCCATGAACCACAGGCGTTGCCGAGCCGTTCTTCGTGACGCTTGTTTCTCCCAAGAGGCATTTGATGCCTTCAACTCAGGAGATGCGTACATCCGTGCTGCTCAAAATGGTCTAGCCAGAGCCACGGACCAGTATGTAAAGGATATACGGGTGAGAAAATTCGATGATTATATATAGCAGTAGCCCCTGAGACTTGAAACAGTTAGAATAACTAATTTAAGGATCATTTGTTATGAAGGTTCTTACAGAGAAGAATACCCAATTGTCCCATGAGCTTGAAGAGTGCAAGGCCCAACTTCAGGTCGCACTGGCCACAGAAGAGGAGTCCAAGAAGACCCCCTCTAGTAACACGTATTTCAAATGATAGGTACCATATAGAGTGCAGCATACCTGCAAATCTGACAATAAATATTGTAGATGATGCCGGATTGAATCCGGATGAGCAACATCTCCTAGGCCGGCTAAAGGCTGGCGAGCGTGTGCTTACAAAAGTTAGGCATGAGAAAATCAATCTCCAGGATGCCAATACCCAGCTGAGCGTGGAGCTAAAGGATGTTCGTGCCCAGCTGTCGGACTCCGTGAAGGAGAATAAGCGGCTTCGACGCGACATTTTTAGTAAGTGCTTGAGCGAACTTTGAAAAAGAATTCGGCGAAAAAGCCAGCTAACAGAATTATGTCTGTAGGTATGCTGACGGGTCGTCCCGCGGATGAAATGCCCGGGTCGGCGGGTGATCTTCTACCAGAGCTCTCACAACTACATGAACAAGTTCGGCAGGTGATGCAAGGCATTGCCCAGGTCTTGTGGCCATCCGTCTCCCTGCCCGAAGGCTTTGGAGAGCTTGCGGAGAAGCTCAAGGGAGCGCGGCGGCGCTTCCGATTATGGAAGATATTGGCCTGCCGTCAAGGGGCCAGGGAAGCCTAGGCCATGGTGAAGACGCGGTATACCAAGGCTGACCCAAACCACATGGCCGAGGTCGGACCTGTGGGGCCCAATGGGAAGGAAATCCCCGTTAGCTTAGTGTATGGGCAAGTAGAATTAGCCGCAAAGTATTCCCAACAGGATTGTAGACTAGACAGCCTGTTGGATGGTATAGAGGAGGAATTTAGCCAGTCTAAGTGACTATGTATTTGAAATGACATGAAAAAATGCCTTCTAGACGGATTGTAAATCATTTGTCATGGCGGACCTTTTCGCTTCAGCCTCTGGACCCTATAGTCTGGAGTGTTTTCGAATACCCTCTCAGTTATATAAGAACCGCGGCATGCGTGGAAACCAGGCGTAGGGGTCATTGGTGCTTGAACAGACAAGTGCCCAACTAGATGTTATATTACATGGGTAGTAAGAAACATCTTCCAGGGAGAATAGTTCCGTTAAGGGCTCCTTTCCCTGGGTACGCATGCCCTAAAGTGCATGTCTGGACTGCGAAAAGAGACGCAGGGAAAAAACATCTGGGGGCGCATATGGAAAATAAATAAAAATCATCTTTTGTTCACCGACCGAATATTCCCTTAAGAACAGTAGCTTTCGGCTTCACCCAGTCTGAGGTACACATCCGGCTGACCCGGCAGTAGCAATCGCAGAGGTGCTCCCCTTATGCCCTAGCCGAATTAACGGGAACTAGAGCATAAATACAAGAGCCAGGCAACCCATCTTGGCCAAAACTTAAGTCATATCGATGCATATAATGGCGAAGAAAAGGTACATGCGGAAGAGTAACACATGTGCGGGGCATGAAGCCCAGATAGATAATTAAGCTTCTATGTAAGAAGCCCCCGGGTATAGTGAGTGTGGTTAGCACTTCAACAGTGTGCAAGCAGGGCATAGGTTGGCCTTTAAGGGCCTCGAGGAAGAAAAAGGAAGAAAGGGTGAAAGAAAAGACAGATAATGTATATGCAAAAAATGGACAGAGGAAGGAGACGAACTTAGAGTCCGGCACTAGGCGTAGAATCTTCGGAGTCTGGCTGCGTTCCATGGGTTCGGCTCAAGTCGGTTATCCGATGCATCCAGCAGATGGTACGCTCCACCGGTCAGAACTTGGTCAATAATGAAGGGAATTCCCATTTGGGCTCGAGCTTTGTCTTTTTCTTCTCCGGCAGGCGTAGAACTAGTTCGCCAATGTTATAAGTTTTGGCCCGTACTTCTCTGCTTTGGTATCTTCGAGCCTGTTGCTGATAAAATGTGGAACGGGCTTTTGCCACGTCGCGCTCCTCCTCCAGGGTGTCCAGACTATCCTGCCGATCGAGCTCGGCTTCTATTTCTTCGTACATGCGCACTCGAGGTGAGTCATGAATTATGTCGCAGGGCAGAACCGCCTCTGCGCCGTACACCATAAAGAAGGGTGTGTATCCGGTAGTGCGATTCGGCGTGGTCCGCAGCCCCCAGAGTACGGATTCGAGCTCCTCTACCCAGTGCGTGTTAGATTCCTTTAAGGACCACACTAATCTGGGTTTGATGCCGCTCATGATAAGACCATTTGCTCGCTCAACTTGACCGTTAGTTTGTGGGTGATAGACAGAAGCATAATTGAGCTCGATGCCCATATTGCCGCACCAGAGTTTTACCTCATCGGCCGTGAAGTTCGTGCCGTTGTCCGTGATGATGCTGTAGGGGACGCCATAACGGTGTACAACCTCGGATATGAAGTCTATCACCGGTCCGGATTCGGCCGTTTTAACGGGTTTGGCTTCTATCCATTTGGTGAATTTATCCACCATGACCAGTAAGTATTTTTTCTTATGGGTTCCCCCTTTAAGGGGTCCAACCATATCAAGCCCCCAGACCGCGAAGGGCCAAGTAATGGGGATTGTTTGGAGGGCAGTGGGTGGCATATGGCTTTGGTTTGCAAAAAGTTGGCAACAAGTGCAGCGTTGGACCAAGTCTTGTGCATCTGCCCGGGCTGTCGGCCAATAAAATTAAAACCTGTGCAGAAGGCCTTGCTTACAAGGGCCCGGGCTGCGGCGTGGTGGCCGCCGAGTCCGGCATGAATTTCTGCCAGAAGTTTCCGCCCTTCCTCTTCGGAGATGCACCTTTGAAGGACTCCGGTAGTGCTTTTCTTATAAAGCTCTCCCTCGTGGACCCTGTAGGCTTTAGACCGCCACACTATGCAGTGTGCCTCATTTTGGTCCTCGGGGAGTTCCTGCCTAGTTAGGTAGGCCAGAAACGGTTCTGTCCACGGGGCGATGATGGCCATTATTACGTGGGCTGAAGGTGTTATTTCGGTGGCAGAGCCTCCGATTATGTCGGAGTGTTCGGTATCGCGCGTTGTGGCCGGGTCCTGACTGTTGTTACCGGTGTCCCCTTCCCATACTATGGATGGCTTAAACAGCCTCTCCAAGAAGATGTTGGGTGGGACCGCATCGCGTTTTGCACCGATGCGGGCGAGTATATCCGCCGCTTGATTGTTTTCCCGAGCCACATGGTGGAATTCAAGCCCCTCGAACCGAACTGACATCCTGAGGACGGCGTTGCGATAGGCCGCCATTTTCGGATCCTTGGCATCAAAGTCTCCATTTATTTGGGATATTGCAAGGTTCGAATCCCCACGCACCTCCAGGCGTCGAATGCCCATGGAAACTGCCATCCGGAGACCATGTAACAGGGCCTCGTATTTGGCTGCATTGTTGGAGTCCGTGTACAGTATTTGGAGTACATACTGGACTGTGTCTCCAGTGGGAGACGTCAGGACGACGCCAGCCCCCAGACCGGCCAACATTTTAGAGCCGTCGAAGTGAATAATCCAATTGGAGTATGCACCGTACTCTTTAGGGAGTTCGGCTTATGTCCATTCGGCGACAAAATCGGCCAACACCTGCGACTTAATAGCTCCCGAGGTTTATATGTTATGTCAAACGGAAGGAGCTCAATGGCCCATTTGGCAATCCGGCCTGTGGCGTCGCGGTTGTTTATTATGTCATTGAGTGGTACTTATGAGGCCACGGTAATCGAACACGCCTGAAAGTAGTGACGTAGTTTCCGGGATGCCATGAATACCGCATATGTTATCTTTTGATAATGCTGGTACCGTGATTTGCATGGAGTGAGGACAGTGGATACATAATATACCGGCTTTTGAAGGGGGAATTTATGTCCGTCCGCTTCTCGTTCGACGACGAGCACTGCGCTTACGACTTGATTAGTCACCGCTATGTATAGCAGCATTGGTTCGCCGATGTTAGGTGCGGCCAGGATTGGGTTGGTTGCCAGTATGGCCTTTATTTCTTCCAATCCGGCTGTGGCAGCATCCGTCCACTCGAAGTGTTCGGTGCGCCGAAGGAGGCGATAAAGGGGTAATGCCTTTTCTCCTAAGAGGGAGATAAAGCGGCTTAGAGCCGCCACGCATCCAGTTAATTTCTGGATTTGTTTGAGGTCCGTTGGGATAGCCAACTGTGACAGATCTTGGATCTTGGCTGGATTTGCTTGAATTCCTCTACTGGAAACAATGAAGCCCAGGAGCTTTCCGGCTGGTACACCGAAAACGCATTTTTCCGGATTTAACTTAATGTCATATGTTCGGAGGTTGTCAAATGTGAGCCTCAAGTCGTCTATTAGAGAGTCAACATGTTTTGTTTTGACGACCACATCATCTACATATGCCTCGACTGTTTTGCCGATTTGATTCTCCAGACATGTCTGAATCATGCGCTGATATGTTGCGCCGGCGTTTTTGAGCCCAAAAGGCATTGTGTTGAAACAGAAAGGGCCGTAAGGTGTGATGAATGCCGTTGCGGCTTGGTCGGACTCCGCCATCTTAATTTGGTGGTAGCCGGAGTATGCATCGAGGAAACACAATGAATTGTGTCCTGCGGTAGCGTCGATTATTTGATCGATGCAGGGGAGTGGGAAGGGATCCTTTGGGCAGGCCTTGTTGAGGTCCTTGAAATTGACGCATAGGCGCCAGGATTTGTCCTTCTTTGGTACCATCACCAGGTTTGCTAGCCAATCCGGATGTTTTATTTCTCTGATGAAACTGGCCTCCAATAACTTGGCTAGCTCCTCTCCCATAGCTTGTCTCTTGGGTTCAGAGAAACGCCGAAGAGTTTGCTTGATTGGCTTATATCCTTTTAGGATATTAAGGCTGTGTTCGCCAGCCTGCGTGGGATGCCTGGCATATCTGAAGGGTGCTAGGAGAATATGTCCCAATTCTCGTGCAGGAACTCTCGTAGTGCGGCGTCCACGGCAGGGTTTAACTGTGTCCCGATGGAGGCTATTTTTGTAGTGTCCGTTGGGTGGACTTGGAATTTGACTATTTCATCCGCTGGTTTAAAAAAGGTGGACTTGGACCTTTTGTCAAGTATCACATCGTCCCTGTCCACTGTGGAGCGTAACGCAGTTAATTCCTCGGCCGCAAGGGCTTCGGATAATGCCTCGAGGGCCAATGCGGCTGTTTTGTTTTTGGCTCGAAGGGCTGTGTCCGGATCACTAGTGAGAGTGATGATTCTGTTGGGTCCAGGCATTTTGAGCTTCATATACCCATAATGGGGTATGGCTTGGAAGATTGTGAAATGCCTCCCGCCCTAAAAGGGCGTGGTATCCGCTACTGAACGGAGCCACTTGGAATGTAATTTCTTCGGACATATAGTTCTCCGGCGTGCCGAATACCACATCTAGTGTGATTTTCCCAGCACAGCGTGCTTCCCGACTGGGGATGATTCCCCTGAAGGTTGTGCTGCTTTGCTTAATGCGGTTCCAGTCTATTTCCATTTTCTGGAGAATTTCCTCATAGATGAGGTTTAATCCACTGCCGACGTCCATGAGTACTTTGGTGAGTCGAAAGGCGCCCACAATTGGACTGAGGACCAGTGCAGCTGGTGCCCGAGCTGTTCGGAATTTAGGTTCGTCGCTGGCATTGAAGGTAATAGCCGTGTCACTCCATGGATTTATTGCTGCCACGTGGCAGATTTCGGCAAGGCTGCGGAGTGTTCGCTTGCGCCTGTTATTTGATGCGAAGGTCTCGAAGACTGTTAATACCATGTTGTTATCCCTGGGATGGTGCTCTGTGGCCTCTGGGATGAGAAGATCCTCACCACTTTTGGCCACCTGCCGGAGTATCCAACATGCTCTAAGGCTATGTGTTGGTATGGTACCTTCTGTACTATGAATTTTGCAGGGTCTGTTGAGCCATCCCTCCAATACGGTTCCATGCCCTGTAGAGGGTTTTTGCATTTTTATAGTTAACCCGAATGTCTTGTGATAGTGCACCCTTTTACTTCGGACCGGGTGCGTATTCGGGGCCGGATTGTCCCAAAATTTTGTTTCGGTTTTCCAGGCGCTTTCAATCGCACAATAATTTTGTACTATGGACGCCAAGTCAGCAAAACGTGATATATCACGGCGACTTATGGCGTTAAGGATTCCCTTGTCCGTGCAATTATTGCAAAAGAATGAGACTGCGTCTTCCTCGTGACAGTCCTTAACCTTGTTCATCGCAAGGAGGAATCTGGCCCAATAATGATGTACTGTTTCCTGGGGCTCTTGCCTGATGTGGGAAAGATCGCTTATGTTTGGGTGGGTGGGTGGAATTAAGTCCGAACCCTCACCCGATCTGAGACCCAGGGGCCGAGGAGTTTCCAATCTTGGAAGTTCGGGTTTCGGGATGTTGCCCGATAAATCTAGCCCGCTGCCTGACTCTAGGTTCAGGGCTTGGGTGATGTCCTCCCGTAAGCGGGTGTCCGCTCTGGGAGCTCAGAATCGGACATAGTTAGTCCTCAAGATAGAGGAAGAATCGCGCATTGTTCCTCCACCACCGCGATATGATGGGTGACCGGTGGAGAGGTAATCTCCCTTTGATCGGGTTTAAGCCCAATCCGATCATAGTCCGTAGCGACTCCCAAGGCGATGATGCGATCCAAGAGCTCGTTCAGGGAAGAGAGCTCCATTGGATCCATCTGCTCGGCGAATTCCGAGTTGGCGTGGAGGCTGTTTTCGATGACCCGAGACTCCTCCGGCGGTAATGTTGTCTTTAAGGACGAGACGAGACATCCTTCCCTGTGGTGACGGCACAGTGGAACTCTCAATGAAAGCACCAATGTCGGTGTCAAAACCGGCGGATCTCGGGTAGGGGGTCCCGAACTGTGTGTCTAGGCGGATGGTAATAGGAGACAAGGGACACGATGTTTTTACCCAGGTTCGGGCCCTCTCGATGGAGGTAAAACCCTACTCCTGCTTGATTGATATTGATGATATGGGTATTACAAGAGTTGATCTACCACGAGGCCAGAGAGGCTAAACCCTAGAAGCTAGCCTATGGTATGATTGTTGTTCTTGGTCCTACGGACTAAACCCTCCGGTTTATAAACACCGGAGGGGGCTAGGGTTACACATAGTCGGTTACAAGGAAGGAGATCTACATATCCGTATCGCCAAGCTTGCCTTCCACGCCAAGGAGAGTCCCATCCGGACACGGGACGAAGTCTTCAATCTTGTATCTTCATAGTCCAACAGTCCAGCCAAAGGTTATAGTCCGGCTATCCGGATACCCCCTAATCCAGGACTCTCTCAGGGCCTTTTCCAGTGATCTGCCGGAGGGGGAATCGATCACGGAGGGCTTCTACATCAACACCATAGCCTCTCCGATGAAGCATGAGTAGTTTACCATAGACCTTCGGGTCCATAGTTATTAGCTAGATGGCTTCTTCTCTCTCTTTGATTCTCAATACAAAGTTCTCCTCAATGTTCTTGGAGATCTATTCGATGTAATACTCTTTTGCGGTGTGTTTGCCGAGATCCGATGAATTGTGGATTTATGAACAAGATTATCTATGAATATTATTTAGTTCTTCCCTGAATTCTTATATGCATGACTTGATATCTTTGCAAGTCTCTTCGAATTATCGGTTTAGTTTGGCCTACTAGATTGATCTTTCTTGCAATGGGAGAAGTGCTTAGCTTTGGGTTCAATCTTACGGTGTCCTTTCCCGGTGTGATGGGGCAGCAAGGCACGTATTGTATTATTGCCATCGAGGATAAAAAGATGGGGTTTATATCATATTGCTTGAGTTTATCCCTCTACATCATGTCATCTTGCTTAATGCGTTACTCTGTTCTTATGAACTTAATACTCTAGATGCATGCTGGATAGCGGTTGATGTGTGGAGTAATAGTAGTAGATGCAGAATCGTTTTAGTCTACTTGACACGGACGTGATGCCTATATTCATGATCATTGCCTTAGATATCTTCATAACTATGCGCTTTTCTATCAATTGCTTGGCAGTAATTTGTTCACCCACCATAATACGTGCTATCTTGAGAGAAGCCACTAGAGAAACCTATGGCCCCCGGGTATCTTTCTTATTATATTGCATCTCTTTTATTTACATCGCATCTCGTTTACTACTTTGCAATCTTTACTTTCCAATCTATACAACAAAAATACCAAAAAATATTTATTTTACTATCTCTATTAGATCTCACTTTTGCGAGTGACCGTGAAGGGATTGACAACCCCTTTGTCACATTGGTTGCAAGGTTCTTGATTGTTTGTGCAGGTACTAGGTGACTTGTGCATTGTCTCCTACTGGATTGATACCCTGGTTCTCAAAAACTGAGGGAAATACTTACGCTACTTTGCTGCATCACCCTTTCCTCTTCAAGGGAAAACCAACGCATGCTCAAAAGGTAGCAAGAAGGATTTCTGGCGCCGTTGCTGGGGAGATCTACGCCAAGTCAAGACATACCTGTTGGGGAACGTAGCAGAATTTTAAAATTTTCCTACGTGTCACCAAGATCAATCTATGGAGTCTTCTAGCAATGAGAGGGAGAGGAGTGCATCTACATACCCTTGTAGATCGCGAGCGGAAGCGTTCAAGAGAACGGGGTTGATGGAGTCGTACTCATCGTGATCCAAATCACCGATGATCCTAGCGCCGAATGGACGGCAACTCCGTGTTCAACACACGTACGGAGTGAGGATGTCTCCGGCGCCTTGATCCAGCAAGGAGGAGGGAGAGGTTGAGGAAGAAAGCTCCAACAGTAGCACGACGGCGTGGTGGTGGTGGAGCAGCAGTACTCTGGCAGGGCTTCGCCAAGCTCTTAACGGAGGAGGAGAGGTGTTGGGGAGGGGAGGGGCTGCGCCTTGGGATGGGTGCGGCTCCCATGTGCCTCCCCACTATATATAGGGGTGGAGGGGGCTGGTTTCTTGCCCTCCAAGTGCATTGGGGCGTTGGCAAAGGTGGGGGGAAGAAATCCCATCATTTCCTTTCCCCACCGATTGTTATCCCCCCTTTTTAGGGATCTTGATCTTATCCCTTTGGGATATGATCTTATTCCTTCTAAGGGGGAATCTTGGTGCGCCTTGACCAGGGGTGTGGGGCCTTGCCCCCACTACCCACGTTCATGTGGGTCCCCACATGCAGGTGGGCCCCACTACGAAACCTTCTAGAATCTTCCCGGTACAATACCGAAAAATCCCGAACATTTTCCGGTGGCCAAAATAGGACTTCCCATATATAAATCTTTACCTCCGGACCATTTTGGAACTCCTCGTGACGTCTGGGATCTCATCCGGGACTCCGAACAACATTCGGTAATCACATACAAGTCTTCCTAATAACCCTAGCATCATCGAACCTTAAGTGTGTAGACCCTACGGGTTCGGGAAACATGCAGACATGACCGAGACAACTCTCCGGCCAATAACCAACAGCGGGATCTGGATACCCATGTTGGCTCCCACATGTTCCACGATGATCTCATCGGATGAACCACGATGTCGAGGATTCAAGCAATCCCGTATACAATTCCCTTTGTCAATCGGTACGTTACTTGCCCGAGATTCGATCGTCGGTATCCCAATACCTCGTTCAATCTCGTTACCGGCAAGTCACTTTACTCGTACCGTAATGCATGATCCCGTGATCAACCACTTGGTCACATTGAGCTCATTATGATGATGCATTACCGAGTGGGCCCAGAGATACCTCTCCGTCATACGGAGTGACAAATCCCAGTCTCGATTCGTGCCAACCCAACAGACACTTTCGGAGATGCCCGTAGTGCACCTTTATAGCCACCCAGTTACGTTGTGATGTTTGGCACACCCAAAGCACTCCTAAGGTATCCGGGAGTTGCACAATCTCATGGTCTAAGGAAATGATACTTGACATTAGAAAAGCTCTAGCAGACGAACTACAATATCTTGTGCTATGCTTAGGATTGGGTCTTGTCCATCACATCATTCTCCTAATGATGTGATCCCGTTATCAATGACATCCAATGTCCATGGTTAGGAAACCATAACCATCTATTGATCAACGAGCTAGTCAACTAGAGGCTCACTAGGGACATATTGTGGTCTATGTATTCACACATGTATTAGGGTTTCCAGTCAATGCAATTATAGCATGAACAATAGACGATTATCATGAACAAGGAAATACAATAATGACCATTTTATTATTGCCTCTAGGGCATATTTCCAACAATACCAAGTACCCATCATAAATTATTCTCCCTCGCATTACATTATTTTCCATTCGCCTCTCCTTTTCCTCTCCCCCACTTCTAAAACAATTTTTGAAAACCTTTGCCTTTTCTTCGCCCCTTTTTCGTTCGTCTCTTTTCGCTTGCCTCTTGTGTGTTCGTTCTTAGTGCGGCTTTCTGCCATCATGTCTGTAACACCCCGAGAATCATGCCATAGTAATCTCCCACTAATCATGCCATGTCATCATGACTACCTTGCTAATTGCCACTTGCCCAAAACATCAAATTCAAAATCAAATTTAGATTGCAAGTCAAACATTTATTTCTCCAAACAGATAAACTAAAATGTTCATCGTGTGCCAAATAATCCATAACCAATTTTGGTAGTGAACCAACTTTTTGGAAAAGTGTTTAAGTGCACTAAACTATTTAAAATAGTGGCTAAAACAATAGATTAAATGCCTTTTTAATTTATAAAAATTGCAAACTATTTCAAAGGCCTCACAATCTTTTTGTGGCAGTGCCAACTATTGCAATGGAATTATGTGGCCAAGTCTCACATTTTTCAGAATACTTTTTAGCAGGTGAAATATTGCAAAGCAATTTCTGTAAAAAGAGAAGAGCAAAAGTATATGAAAAAGGGAAAATGAGAAAGAGGTCCCCTGCCCCTACTAGGCCTTAACCCACCCTAGCTGGCCGGCCCAGCCTACCCCCCGGGTCGTCTTCCCTGTTTGACCGACCCCGTCGCTACAAGGGCGCGGTCGCCCCAGACCGCCTCGTCGTTGATGATGAGGGAGGGGATAAGAGCGCCCCCTCCGGCTCCTCGAGTCCTTCCCCACCTACCTCCACCCACTCTCAGATTCCCCTCGCCCTCTCCGGACACTCCTCTCCACCCTCACCCAGTTTCGCCTCGCACGAACGGCCGCCGTCATCGACCAACACGCTCCGTCGTGGCCACCTACATCTCCAAGGCCTCACCGCCATGTCCCTCGTCTACGTCGTCGTCGTCCACTTCTTCTCCGTCCACGAACGTGAGCAGGGAGCCGCTGCATAGGGCAAATCAAGACGCCCCCTTGCTTCGGTCGCCGGCGCTTCTGCGACGAACGTCGCCGTTTTGCCGCTACTAATCCCTCAAAGAGCCTTTCTTGAGCTCCTCGGTGAGCACCTGCGTCGATCCCCTCTTTTCCCTGCTCCTCTCCTCGCTCGTAGCCATCGTTTTCGTCAAGATCGTACCCGCCGCCGTAGCCATGCTCGCCGCCATAGCCACTGTTGTCGCAGCTTGAGTCCGAGCTCGCTACGAAGCTCCTGGAGCTCCAAGGGGTCCAGCGAGCCCCTCGCGTGCCTCCTCCCTGCCGCTGCCCGCTGCGCCGTCTCCCCGCAGCTGCCTAGTCCTGCGCCGGCCTGCGCTCCCGCCACAGCCGTTCCCGAGTGCCGCTGCTCTGCTGCCTGCTTCTGCGCGGCAACTCGCCGCCGCTTGCCGCTGCTAGCGCTGCCGCGTTGCCTGCTGTTGCTCTCCCACGATGCCGCTCGCGCTTGTCATCGCCGACCGCCACTACCCCTGCCGCTACAGAGCACCCCCTGAGCTACCGCCGCCGCCAAACGACGTGCAACGCCGCAGACGTCCGAACCCACCCACGCACGCAATGATCCGGTGACCGGAGCCAGATTCCGGCGAGATCTGGCGCGTCTCCATCACAGGAGCGCTCCCCGGGACTCCACAGCGGCCGTTGCCGACATGGCCGACTGGGACCAACCCCTTAGGTCACTGCCCAGTGCCCCAAGGGCCCGGCTAGCCTTGTTGACCCAGTCAACGGCTGACTGGGCATCGCCCAGTCACTGCCTGTGGGCCCCGTTGACTGGTCAACTGGACTATTGACCGCTGATGTAGCAATGATGCCATGATGACGTCGTATTTCCTTTTCTGTCAAATTAGTTAATTAAATGATTTCAGAATATGTTTAGAACTTAGAAAATTCATAGAAAATAAACCGTAACTTGGATGAAAATGTTTTCTACATGAAAGGTTCTTAGAAAAATCCAATGAATCCTAATACGCGGTCCGTTCATCTGTCACATGCCCCTAGAATGCTTAACATGCAACATTCCCCCTCCGGTCATCTGGTTGACACAGGTCCGGAACCGGGAATACATTCCCGAATGAATTCCCCCTTCACCTATTTCGTGCATTGCTACGTTAGGTCGACCCTAGTTCTGCATATAGTCTTGTCATGCTTAGTGTTGCATCCGGTTGCTTATATTTACTATTTCTTCCCCCTCTTCTCTCCGGTAGACCCCGAGGCCGATGATGCCCCGGTGATCGACTACGTCGATGACGACACTTCTTCCTTTTCAGCAGAGCTTCCAGGCAAGCCCCCCTTTGATCATCCTGATATCGCCCATTCCATTCTCTCATGCTTGAATTAGATTTTGCTACTGTAATTGATTGCTCCTATTCTGATGCATAGCCTGATTTTGTAACCTGCTTATTGTTACCTACCTGCTTATCCTAAACTGCTTAATATAGGTCGGTTAGTGATCAATCTGTGACCCCCACCTCATCCTTGTTGCCCCTGCTTCATCATCGACGACTCAATCAACGTGATTGACGACCAGAGCCAGACACCTCACATCACATCACTCCCCTTTTGTTGCTCGACTCTGCAGAGTTACCATCAAGTGCCGGTGGTGGAACCTCATACATCACTCCTGATGAGATCTCTATAGGGTAGCTATTTGGTCATGGTCATCGAGGGTGATTTCCTCCTTAACTACTTCCGATACGACTCTGTCGTGCAACCCCTCAAGTGTGAACCTCGAGGGTGGTTCCTCTTACGTTCACCTTGATGATTACATCGAGTGGAATCCACCGAGGGTGGTTCCTCAGGGTTCCCTTTGGTGTTAGATACACAGTTACTATGGTTACTATGAATTTACACTGATCCATGTTACTAAAGACGGGTCGGCCCTGAGGGGTACCCGCGCGAGCTTAATTGCGAGTGATGTGGGGTCGGGTTGACCTGGAAGGTGCCCGCGAGATACTTACGAGGCATGCCCAGGCATTCTTAGCCCTTGCCGCAAGTCCTCGAGACGGGGCGACGGGGTCACATTGATCATGAGTCCCTGCTCGTTACCGCATGCTCCTAATCCACTACGATTTGGATATTTGATCCGAGGGGCCTCTGGCCTGATAGCACTAACCATCACGTGGGCATAGTATGGGCGTTCTGCATCATATACATCAGCCGAAGCTTAATAGATGTCAGCGACTAAGCGGCGCGTGCCGGGTTGGACTGCATAAGCACCTGTCTTTTTAAGGAGGTAGCTAGGTCTGCTCACTGTCCGCGTACGCAACGTGCTGGGTTCCCGGGGCGATGGCCCATGACCCCTGGGGGCATGGGTATAGTCCGGCGTGCTGACCTTTCTATTTAGCCTAGGTCGGGTTGCGGCGTATTGTTTGGCCGACGCCGGGCATGACCTAGTATAGTGTGTCCGGCCGGATTTAAGCAAGCATGGTGGGTAAGTTGGTGCACCCATACAGGGAAGAAAAAATCTATTGATAGCATGTCCTAGGGTAACACACACTTGGAGTTGTACCCCGATTGATGCAACTAGAACCTGACACTTGAGGTGATAACTGGATAGTATGGCTCTGGGATTGCTTTCTCGCAGGGAGTCGAGAAAGGATCTCTGGCCGAGGTTGATAACACTACCACTACTTTACTTTATGCTACTCTTATCTCTTCTGATGCTGCAAGATGCTTGGAGCTTCTTGAAGATGCTAGTCTTCGATAGGCTAGGCTTTGCCCTTCTCTTCTGGCATTCTGCAGTTCAGTCCACATATACTACCCATTTCATTGACACCGATGCATATGTAGTGTAGATCCTTGCTTGCGATTACTTTGGATGAGTACTCACGGTTGCTTCGCTCCCCCTTTTCCCTCCTTTTCCATTCTTCTCGGATGTCGCAACCAGATGGTGGAGCCTACGATCCAGACGCCACCGTCGACGACGACTGCTACTACACTAAGGGTGCCTACTACTACATGGAGGCTGCCGACGACCAGGAGTAGTTAGGAGGCTCCCAGGCAGGAGGCCTTGCCTTTTCGATCGATGTTGCTTTTGTGCTAGCCTTCTTAAGGCAAACTTGTTTAACTTATGTCTGTACTCAGATATTATTGCTTCCACTGACTCTTGTGTTTTCGAGCTTATGTATTCGAGCCCTCGAGGCCCCTGGCTTGTAATATAAAGCTTGTATTATTTTAATTTGTGTCTAGAGTTATGTTGTGATATCTTCCTGTGAGTCCTTGATCTTGATCATACACATTGGCGTGTATGATTAGTGTACGATTGAATCAAGGGTGTCACAAGTTGGTATCATTGACGACTACCTGTAGGTAACCCCATTTCGAACTCCTTGGCCAAAGTTGAGTCTAGTCCTTGAAAAACTTTTACTAACACTGATTGTGTGGCTTAGGGGCCCACATCACAAATGGGTGGTATTAGCATCTTTTACTCCTCGATCTTTATTCTGGGACTCTTATCTCTCTACTATTCGGGTTAAATGATTTTGCAAACTCTAACATTAGGTTCTCGTAAATACTTCCTCCCGGAGAGCCCCTTCAGTCCAGATGGTCGCTTGCTGCACCAGAAGATTTCAAAGATACCTTCTGATGTTTCCCTAAAACACTTCATCGTTGCAATTCCATATCACCGATAAATCCCTAAGGATAGTTGCATACACTTGTCGTCCATACCTTCATTTCCAATTGTTCTTGTTATTACAAGATACGTTGGAATACTTCAGATATTTCGAGAATCCTTTGTGCCTGCTACCTTGCAGCTCCTTTTCCGCATGAATACATGCATGAATAATTCCTCACACTTACCGATGATCCATTCATCCCCAGTTGTTCATGTGTTTCACAAATTCTTTGGAACACTATTCGATCTTCCGATAATCCTCAGTAGCCTATTGCTCATGTTCTTCCTTATCGCCTTGCATTATGATTAATTCCATATGTCCAACAATATTCATTAAACTCCTTTGAGATTGGCATTCTTATCCTATTGATTCGACATGTGCGTGAATGCACACATTCATTAGTTATTCCCTGGTAATTATTTATCCTTCTGGCTCAGACTCCACTGCAGACATGAGATGGTTCTCGGCAAATCAAACCTTGAATGATTGTTGATCTATGTCTTTTGAACTTGCTTATCTTTTAATTACAGCATCTACTTCTGATCCCCCGAATTGGAAATCATAATTCCTCTGCATTTAAGCTTTGGAATTATCAGATATTTCCAAAATCCGATGCCTCTGCATTATTTCTTCTCCTAATTGAATATCGATACTCACATCAGCTCCGTTGTGGATCGCCGGATCCATTATTGGATTATCATCCGACAGTGTCCTTCATATTCAAAGAACCTCGTGAAGTTCTTTCCCAGATACATAATGCCTCTGTTAAATTGTATCATCTCCTTTTTTTCAACCATGCTCTGCTTTCGAGCTTGTGTTGTTTACTTCTGAAATTTGTGGAATTGGTCCCTAAGATGCCCCTATGGGTTGAACCTATGCCTCCCCTAATCCGTTTGAACCCGAGAGTTTTAACAAGTCTTACTCTCCTGCTGTTTTGCCAGATAACATTTCAACACTACAACTTCATCAAAAGCGAGAAGTAAGTGAAATGATATGCATTGAAGAAGTGGGAGTCGACCTTGAACTTTGTGTTCATGCCCATGGACATGATGTAGATCTTATCATGGAAGCTTCTCTTAAAATTAATTATCCCCTTGGTATAAGATCATCTTATATCTAGGATTTGATCCTTTGCAACCGTGGTTCTGACCATGATTGTTCCCCTTTGGTTCCATTTCTCAGACAAGTTAAAGCACTTGTCTTCTGTAGATAAATGCATATTCGCAACCTCTATTTTGATCTTCCGTCAAGTATTACCCTCCGGTATCTTGAGAATAACAAGAACCCTGTTGCTTCCTATGGGTCTTCATCTGGTATTGTTTCTCATCGATTTCAGATTTCCCCGGGTTTTGAGTTGTTAGTCACTCGAGAACGCTGATAAGTGAATCAATTCCACACTCCGATTATATAACTCTAAGTAATTTTTGTTGCTTACGAGTTTAATAATCCTTCAAGTCATTCCTAGTCTGATCGGCTATATCATTATCCTGCTAAATTTTAACTTTGCTACCTGGTCCTTCTTCCCGGAGCACAATTTTCGATGATGAGCTAAGCCTACGTCAATCTTCCTCATCATATCATTTCTCCTTTGAACAACAAGCTTGATTTCGAGTTTGGGTCGTACCCATGGTTCCAATAACCTTTTGTTTCATCATTCCTTTGACTTGATGTCATCGCCGATCGATTACATCTTCATGAAATCTCTCGACAAATGTGTCATGATCATCATCAACATTCTGAACCCTTCCAGGTTATGAATTGAATTCATGGTGAGAAATACCATCCTTGACCTTCGATGATTTCAGTTATCATCGACAACCCCCTTGTCTTCTTTCCAACACATGTTTGATCATGTCTTGATTATACCTTGGACTCCTTACTATTCCTACAATTGTTCCTTGAGTATTTCTTGTGATCTTCAACTCAAACCCCTACTTGGAACACCATGTTAATGCTACCTTGAAGCATGATTGAGGTATTCCGAATATCAACAAGAACATTAGAAGCACATTGTCGAATGTTTCTTGATCTATTATCCAAACACCGTTATATGGGTAATATCATGATTCTTCCCTCGCCCCCTTTATCTAAATGCTTTTGAACTTGTTGTCATATCATGTATATCCTGCTCATCTTCCCCTTTGGAACGATATACTCCCAATTCTTGTGTGTAAACACATTTTCCTTTCTATTGGTCTGATTAATCTGATAATTTCATTTTCCTTTCCATTGGGTTGTTTAACCTTCCCGTGATCTATATGATATAAGCAGAAATAATTCCCTGCTTATAAAATACCCCGACGTACAACCTTGTTAGAGAGACCCTATTACTATTGTTGATGACATTCCAGTAACCACCGATGGACGGGAACCTTGCCGATTGGTCCGCCTCGTTAAACGAGCAGGAATATGGTTCTCTTCGTCCCTCGCTATCGGTGTCAAAACCGGCGGCTCTCGGGTAGGGGTCCCGAACTGTGCGTCTAAGGCGGATGGTAATAGGAGGCGGGGGACACGATGTTTATCTAGGTTCGGGCCCTCTCGATGGAGGTAATACCCTACTTCCTGCTTGATTGATCTTGATGATATGAGTATTACAAGAGTTGATCTACCACGAGATCATAGAGGCTAAACCCTAGAAGCTAGCCTATGGTATGATTGTTCTTGTCCTACGGACTAAACCCTCCGGTTTATATAGACACCGGAGGGGGCTAGGGTTACACAGAGTCGGTTACAAGGAAGGAGATCTACATACCCGTATTGCCAAGCTTGCCTTCCACGCCAAGGAGAGTCCCATCCGGACACGGGACGAAGTCTTCAATCTTGTATCTTCATAATCCAACAGTCCGGCCAAAGGATATAGTCCAGCTGTCCGGATACCCCCTAATCCATGACTCCCTCAGTAGCCCCTCAACCAGGCTTCAATGACGATGAGTCCGGCGCGCAGATTTGTCTTCGGCATTGCAAGGCGGGTTCCTCCTCCGAATACTCCACAAAAGATTTTGAACACAAGGATAGTGTCCGGCTCTGCAAAACAAATTCCACATACCATCGTAGAGAGAATAACATTTCCACAAATCTAATCTGCTGACACGTTTGGCGGCATGACATCACACCACGGCCTGGTCTTTATTCGAACCATTTTTTGTCAACCAGCCTCGGCGCATATTGCGAGGCGGTTTCGTTGGCACGTCTTGTCGAAGCAGAGATCGTGTCCCCTTATCACGGGATTCTCATCAATAAGGACGTGGGTAACCCAACCGCGCCATCAATTACGGCGCTTGGGGAATAAGCGGGTTTACTAGGCGGCGAGGCGACAGTTTAATCCGCCCTTATAAAGGGACAAGGTTCACCCCTTTCACCCACGCCTTCTTCCTCCTTGCTCATCCATTCTCGCGCACTCGAGCTCCAACACCCAAGTTTGCGTCTTTCCCCTCAAACCGTTCCAAGCATGTCCGGAGCGGGAGGCAAGTGGATGAAATCCTCTGTCACGGAGGAGGACATCAAAAAGCTGCGGGGAGCCGGATACTTGGCCGCGGACATCGCGCATCGGCTGGCCCATGCGGGGCAGATCGTCCCTACCGCGGAATCTCATGAGAGGGTAGGTTTTCTCACCCATTTCGTCCGCGGACTGGGATTTCCCCTCCACTTGTTTGTCCGCGGCCTCATGTTCTACTACGGGCTGGATTTCCGTGATCTGGCCCCGAACTTTATGCTCAACATCTCAGTGTTTATCGTCGTGTGTGAGGCCTTCCTTTGCATCCGGCCCCACTTCGGCCCGTGGCTGAAGACCTTCAATGTTAAACCGAAGGTAGTAGGCAGCCAACAAGCGGAATGCAGAGGCGCCATGGTGGGCAAAATGCCCAACGTCACATGGCTCGAGGGCTCCTATGTGGAGACCATAAAGGGGTGGCAATCGGGGAGGTTCTACATCATCGAGTCGCGCGACACCAACTGGGTGGCGGCCCCCGAGTTCCGATCCGGAATCCCCATGCGGCTCACCTCCTGGAAAGAGAAGGGCCTGTCCCGGGGTTCCCCGGTAGAGCTGACCGGACTCCAGACCTGCATCAAGAACATGATGAACAAGAAAATCAAGCTTGTCAACGTGGTCCAGGTCATGCTCTTCCGCCGGATCCTCCCGTGTCAACAACGGGCATTCAATTTGTGGGAGTTCAACCCGGCCAAGCACCAGACTCTGCGCGAGCTCTTTGACACGACGAACAAGGACGTCTAGAAGGTGCTGTTCAAGGGCACCGAGGTGCCTACTTCCCTTACCGAGAACAGCAGACTCAGCGCACAGTGCCACGCCAGTTCGGTAAGTTCTTTATACCTTATAGGGTATTTATTTTCCCAGTTTAATCATGTGCGAGATCTAAGCTTCCATGCCTTTAACAGGACTGGGTGGAGACTGTAAGTGCATCTAGTGCCACCCCTAGTTGGTTTTGGAGTATTGACGACAAATGTGGTTGAGGGACTAATGCGTTTGTGAGAATTGCAGGATAACGCAGGTAGTGTCCCTCATTGATTGGTTTACCTACCGGAGCGACCCTAAAAATATATGAAGACATTGGCGACAATGGTGGTATGTGAAGATATTCACATTGAAGACTATGACATGAGAAGACATTGAGTGAAGACTATGGAGCACGAAGACGTGTCGTTTCGTTGTTTCCTTTTCTTCTTTGTTGAGTCGTAGGAACCACCGTCATTGTTAAGTGGGGTCCAAGTGATCATAGTCGAGAATGGTCAAGTGATGCTCAACCCAAATCCTATGTCTTGAGGAAGACAATGAGAACAAAACTTATCCGAGTGGATGAGTCAGCTTTGCTTGTAGCCCAAGTAAAGTTGCCGTGTGTGTTTGAAATCTGACCGTTGGAACACGTGTCAGTTCCTTAGTGACCCAGGGTCATTTCGGACATAACAGGTCGGGTTGCCTAGTGACTATAAATAGCCCACCCCCTACACCATAAATTGGTGGCTGCTCAGAGTTAGTGCACGGCTTTTGTTGTTTGAGAGCAACCCACCTCGAAGCCTTTGAGAGAGAGAAATCCTTGCGAGGACAAAGCCCAAACACCCAGAGCCAAAGAGTGTTAGGCATCACTGAAGTCTTTACATCATGTGACTGAAGACTTATTACACTTGAGGGCTGTGAATCCTCCGGCCGGTTAGGCGTCGCGTTCGAGCATCCAAGAGTCATTGTGGATTGTCGGTGAGCATGATCTGTGAAGGTTCGGATGTCTACCTTGAAGACTTACCGAGTGATTGGGCGAGGACTGTGTGTCCTTAGCTCAAGGGAATAAGGTGAAACGCGGTCTTACGAGTTGAATCTCAGCCTCCCTAATCGGATGTACAGTTGTCACAAACAAGCTGGAACTGGTCCAACAAATCTGTGTCTTCAACAAGTGGTGGTTCTATCCTTCCCTCCTTTACCCTGAGTTTGTCTTCGTGAAGTCATTGCTTATATGTCTTATCTGTTTGACTTCATTGCTTGACTACTATCGTTGTTTGGCTTCATACTATCTTCCATCCTGATCCTTACTACATAGCTGCTATTAGTCTTGTCCGTTCACATTATTGCATACTTGACTATGGCTTGCTTGTTGTAGTTTATCTTCGCTGCATATCAATTAGGTCATTTCTATTGTTTGTCTTGAAACATTCGTGTTTTGAAGACTTCCTAAAATCGCCTATTCAACCCCCTCTAGTCGATAACTAGCACTTTCAATTGGTATCGAGCAAGGTATTCCCTTGTTACGTGTGATTCGGTTTAACCACGGAGTTTTAGCTATATCATTGCAGGGATAATCAAAGTCTCCGCTGCTTGCCCGTGTTTAATGGGCCGACTATCCCTCTTTGGAAGAATAAGATGTGCATGCATCTTGAAGCCATTGATGTCGACCTCGGTATGTCGTCAAGAACGGCGTTCCTAAATCTAGTGAAGGTGTCACCCTGCGATGTCAAGAAGTTCATTCAAGCTGGACTCCCTTGCAAAGAACATCATCTGTGGTCATCGACCAAAGGGCGGTATGGCCGTGTGAGTGCTCTGGAAGCGTCGAAGCTAGTGCGGGACTGGCTATCCAAGGTCAACGAAGGCGTCTCAACCTAGAGAGATCAAAGGATCGGTGTTCTTCGCAACCTCTTCAACGCTTCAAGAGAAAGCGACAATGAAAATGTCCAGCTCACGTTTGATCGCCTCACCGACATCACAAATGAGCTTCATGCTCTCGGCGCCACCGAGGTCACCAAGCATGAAATCGTCAAGACACTCTTGAGATCACTTGACAGCTCTTTTGACACCCTTTCCCTCATGATACAAGAACGCCCCGACTTCAAGACACTCGATCCGTCGATATACTTGAGAGGCTCAACACACATGAGTTCCAACTTTTGAGAAAAGAGATATATATGGTCCCAACTATGGCGAACTTCGCACTTTGAAGGCAAAAGTTGTTTCCTCATCTGAAGAAGAATCATTGCGGTTACGATGATCCACGAAGACATTGGAAAGGAACTTGCTATGCTTGTGAAGAAGTTCGAAGTTCACTAGGAAGAAAGGCTTGAAAGTCTTCACGATCCAGCTCAAGAAATGATGAAGCTTCCACTCATGACTACAAGAAGAGAACTGTCACAAGTGCAAGAAAACTGGACACTATATCTACGAGTGTCCACAGTGGGACAATGAGAAGAAGAAGAAGAAGAAGAAGAAGAAGAAGAAGAAGAAGAAGAAGAAGAAGAAGAAGAAGAAGAAGAAGAAGAAGAAGAAGAAGAGCAAAGAATATGATTCTGATGACAAGAAGAAGAAGAAATCTTCAAAGTCTTCTTCCAAGTCCTCATCAAAGTCTTCATCTCATAAGAAGAGCTCATCTGGCAAGGCTCGTGCTTTTGTTGGCAAGGAAATGGATTGGAGGAGGATGCATACGAGGAGGTGGAGGTGGAGTCGAAGAGGAGTCCGACCAGGCGTTGCAAGTCGGCTTTAGCCACGACCTATGTTGCCAAGTCCATCTTCAACATGAAGACAATGACTTCTACACCAACGTGAAGATGATGACAAGGACGACCCTGCTCCCACCCTCTTGCTTCATGGCACGCGGTGCCAAGGTAAAATCACATGATGCTTACTTTCAAACATCAAGTGAAGATGACTCTGATTGTGAATCCAAACCCAGCTACAAAACACTTGCTAAAATTGCAACCGAACAACAAAGAGCTATGGAACATACTAAAAAACTGTTAGACAAAAGCGATGACTTGTTGGACGCTGAAATGACACGTTCACAGTCCTTAGTTGAAGACATTAAAAATCTTCATGCTAAGTACCAAGAACTTGAAAATCATCATGAAACGCTCTCAACTACTCATGAAAAACTCTCCTATGATTATCTTCAAAGGAAGCAAGAGCTTGAGAAATTGAGGGCGGCTCATGAAGATCTTCAAAAAGAGAATGAGTCACAAGCGCTCAACAGATCAGTTCCTTTCGGGATGGATTTGAACCACCATGTCTAAAATGTCTTGGCGTGATATCGCTACCTCCGTTCTTTGAATGTTCAAGCTGCTGCTCATTGTTGCATTGTCTTCAACTACTAATGTGGTAACTAACCCCTCTGCGGAGGATACCACTTTGCTATTCTTGATGAAAATGCTAGGTTGAAGACATTGCTTGAAACAGGATGTATAAAAGTCCGAAAGGGCATCGGACACTTTGTGATGTCCTCAAAAGCATATTCTCGAACGAAACCCTAGGAAAGAGGGTGTTGGGTTTGAGAGGAAAATGAATGTTGATGGTTCCTCTTGGAAGCTTTGGCGGTATCCCAAAACCACATGGGTTCTTTGCAAAGGGACCTTCGATGGATCCATCCACCTTATCTGGCTTTACCTGTGCTAACCCTATTATCATTGATGAATCCTTTGATGCAAACTACAAGCTGTTCAAGAATCAGAATGGTGAAGTGTTTGCCAGGTATATTGGTACTAACTGCAGGAATGGACCGCCTATGAAGAAGATCTGGGTTCCCAAAAGCTGTCTTGAGAATCTTCCGATGAATGTCATCATGACACCACAGGAAGAAGACAAACCCTAGACCTAAGGCGTCATATGGTCCAAAGGCTTCATACAGACAGAGGACTCACCTGAGTCACCCTAACGCCAATGTTTTGCAGGGAACCCGTACTCAAGTTTATGAATATGAGCGTGTGTCTTCAAACCGATATGTTCATAGAACTAAGAACTTTTCTGCTTATTCATATGAGTATCATTCATCTCCTGCAAGGCTATTTGCTAGGGCTCCAAAGCCGAAATTCTCAGATGCTGCACTTAGACTCATTGCTTCTAAGCCACCCCCGAAGATGTGGGTGGTTAAGAAGAATTAACTCTCTTTTGCAGGAAAGGGTCTCCAGCCAAAAATCAAAGGCGTCTGATGATATTGCTAGGGACCTAAAATATCTTGTAGGGCACAAGATCAAATGCCCAAATGGTCTCACTATGTATTTTGTTCCTGAATCATTTGCCATTCATCCTATCAGTCCTAATGTTGATTTAAGCTTCAATAATCCACTTGCCTGTCAAATGTTTATGCTTCACAATGCTCTTGGTGAAGCCTATCCCCTAACTATCTTGTAGGGTATGACACCTCATGCTTCGAATGGATTATGGACAGTGGATGCACTAATCATATATTTGGTGATCGAAGTCTTCTCATGGACTCAACCTTACGTCCATCGGACAAGAGTCACATCACATTTCTTGACCTTTGGTAAAAGCAAGGTATTGGGTCTAGGTAGAGTTGCAATCTCAAAGGATCAACACATGGATAAAGTGATGCTTGTTGAATCCCTTGGTTTCAACTTGATGTCCATCTCAATGCTTTGTGACTTGAACATGATTGTGATATTCGGAAAATATCATTGCCTTGTACTAATGGAATCGACAAGTCTCTAGTCTTTGAAGGGTATAGGAAAGATGATCTATACATGGTAGATTTCTCAAAGAGGTCCACGACTTGCCGTATGTCTTCTTGCAAAAGCTTGAATGTTGGCTCTGGCATTGAAGGTGGGGCATCTTGGCATGAGGAACTTACACACACTCGCCAAGAAGAAGCATGTCATAGGCATCGAAGGTGTCAAGTTCAAGAAGGATCATTTGTGTGGTGCTGCGAAGCTGGAAAGATGACTAGGCAAAGCACCCTCGAAGACAATCATGACGACATCTCAACCCTTGAGCTGTTACACATGGATTTGTTTGGCCCTACTCATTACTCTACCCTCACAACAACTGCTTGTCTCTATGGCTTCGTCATTGTTGATGACTACTCAAGATACACATGGGTGCACATAATTCTCTACAAGACTGAAGTGCAAGATGTCTTGGGACGCTTCGCCAATCGAGCAATGAACAATTATGGCGTCAAGATCAAGCATATCGAAGTGATAACGACAATGAATTCAAGAACACGGACTTGATCTTTATCTGGATACCATGGGAATCACTCATGAGTTCTCGCTCCATACACACCTCGGCAAAATGGCATCGTGGAGCGCAAGAATAGAACCCTCATTGAGATGGCTCGAACAATGCTCGACGAGTACAAGACACCAAGAAAGTTCGGCACGAAGCCATTGATACTGACTTGTCACGTCATCAACCGTGTTTATATCCATAAGCTTCGAACAAAACATCCTATGAGCTCCTTCTTGGCAAGAAGCCAAATGTCGCCTACTTGAGTATTTGGGGCTAAGTCTGGATCAAGGATCCCCATCACAAGTCAAAATTTGAACCCAAAGCTCACGAAGGCTTCATGCTCGATTCGGAAAGGACTCACACTCTTCTGAGTCTTCAATCTCTATCTCTACAAAATCGTCGAAGCTGTAGATGTGCGATTTGATGAAACCAATGGTTCACAAAGAGAGTTCCGCCAAGTACACTAGGCGAAGCTCCACCAGCGAATCTATCAAGCTGATGGGGCTGGTGAAATCATGCCAAATGAAGCACAACTGAAGAGGAACTTATCATTTCTGCACCTAACCAACCTAAAGACAATGCTCACTGAAGACAATCCTCCCAATGATGACAATGATCAGCATGAGCAAAGTCTTCGTCCGATTCATCCTCGAGTTGCAAATGAAGTACAGATTGAGAAGATAATCGATAGCATCAATGCACTGGTCCGCTTACTCGCTCAAGAGCAACACAGCTAGCAAATTTCTGTGGGCACTTTTCATTTGTGTCAATATCGAGAACCCAAGAAAGTTCTTTGAAGCTTTTATGGAACAGAATGGATTCAAGCTATGCAAGAAGAACTTCAACAGTTCAAGCTGAATAATGTTTGGGAACTTGTCAAGCGCCCTAACCTCATAAGCATAACATTATTGGCACCAAATGGATATATCTAAACAAGCAAGATGAGCATGGTCAAGTCGTCGAGAAACAAAGCACGGCTTGTGGCTCAAGGATATACTCAAGTTGAAGGAATTGACTTGATGAAACATTTGCTCCTGTAGCTAGGCTTGAAGCCATTAGCATACTACTAGCCTATGCTAACCACCACAACATCTTGCTCTATCAAATGGATGTGAAGAGTGCATTTCTCAGCGGCAAGATTGAAGAAGAAGTATATGTCGCTCAACCACCGGCTTTGAAGATCCAAAACATCCCGATATGGTGTACAAGCTAAATAAAGCAATCAGTATGGCCTCAAACAAGCTCCTCACGCTTTGGTATGATACAATCAAAGACTTTCGAAGAGCAAAGGCTTCAAACCTGGATCCCTTGATCCCACACTCTTCAAGAAGACATATGATGGTGAACTGTTTGTATGCCAAATATATGTGGATGACATTATCTTGGTTGCACCAACCGAAGTATAGTGATGAATTTGGATACATGATGCAAGAACAATATCGATGTCCATGATGGGAGAGCTCAAGTTCTTCCTTGGTCTTCAAATTAAATCGACAAAGAAATGGCATCTTTATATCTCAAGAAAAATACCTCCAAGATTGTGCGAAGAAGTTTGGAATGCAAGAGTGCAAAGGATACACGACGCCAATGCCAATAAACACCACTTGGGTCCCGACGACAATGGTAAAGAGTTCGATCAAAAGGTATACCGCTCCATGATTGGTTCCTTACTTTACCTATGTGCATCTAGGCCAGATATTATGCTTAGTGTTTGCATGTGTGCTCGATTCAAGCGGCACCAAAGGAATCGCATCACTTAGGCGTGAAGCGAATTCTTGATATTTGGCTCACACCCCAACACTCGGATTATGGTATCCAAAGGGCTCAAAATTTGATTTGGTTGGATTTTGGATGCTGATTATGCTGGTGACAAGGTGGATCGCAAGTCTACATCAGGCACATGTCACTTTACGGGACGATCACTGTCTGTTGGTCTTCAAAGAAGCGAACTGTATCACTCTCAAGCTGCTGAATCTGAATACATTTGCTTTGGATCTTCTTGTGCTCAGCTTCTATGGATGAAGCAAACTCTCAAGGACTATGGCATCAATCGACACAAGTACCTCTCTCTGCGACAACGAAAGCGCCATCAAGATTGCCAACAATCCAGTCCAGCACTCGAAGACAAAGCACATTGAAATTCGTCATCATTTTCTCAGGGATCATGTCATGAAGAAAGATATTGACATCATTCACGTCAACACTGAAGAGCAACTGGCATATATCTTCACAAAGCCCTTGGATGAGAAAAGGTTTTGCAAGTTACGGTGTGAGCTAAATATCTTGGAATCCTCAAATGTCCTGTGATCAAGCACACATCCTAACACTTATGCATGTTGATGACTTAGATGTGCAACACACGAAGTAACGTATATCTTCAATCAATGAAGACTTACATTCTGAGTGTGAATACATTAACGTGGAATTTGACTTCGGAGCGCCACGATAATTGTGCGTCGTGTCTGGGTCTAATACTTCCTATACGGTGGGTAACGCCACCACCAAATTTCTTTGTTTGAAGTGTTTCATTCATGGCGTTATTTCTGCAATATCTTCGCATTTGATTTGTCTCAACTTCAACTTATCTTCATGATTTTCTTCACTATGTTGATTTGGTTTCATCGATATATATATATATATATATATATATATATATATATATATATATATATATATATATATATATATATATATATATATTGTTCATCCTCTCTGACATTCACTTATAGCTATGTCTTCAAGTTGAATCTTTTGAACTAAGTGGATGTGATGGGACCCTAATCTCTCTATGCTTTCTATCTCAAACTCTATCTGTCCAAATCATATGCATTCTTTTGAAACTGTCGAATGTCTTCTCTGCGTCCTTGTCAGCAGAAGACACGGAGATAAACTTTAAGTCTGTTTTAAATGATTCATCCTTACTGTTGAATTTTGGAGAAGCCGGAACGACCATCCGACAAACCTGGCGAGCGTGGGAACGTGGGACAACTCAGAGCATGTTGCATGCTTGCCACGTGCCCCTCAGATGTGAACCGCCAGGGGCACCTACGTAATTGCGCTGCGTCACACACCTCGTTATAAATACCTGTCCCCTGCGGTAAAGAAAATCTTCTTCCACCTCTCCACCTCGTCAAAACCCTAGCGCCACCGCTAGCTCTCGACGACGCCGGCGACGAAGCGCTTAGCTGCCGCGACCTCTCTGACGCTGTCTTCACGCTGGCCGCGAACATCTTCATCTACGCCGCCGCCGTAGGTGTCCTCCGTCGCCAAGTTAGGGCACGGTGGATTGAACTGCTCGGCCTCCTTTCCTCCCGTCTAGCAGTTCTTCGAAGCAGTAAATATAACTCTATTTTTACCATCTTTTTGATCTTCAAGATTCATCCTACTTGCCAAAATTGGTTTCTGCCCATACCATGTTAGATCTATTCATACGCATCTCGTCTTGCCTAGTATATTCACTTAAGCTTCACAACTAGTTAGATTCCTCACTTGTACTTATTCACGGATTCGTACAAATCTGGAACCAACTCTCAGTGTATAAGTGAATGTCTTTGCATCATGAGGTCAATGTCTTCAAACCGATTTATCTTCAAAATCTTACGAGAATGCATATGACCTCTTCCCTTCCTCGCATCTCTAATCTTTGTCACGGTACATGTCCGTGGGAGAATCCTTGGTTCTCATAGTCTGCATTCGTTTGCAGAATTCTTACAGCATCAAACTAACTCTCCCAAAGCCAGTTCCTGTCCTGTTCAGCAAACGCAAGCCTTTGAAGCCTTTGAACGTGAAGCCATTCAGTTTGAAATTCATGGCTTCAGAGAAATCAGTCAGGAAGGGCGGCAAACAGCGTCGTGAGGGAACCTCAAAAGATCTGCCTGATGACCTCGCAGAGCTGTACAAAACAGATCCCGAAGAGACTTACAATCAGCGCAAGACGCGAATCCAATGGATTCGTCGATATTGGGCTGAACAGTGGTTCAAGTACAATTTCGTCACACAGGAATATGCCGAGAAGAATGCTATCAGAAGCCCTTGGGGTGATATTCTCTTTCGAGGCCTTCCTCCCAAGAACATGGCTGAAGCTATTGCACAAGGTTTCTATCCTTGCATGGTCCGTGGACCTCAGCCTGAGAATGCCGACCCAACGTCTTTGCTCTGGTGTCGTGACGATAATCTCTTCAAGCGCAACTTCCAGCACGCAAAGGCTTCTGCAAAGGAAAACAAGAAGTCATTGGGATTAGACTTCAACCCTGGTCCCTCTGCTCCCCGTGCTGACGGCTCACGTGATGCTGAACCCAATGTCATCGGTCCCTTTTCAAACCTTGATGGCCTCATCACCTACATCCTGGTCCAAGGTGCCAAAGTGGATCACTCTGATGACGATGCTGAGTCTGATGAAGCCCCTGCTCCAGCTCTTGCTCCTGCTCCAAATCCGCAGAAGCTTAAGAAAGTCAAGGCTCCAAAGTCAGCTGCTCCTCCAAAAGCTTCACGTGTGAAGCCAGCGCCATCGCACCTCCTGAAGCGATTACAGTCGAAGATCAATCCCATATCTCCAAGAAGGCGGAGAAGAGAAAGAAAATTGTCAAGAACACTGAATCGACATCGACCCTGCTGCCATTCTGCGTGAAGAGCACATTGATCCGTCAAGTGATGACGATCTTGCAGATGATGCTCTTGAGCAACTTATCAAGAGCAAAGAAGAAGCGAAATCTTCAACAACTTGCCTCTCTTTGATGTGGCAATCATCCATCACTTCATTGATGAGTGGTTTGACACACCAAACATCAACTTTGAAGATCTGCAACTTCCTATTGGCCTCGGCGTCTCCTTCAATGGAGCCATTGCTTCGAGCTAGCTCTTGCTCGGTGGATTGTTGAACTGAAGCACAAGATTGACTATGAGAAGGCTCAGTTCAAGAAGCATATGGCTGCACTCAGCGTGCAAGGCGTCAAAAACTTCAAGGTCATGCTGCACGACCTCAAGGAAGCCTTTGTCAAGAAGCGTGAAGAAGCGGAGGCTCTCGTGAGCGCATGAAGGCTCTGCCGACAAGTGCGTGCTTGCCTACAATGAAATTTGAGAAGTGCAAGGCTCTTGGCCGCCTGGCATCGACCCCTGGATGGCTGCAAAGAAAAGAAGTCTTCAATGACCAAGCTGCACCTTCAAGGCAGGAAGAACCCGCATAGTCTTCCCAAGCAGCATGACTGCTCGAAGCCAAAGGTCCGGTCAACCGCGCTTCAATGAAGAAGGCGAGGGCTGCCGAGGCTGAAGCGGAAAAAGGAAAAATCCTGATGCCTCTGATGCTGCTCCCTCCAAGAAGAAGCTTAAGACCAAGAAGAATCGGGCTGCTCCCACAGAGCCCTTGGTTGTTGAACCCATTTCTGTGGTTCGTCCATCGCGCAACCCAAGAACTTCGCATGACTGTTCATGAGCACGCTTCCACAGAGGCTCGAAGTGAAGAGATTCCAGCAGTGATCCCATCACTGCTGAAGACATTGGTCACCATGACAATGTTGAAGATGATGAAGTTCTTCCTCAAATCGAGTACAATGTGGTATCATCGCATGTTCGTACGAACAACGAACTCATCAGCATTGGTCGTCCTCTGACGCCAATTGCTCAGGATGCTTCATGGGCTGATCGCCCGCAACAACAAGACTCCCCTAGTACTCCCCAACAACAAGTCAACAACAACAGCAAGAAGAAGAGGAAGACTTTGAGGCCCAGCCAAACCCTTCTCCAAAGGCGTCGCCAGCATTTCGCAGGCTTCGCAAAGGTCAAAGGCCTCAAGTACCTCTTTCGAGCATTCTAGAAGGAGAAGTGCACCACCAACCTGTTGCACGACAAGTGTTTTCAGAAGCCACTCCAACTGTGAATGTCTCTGAGTCTGAAGCTAAAGTTGCTGAAGATAATCCGGCTGCATCAGCCACAGACACCCAAGAAGAAGAAGAATGTGTCCCTACACCCCCAGTAATTGAAGAAGTTATCCCCGATATCAACGTGCCAGTGCTCGACCCTCCAGCTCCTCAAGTGGAGGTTGAAAACATTGAGGCTGCCACCTCCAACACCAATGAAGCCAATGACGTGGTCATGGCTGAAGCCAATGTGGAGCCTGTACAAACTGCTCCTGAAGCCACTGAAGGAAATGTGCCTGAAGCCAATGAGGCCACTGCTCCCGAAGCATCTGCTGAGCAGCCTGAAGCCTCAGTTGCTGCCACTGCTCCAGTTCCGCCACCAAGGCCCTACACAATCGAGCAAGCATACAACTATGGCGAGCTAGTCACAGTAAGATGGCCCGTTCTGGTCCCTCCGCCTCATGCCTCTGGTCCTCAGTTCGACTATCATATTGCGCATAGGCCTCAGGTCCAGAAGCCGAAGCCAAGACTGCCAAGGTTTCCAGGCACTGCCACCTCAACAGGTTCTTTCAATGCAAATGGCTTCAAAGCCCACAATACTTTCTTTGACAGTGCAAAGAACCCCTACACAAGGCCAAGGATATCATCTGACCGTTTCTGGAGCTATCCGCATAGAAGCTATTACTCTGTGTTACAGTATGATCAAGGCGCATTTTCCCTCATATGCGCCCGACTTTGAAGCCATTGCGGACTGCCGTGCTTAGAAGAAGAACTTGATTGCTTTCGTGATGCAGGTTTGCTTGGTTTCATAACAGACAAAGAGCACTGGAATGAAGAACTTGTGCTTCAATTCTATGCTACCCTCCACATCCGCGGCTACAACAGAGATACGAAGACATGGGTTCTCGAGTGGATGACAGGAAATGTTCATCATGAAGCCAAAGCTCTTGACATCATTGAGCTCACGGGCCTACCCACTCCCGGAGAGCTGTTTGAACCTGGATGTCAACTCCACCGCGATGCCTTGGAGAGCATATTTCATAAGCCAGAACCCGACATGAGTCAGATGCTGAGCATGATGAAGCCACTGCCACATGACGCTGAATACCCTCAGCACTTCTTTGTTGATGACCTTGAGTATCTGCCTCGCACAATATATCACATCATCAGGCGAACTCTATGGCCTATCAAAGGGCATTCATCGTCTGCAAAGCTTGAAGGAGCAATGAAGACATTGGTCTTCTACATCCTCAATGGCATCAGCTTCAACACGCAAGAATTCTTCATTCTACAACTGGCTGCGTCTAGATCTGATCTATTTGGTCTGAAGTTCTATGCTCCATGGGTCATGCGCCTCATCAAAATGCACTCTGCTATCAACTATCAACCCTCTGCTCGCAATCATCTTATATTTCTACCAGAGGTTGATATGTCTGTTGAAGCCATATACCCGAGCCCGGCAAAGCGCCACTAAGTCTTGTAATGCAGATCACCATAGCTTCCTCAACCCATGGAAGGCGTCAAGCGGTATCTCGTGTCTATCCTCTGGCTGGGAACACACGTCTGCCTCATCGTGCACGGACTGAAGCCACTGAGAGCACAATTGGCCAAAGGCCTCGGAAGTGCTCTCGAGTCCTCAATAATCGAGAACTTCTTGTGGCGCTGCATCAAAAGCAAGATAAGCATCACTCCTGGCTCAAGTGTCAAATGCAAAGACTCTTGGTGGACGTCAATCGCATTCGAAACCTTGCCACAAAGAATGCTTTTGTCACTCACGAGACCTGTCGGCGATCATGGAAGAGTTTGACCCTGCTCGGCTAAGCAGATCTTCAAGGCGATGGCTTCTTTGAACGCTTCAAGTTTGACTCCACTCCTCCACGGAATGCAGTCCTCGACGAACTCCATCACTTGAAGACTCGACTATTCTTCCTCCGCAGCAATGTCAATGCAGAGTGATCGATGATGAAGATGATGCTACTTCACCGCCCCCTACTTCTGCACGAATCAACACTGCACCAAGCTCGTCTGCTCCGCCAACCAACAAAGACAACCCTGCTGCATCATCTACTTCTGAAGAGGACGAGTAGATGCTCTATGTCTTCAAACCTTTTTGGTCCTTACTGACAAAAGGGGGAGAAGCATATGAGTTTGATAGTCTTCAAGCGGGTTCATAAGGGCGGTTGCATAAATATTTTGCCTAGTGTTTACAACTCTCGCTTTTGATACATTTGGTTCTTTGAGTTGTAACACTTAAACTCGATGGTAAATCGCTACTTATTTGCTTTACTCTGGTGCGATGATAAATTCCGCATGTGCGACGATAACTTCCGCACTTAGATCATTCTGCAGACGTCCATTTTTCATTATGCATGTCATTCTCTTAGCTATATCATTTCATGCATGATGAATTATCTTCATAAGTTGAAGAGGATCTCCACAAGTACAACCTGCCATGTGCATTTGCATTCCAAAAGCAAACTACTTATATGCACATCTTGTGGGGAGCCTTTGCCACTTATGAAGACAATTCCTATCCTTTACAATTTCACATATTTTATCCCGTTGAAAACTTCAACCAGTTTGTCATCAATCACCAAAAAGGGGGAGATTGTAAGTGCATCTAGTGCCACCCCTAGTTGGTTTTGGAGTATTGACGACAAATGTGGTTGAGGGACTAATGCGTTTGTGAGAATTGAAGGATAAAGCAGGTAGTGTCCCTCATTGATTCGGTTTACCTACCGGAGCGACCCTAAAAATGTATGAAGACATTGGCGACAATGGTGGTATGTGAAGATATTCACATTGAAGACTATGACATGAGAAGACATTGAGTGAAGACTATGGAGCCTTGAAGACTGTGTCGTTTCATTGTTTCCTTTTCTTCTTTGTTGAGTCGTAGGAACCACCGTCATCGTTAAGTGGGGTCCAAGTGATCATAGTCGTAATGATCAAGTGATGCTCAACCCAAATCCTATGTCTTCGAGGGAAGACAATGAGAGCAAAACTTATCCAGAGCTGGATGAGTCGACTTTGCTTGTAGCCCAAGTAAAGTTGTCGTGTGTGTTTGAAATCGACCGTTGGAACACGTGTCGGTTCCTTAGTGACCAGGGTCATTTCGGACATAACAGGTCGGGTTGCCTAGTGGCTATAAATAGCCCACCCCTACACCATAAATTGGTGGCTGCTCAGAGTTAGTGCACGACTTTTGTCGCTTGAGAGCAACCCACCTCGAAGCCTTTGAGAGAGAAATCCTTGCGAGGACAAAGCCCAAACACCCAGAGCCAAAGAGTGTTAGGCATCATGAAGTCTTTACGTGCATGTGACTGAAGACTTATTACACTTGAGGACTGTGAATCCTCCGGCCGGTTAGGCGTCGCGTTCGAGCATCCAAGAGTCATTGTGGATTGCGGTGAACGCAGATCTGTGAAGGTTCGGAAGTCTACCTTGAAGACTTACAGAGTGATTGGGCGAGGACTGTGTCCTTAGCTCAAGGGGAATAAGGTGAAGACGCGGTCTTCGAGTTGAATCTCAGCCTCCCTAACCAGATGTACAGTTGTCACACAAGAATGGAACTAGTCCAACAAATCTGTGTCTTCAACAAGTGGTGGTTCTATCCTTCCTCCTTTACCCTGAGTTTGTCTTCGTGAAGTCATTGCTTATATGTCTTATCTGTTTGACTTCATTGCTTGACTACTATCGTTGTTTGGCTTCATACTATCTTCCATCCTGATCCTTACTACATAGCTGCTATTAGTCTTGTCCGTTCACATTATTGCATACTTGACTATGGCTTGCTTGTTGTAGTTTATCTTCCGCTGCATATCAATTAGGTCATTTCTATTGTTTGTCTTTGAAACATTCGTGTTTTGAAGACTTTCCTAAAAATCGCCTATTCACCCCCCCTCTAGTCGATAACTAGCACTTTCAGAGACAGCGGAGCAGATTGACTGTCCAGCCCCCCTGCCCGAAGATCCAGCAGACGCTCTCCTAACGGAGATGCTGGCTTCGGCACCTTATGAGGTGCCGGAGAAGAAGACCAAGAAGAAGGCCACGGGGACCCGAAAGGGTCTACGGCGTCAGGTGATATCGGACTCATCGTCCGATAACTCTGAGACGCACTCCTCTCATGAAAACGAGGAGGAGGAAGAGGAAGGTCCCCCCCCCCCCAGTCGGGGGAGACAAGAAGAGGAAGGCCGCCCCTACCGGGGAGGCCGAAGGGTCCAAGAAGGGAAGGACCCTCCTTCCGGATTATTCCACGACCGCCGCTTATAGTGAAGACGAGTGGTTGCCCAGGGACAAGCCCCTGGCGAAGTCGTAAGTATCCGGATACCGTAGTAATTCACAATATGTTTCTATTGCACTGCCTCACCTTACGCCGAACATGATTATGCAGTCCATCCCGAGCCCGTATCGACGTATCCTCGTCGGACGGTTCTTTGGACTTGTCGGATATGAATAGCGATTCACTTCCGACCGCCTCCACCTCGCCCTCACGGACAACATTGAGGTGTTGTCTCAAAAGGCACCGGCCGAGGAGGTAGTCTGAGGCGCCTCAAGGCGACCTTCGGACCACAGGTGCAAAGGGAGCAAGACTCCCACGGGCTCCAATTTCGGACCCCAGCCGAACACTGCGTCGGAACCTCCGGTGGTTCCGGACTCCGGCAGGCGACCCCCCGTTAAGAGGGGCAAGCTGTCCGTGCCAGTGGCCTCTGTCCATCCAGAGGCACTGGACACCTCGCTGGAAGCACTTCGTGGTGCTTCCATCGACGAAGAGCACCACACTATCATGAGTGCGGTGATCGAGAAGGTTCAGTCCGCCAAAAGCGGATTAACTGAAGCTTGTGCCAGCCTCCTAACAGGCTTTCAGCTAAGTAATTAAATTAAAGGAAAATGTTACCGCATGGACAGTAGCCCCTGATGCTCTGTTTGGCGTTCGCGAAGAAAGGACGAATAGAGGATCAAATAATGACTCAGGAGTCTAATCAGAATATGTCTATTTGCATATGCAGGCTTCACTACTGGTCGTTGCCGCACGTACTGCGGAGGTCGCTGCACTGAAGCAGGACCTTGAGCGGTCCAAGGAAGAGCTCGGCCTTATCAAGAGGCAGCTCGAAGAGAACAAAGGTAAGCAATACCTTGTCTATTTATTAGAAAGAAATATGGTTGTAAAATAATAGGAACATCATGAATTTGCCAGGGGCCACGAACGAAGTGGCGACCCTGAAGAAAGCGATGTCCGAGGCCAAAGACAATGCGGCCAAGGAGCGCATTGAGCAAGGAAAGCAAGAATCTCGGGTAGGAGAGGTGCAGCAAGAGCTCGAGGCTCTCGCCAAGAAGCACGAGGCCTTGGAGCTTGACTCTAAGACGCGAGAGTCTGAGCTTGCAAAGGCGCTCGACAGCGCGAAACATGCCAAGGCCGAAGCCCAAATGGCCCTCCAGGAAATTGAGGCGGTTAAGAAGACAGCGGCGGGTAAGGCATTCATTATGCAAAGCAAGCACGTGGAAGAAAATTTCTTTTTACTTACCCAAGTTCGAGCTCTCGAAGTTGTTCGCAGATCTGCCCAGAATGTGTCCGATGTGCGGAGTTCTGCCGGGCCGAGAAGGGGAGCTCGATGGAGAAGTTGTTCTGGTCTCAGTATACTAGGACCGAACACCCGGTGCCCTTGAGCGACCAGCTGAAGCAGCTAGTGGGGCTCCACAAGGCGGCCTAACAGGCCATGAAGGGCCTTATAGTCCGGATGTGGCCTGGCGATCCCCTACCCAACAGCTAGTTTGGTCTGGTGAGGCGGCTTGTGAATGCCTGCCCCCGGTTTGAAGTCATCAAGCGGTCCGTCTGCATCGAAGGTGCATGCAGGGCTTTTGCCCGTGCGAAAGTGCACTGGGCGAAGATGGACGCCGAGAAGCTGGTGAAGGAGGGGCCGCCGCAGGGCAAGGAGCATTGCCACCCCGAAATGTATTATGACGGTGTCCTGAAGGGTGCCCGCCTTGTGGCGAAGGAGTGTACCAAAGATGTAATTTTTGAATGAATGTGCTCATGTGATCCTTTAATGTGAAAACTAGTTCATTTGTGCTATGCAACGCTTTTTGAATTTAAAATATTACCTTCTGTTCGGCCGTTTATCAAATCTGAGAGTTGGCCAGCCGTCGGCTTCTGCCCCCATGCAGCTAGTACTGGGGTGTTCGGGATAAACCTGAGCACTCTTTTTCCCATTTTTGGGTCCTCCGAGGGAGGTGCTCAGCGCAACGAACCAGGCAATCGGACTATAATGCTTTATCACTCTCACTTAGCCAGAGAAGTCTACAATTTTAAATTTTGGCGAAGCCCCTAGTATTCGGAAGGCCGAATTTGGGGCGCTATATACGCTAAGTCGGACAAGGACGACTCCTCGCCCGAAGCGGCAAAAGTCTTTAAGGACTTGAGACCTCTCGAATAGCGACCAGCTCTCGCCTCATCATGATAGTCAGTTTTGGCTTTCTCTACTGAGGTGCTCGTCCGGAAGAACCGGGACACAATCGCAATAGTTCTCCCAGTGCTACCTTAGCCGATATAGTGGAACGTAAGGTACCAAAACATGGGAACCGGGCAAACCCAACTATTGACCCAAGACATGATTCGGAGCTGATGCATATAATGCTATAAGTTCGAGGTGCCGCACTGTCGAAAGTGTTCGGACTTCTCACGCCGTATTATGAGGTATACGAAAGACCCTAGCGTGCTGGCCGTACCAGAATGTACGGGTGCTGATTGTCGTAAATAAACATATATAAAAAAGAATAGATAATGCAATAATAGACTAATGATGTGCATTGTTATTTAAAGAATACGTTGAAGCGTACTGATACGAGTAGTGCAATAAGCAAAAAATAGGATTATTTGACATGTCCTATCCAAGGGCAAGCTGCGGACTAGTATTTAAAGAAGGTATTTCGCACGTTATCAGAGACCACCTGGGGATTCCATTGTACGACGTAGCTTCCTGCCTCCTTGGTTGTTGTATTATGTGTCCGGCAATCGCACTGCCGGATAGGGCTTCCAGAGAGTAATGTCCTGAAAGAGAGAAACTGGTAAATGTATTCAGCCCCTAGGGCGGTTGAACCGCACTGTGGGACGTGCCCTGGTCGTGCCCCCGCCTATGCCCATGGTATTTTCAATGCGTAATTATGTACACGCGGCACGGATTCGCTGTTTGACTGGGACTAGGGCGGGGGCCGAATTCCTAGGCGAGCTCTGAGCGTGCCAGGCGATCCTGTTGCAGGTTACTCTGGACTCGTTTGACGGTGTCCGGGGGTTTTATCGCAGAGTTGGTGGACTGCCTTAAGAGGCTGCTTTGTGCTTCTGCTGCAAGGGCCGCAGTGTGCTCCTCCGTGCGGAGCGAGCGCTCTGTGTTTCCATTGACTGTTATGACCCCCTAGGTTCTGGCATCTTGAGCTTGAGGTATGCGTAGTGCGGTACCGCATTGAATCTTGCAAATGCGGTTCGCCCGAGCAGTGCGTGATAGCCGCTGCGGAATGGGACAATATCGAAGATTAACTCCTTGCTTCGGAAGTTGCCCGGAGATCCGAAGACCACTTCCAGTGTGATTGAGCCCGTGCAATGGGCCTCTACACCTGGGATGACGCCTTAAAAGGTCGTTTTGTGGGTTTGATCCTCGAGGGGTCTATACCCATTTTGCGCACTGTATCCTGATAGATCAGGTTCAGGCTGCTGCCGCCGTCCATAAGGACTCGAGTGAGGTGAAATCCGTCAATGATGGGGTCTAAGACCAATGCGGCAGATCCGCCATGACGGATACTAGTGGGGTAGTCCCTGCGATCGAAGGTGATCGAACAAGAGGACCATGGGTTGAACTTTGGGGCGACGGGTTCCATCGCATAGACGCCCCTTAGTGCACGCTTCCGTTCCCTCTTGGGGATGTGGGTAGCGTATATCATGTTCACCGTCCTCACTTGTGGGGGGAACCTCTTCTGTCCTCCAGTGTTCGGCGGACGGGGTTCCTCCTCGTCGTCACTATGCAGCCCCTTGTCCTTGTTTTCAGCATTTAACTTGCTGGCCTGCTTGAACACCCTGCATTCTCTGTTGGTGTGATTGGCTGGCTTATCGGGGGTGCCGTGGATTTGACACGAGCGATCGAGTATGCGGTCCAAACTTGACGGGCCCGGAGTACTTCTTTTGAATGGATTTTTCCGCTGACCGGATTTAGAGCCACTGAATCCGGCATTGATTGCCGTATCGTCGGCATTATTGCCATTGTTGCGGCGCTTGTGTGCGCGCACGACGTGGTCTCGCCGTTACTATCCTTGGTATCGAAGTGCCAAGGTTCCTTGATATGTTGTTGCTGCGAGCCAGCCAGCTATCCTCTTCCGCGCAAAAGCGGGTCATGAGTGTCGTGAGGGCTGCCATAGACTTCGGCTTCTCCTGGCCGAGGTGTCGGGCGAGCCACTCGTCACGGATGTTATGCTTAAATGCCGCTAAGGCCTCTGCATCTGGATAGTCGACAATTTGATTTTTCTTGGTTAGGAACCGTGTCCAGAATTGTCTGGCCGATTCCCCCGGCTGCTGAGTTATATGGCTCAAGTCATCGGCATCCGGTGGTCACACATAAGTGCCCTGGAAGTTGTCAAGGAATGCATCTTCCAGATCCTCCCAACAGCCAACGGAGTCTGCTGGCAAGCTATTCAGCCAATGCCGAGCTGGTCCTTTGAGTTTTAGTGGGAGGTACTTGATGGCATGTAGATCATCACAGCGGGCCATGTGGATGTGGAGGAGGAAATCCTCGATCCATACTGCGGGATCTGTTGTACCATCATATGATTCGATATTTACGGTTTAAAACCCTCTGGGAATTCATGATCCATTACTTCGTCAGTGAAGCATAGGGGGTGTGCGGCGCCTCTGTGCTGGGCTATATCACGACGCAATTCATGCGAGTCTTGTCTGCTGTGTTCGGCCCGGCCGGATTTACTTTTAGTGTATCCGGCATGACGGTCATCGTCCCGCATAGGTGCGCGCCCCCGTGATCCGTAGATCGATCTTGCGTGTTTTGCCCTGTTTTCCAATACGTCTCGCATGTCCCGTGTGTTGCCTCGGGCCTTGGTATTTTCGTTTGAGTGGCGGCGGGGTGCAGGCTGAGTTTTAGGCTGAAATGCCTCTGTCTCCTCGGCCGCGGCGGCCGATCAACCATCGTGATCGCTGGTGATGTAGGTTTCAATGCTTCCTCCTCGAGTCGGGGTAGCAACCTATGCTTTGGGTAACCCTTGGAGGGGCGTTTGAGTTCATATTCCTCGGCCGCAATGACATCAGTCCATCTGTCTGCTAGCAAATCTTGATCAGCTCGAAGCTGTTGTTGTTTTTTCTTCAGGCTATTTCTTTGTGGCTATAAGCGGCGCTTAAAGCGCTCTGCGCCGGCGGGATCCTCGAGCACGATAAATTCTTCGTCGCCGAGGCTCACTTCATCTTCGGAGAGAGGCATGTAATTGTCATCCTCCGCTTCTCCGTCTGCTGCCTGCTCAGGAGGGCTGGCTTGTTCATCCTCCCGCTCTAAATCTTGCTGGAGAGGATTGCACTACAAAAAAAGACACATCCGTGACATTTTGGGCCGAACAATTTTTTTTTTCTGTCATACATATAACACTTCTATGACGATAATTGTGACAAAACCCGGTATCATCATAGATGTGGTGGGCTCCTACTTCTATGACAAAAAATCATGACAGAAAATGGGATTTTCGTCCTGGGCGGGCCGGAGACGCAGCTGCATGATATTCTTTGGGCCGTCCATGATGGAAAAAACCGTGGTAGAAGCGAGGGGGAGGAAAATTTCGGGGAGTTCCCGGTTATGGTGGGAGGTCGGGGGCCGAGCGATGTGCGTTTCTCTTGTACACGTCTGCTGCGTGTGTGCGAGGCATTGGCTCTAACTAAACCCGAAGCGGGCGTTGGGCTCTATCTGAACCCGGCGATTACCTAATGCAGAGGCTACGCGTTCTGAACCCGAGCGATCGATCGATGGCTATTAATCGAACCCGATCGAGCGATTCTTGGCTTGTTGCTAGCGAAGCCGATCGATGTTGCCTCTGGATGAGCAAAGTGAGCGTTGCGGGGGGTTGGATGAGCGATTGGAGGTGGCGTTGCCTCTAGATGAACAGGACCCCGTGGTGTGGTGGAGGGCTGGATGAATAGTAGACGGTGGAGGGGTGCCCGTGGAGGGGTGGATGAACAGGACCCCGTGGTGTGGAGGGCAGGATGAACAGTAGACGGTGGAGGGGTGCCCGTGGAGGGGTGGTTGAAGAGGACCCCGTGGTGTGGAGGGCTGGATGAACAGTGGACGGTGGAGGGGTGGTTGAACAGTAGCTGGTGGAGTAGCGCAGTGGAGGCTGGATGAACAGGAGCCCGTGGAGGCTGGAGGAGGTCGACGATGGATGAACAGTAGCTCGTGGAGGCTGGAGGGGGTCGACGGTGGAGATGAACAGTATCCCGTGGAGCCCGTTTTGCGGTACGCCACACCCCTCCCGATGAACATGACCCCCGTTTCGACCAGTGGCGCCCAACACAAGTCCGCTTCTCCGTTTTGCGGCACGACACACCCTCCCGATCAACAGGACCCCCGCTTCGACCGTAGGAGGTCCATTTCCTCCGTTTTGCGGTACGCCACACCCCTCCCAATCAACAGGACCCCTGTTTCGACCGTAGGAGGTCTGTTTCCTCCGTTGTGCGGTACGCCAGGCCTCGTTTCCATCTCCTCTTCCGTCCAAGCCCTCTCGATGAACACGACCACGCATTCCGTTCCGACCCAGCCGCGTTGCCTCCCGATGAACACGACGCATTCCGTTGCCTCCCCATGAACATGACGACGACGCTGTTTCTCCGTTCCGACCCAGCCATGTCAACGAGCCCTCGCCGTACGTATGCGCGAGTAGGCGTTCGAGACCCCGCCCGATGTACACATACGTGGCGATTTTATTTCTTGCACCGCGCCATGCACGACGTGTACATGCTACGTGCGCGCCTCTACTACGACACGTGCGCGCCTCTACATTGACCAGTATGTACATACACGTTCGCGACCAGAATGACAACGCTACGTACGCTTCGACCAGGTGGGTCCTGACTGTCAGGCACTTCCTTGCCTGCGAAGATGTAGCTGGTGGGTCCGAGCAATCAGGGGGGCGAAATACGGTGACCTGTCCGGTGGGTCCCCGCTGTCAGGTGGAGGAATAATTATTTTGCACATAATAAGGAGTCACTTCCTTGCTGCGGCCGTGGACCCAGCTGTCAGCCTCTCCACGTACAGTCCATGTCCGATGGAAGTCGTTCCTTGACCACGTTGACCATGCCGCGCCGAGAGCACTAGGGCGGTGGATGACAGCGAGGCCTAGGAAGGGGACGATGGGGAGCCGGGAAGACGCGGCAAGGGAAGCCAGCAGCGCCGGAGAGGAGTACGAGGGTTCCTTGGTTGGCTGCGGTGTGAGGTTACCGCCGCCGCAGGCTCGGCTGGCGGTGGGAATAGTAGGGGCGGTGAGGCCTCATGGTAGCACACCCGCCACGGGAGGCAGGAGCATGCGGCACGACCGGCGCTGCTTTGGGCGGCTGGAGCAAGAAGACCAGAGGTTGAAGAAGCACTACGGCCGTTGGATGGACATCGTACGGTCGGTGGAGCTAGAATCGTTCATATTGACTAAAGTTGACAAAGGCCCCCGTCCCAGTCAACTTAGTAGGCCCACAAGTCAGCCTCCCTCCATGGTGGGTCCCGGCTAGCAGGGGAAGTATTCATTTTATTATGCGTAATAAGGAGGCACTTCCGGTGGGTCCGAGCTGACAGCGGGGGGAACGTTTTTTTCGCGAAATACGTTGGTCCGTCCGGTGGGCCCGAGCAGTCAGGGGGGAAATGTCTTTTCGCAAAATAAGGTGGCCCGTCCGGTGGGTCCCTGCTGTAAGGTGGAGGAATAATTATTTTGCGATAATAAGGAGGCACTTCCTTGCGGCCGCCGAACCAGTGTCGACCTCTCCACGACAAATACTCTTCCGATGAAAGTCGGTCGTTGACCACGTTGACCACGCTGCGCGCGAGAGCACCAGGCGGTGGACGGACGACAGCGAGGCCTAGGAAGGGACGACGCGAGCTGGGGAAGACGCAGCGATGGAAGCCAGCGGAGAGGAGTATGAGGGTTCTTGGTTGGCTGCGGTGTGAGGCTGTCGCCGCCATGAGAATAACAGGGGTGTGGGTGAGTAGAGGGATGGCCCGCCAGCGGTGGGAGTAGTAGAGGCGGTGAGGCCTCCGCCGCATCGTAGCCGGCCACGGGAGGCGGGGGAGCACGAGGCACGACCGGTGCTGGTTTGGTAATTTGGAGCAAGAAGACCAGAGGTTGAAGAAGCACTACGGCCGTTGGATGGACATCGACGGTCCTTGGAGCTAGAATCATGCATATTGACTAAGTTGACAAAGCCCTCCGTCCCCGCCAACTTAGTAGGCCCACAAGTCAGCCTGCCACTATATATTGGGTCCCAGCAAACGGGGAGTATTCATTTTTTGTGCGTAATAAGGAGGCACTTCCTTGCGTGCGAAGATATAGCTGGTTGGTCCGAGCTGTCAGCGGCGGTAACGTTTTTTCATGAAATACAGAGGCCCTTTCGGTGGGTCCCAGATGTCAGGTGGAGGAATCATTATTTTGCGCGTAATAAGGAGGCATTTCCTTGCATGCGGCCATGGACCCAGCTGTCGGCCTCTCCACCTAAAGTCCACTTTAGATGCATGTCGGTCGTTGACCACGTTGACCAGGCCGCGCCGAGAGCACCAGGGCGGTGGACGACGGCGAGGCCTAGGAAGGGAACGACACGGAGGCAGGGAAGACTCAGCAGATTGTTTCCACGCGAGGGGAGTACGACCGCACGAGGGTTCTTGGTTCGTCTGCCATCGCCGGAGAATAACAGCAGGTGTGGGTGAGTAGAGGGATGGCTAGGCCAGCGATGGGAGTATAGTGGGGCGGTGAGGCCTGCGCGGCAGCAGAGCCGGACGCGGGGAGGAGGAATCAGGCAGTCCCGCTGGCGCCTGTTTGAGCGGCTGGAGCAGGAAGAGCAGATATTGAAGAAGCACGACGGTCGTTGGATGGCCATCCAACGATCCAACGCTAAAGGTCAACCATTTTTTTAGGAAAGCCTCAAATCTGTGGGAAACAGCATACATCCCATCTGTCATTATTTCTAATAATTTACAGCCCATTTGCTAATTATTAAGGTTTTTTTGGAGCCCATATTCTTTTTGTTAGCATTACAGCCCATATTGTGGCCATGATTAAAAATTTATACGAAATTTTGCATATTTCGGTGCGGTCCGAACTGTTTTTAATCCCGAAATTTCGACTCACATTCAAACTGATTTAAAAAATAAATGTATGTCAATATAAAATCCAACAAATTCTCCACGCATAAAAATTAATGTAATTTCGAATCTCGAAATGAAAAAAAGATATTTGAAACTAATTGCCGGTTTGATGTGTTTTAAAAATGTACAACGTATTGCTCATTACTGATGGGCCATATTCTCGGCCAGCCGAATGAAAGCTCTCCTCTTTGTCTTGAAAGATTTGCAGCCCAACAGGCCTGACAAAGCGAGTTACTTGGCAAATCACAAAAAAACTGGGCTGTGGCCGTGGACCCAGCTGTCAGCCTCTCCATGCACAGTACTCTTCCGATGGAATGTCGTTGACCACGTTGACCACGCCGCGCCGAGAGCACCAAGGCGGTGGACGACGGTGAGGCCTAGGAAGGGGACGACGCGGAGCCGGGGAAGACGCGGCAGTGGATTCCCACGCGGAGAGGAGTACGAGGGTTCACTGGTTCGGTTGCGGTGTGAGGCTGTCGTCGCCGCAGAATAACAGGGGGAGTGGGTGAGTGGAGGGATGGCCTGGCCAGCGGTGGGAGTAGTATGGGGAAGGTGAGGCCTCCGCGGCAACACAGCCGGCCATGGGAGGCAGGAGCATGCGGAACGACCGGCGCTGCTTTGGGCGGCTGGGGCAAGAAGACCAGAGGTTGAAGAAGCACTACGGCCGTTGGATGGACATCGTTGACCACACCGCGCCGAGAGCACTAGGGCGGTGGACGACGGCGAGGCCTCTGAAGGGAACGACACGGAGCCGGGAAGACACGGCGGTGGCTGCCCTGTGGTGGAGAGTACGAGGTTGACTGTTCGGTTGTCGTCGCCGGAAAATAACAGGAGGTGTGGGTGAGTAGAGGATAGACAGGCCAGGATGTGAGTATGATGGGGCCATGAGGCCTTCCCGCAGCACCGCCGCCACGGGAGGCGGAGCAAAGCGGTTCCGACGGCGCTGGTTTGGGCGGCTGGGGCAGGAGGATCAGAGACTGAAGAAGCACGATTGCCGTTAGATGTCAATCTAACGGTCTGACGCTGGTAGAGTCGATTGTTGACTAAGTTTCTTTTTGAGAAACCTTGCGTACGCATGAACTTAGTAGGCCCACAAGTCAGCCTCCAAATCTGTGGCAGACAACATAAAGCCCATTTGCTAATTCTTAAGTAATTTATTACAGCCCATTTTCTGCCTAGGACCACGGTCAAAAAGTCCGACCTTATTTTGCATATTTAGGTGGAGTCCGAACTGTTGTAATCCCGAAATGATAAACATTTTTTAAGAACTTATTGATTTGCCAAAAAAATTGTTTTGTTTTTGTAAGAAAATAAGACGTGGGACAAATTTAGTTGGTTTAAGGGAAAACCAGTGGTAAAAAAATCAGCGCTGGGTGGAAAAAACAACAAAAATAAGGATGTAAATATGAAAAGGGAATTTTATGTGTTTTCAATATAATGATACGTGTATATGAACTAGTAAAACTATAGGTAGAGCTTAGAAAATGGATGTAGGACATGCGTTTCAAGAGGAAAATAGAACTGGGCTGTGTGTTTGATTCAGTAAAAAAACTGCCTGCGGATGTTGTAAGACAAAATATAACTAACACTGGCGGGCCAGAGGCCAGTAGATACCTGCTGGATCTTTGTGCCTCGTCGTCATGGGCTGGGCCTGTTAAAAACAAAACAACCCTGGCATCTACAACCTAGTTGAAACTTGCTCGACTTGAAAAAACAATATACGTGCTCAATAAACGAGAGAATTCTGCAAGTACAGACTGATAACTGGGATGCAGCACGGATATTGTTTTTTATCGTGATAATAAGTGCATGCAGTTGTTTCGAAAAAATTGGAGAACTGGGAATTCGAACGGCGAGTGCTTATGCTACCCATCAAATAAAAATCAGGTGCCTGAAAATTCGTTTCGAAAAAAATGATTCAGCTTTATATCCACGTCGACCCTCGGCATGATGGTTGGAAGCAAATGCAAGTACATACCAAAAGATCGTTAACAACAATACCAACTTGCGAACGACAAGGTAGTACAACTACCAATACCAAACTAACTTATAATCTTTTTACTCCTGGCCCTAGTGTTCGTCTGGTAGAAAATCTTGCAGAGGACCAGCTCCCGCTCCTTCTCTTGCTCCAGGTCCCCGAGGTGGTACTGGTGCATCACCCAGTTGGTCCTCTGCTGGTCGAAGTTCTTGTTGGTGTGCAGCACCAGAACCTTTTTTTCTCCCTGTCTGCCGGCCGTTGACCATCACCGGCAAGGTATTGCCGGTCTTGTGCCACATCGCGTGCATGCCGTGACTCGATCAGTATCTTGACGCGCGTCCACGCGCCCCTTTTGAACGCCCTGGAATTGCGCTGGAAGAAATGCTTCCGGCCACTCAGTGTGATACCTGCAATATTGTGGAATACAGGTTTTAGTGTACCTAGTTGGCATTTTCATAACATCTTTGGCATGTTGTAGTCACTTGTTTCACTTTTTATTAACTGTCAAATTGTAATTGCTTCACCAGGTCTGCGTGTAAAAGGAAAAATAGAGCTATAAACAAAGGAATATGTTTGTGCAAGTAGACGGCCGATCGGTGTCTTACCTGGAAGTTTCTCAGGTTGGGTGTAACATATGCCGTGCTCGCTGTCGATGGTTGGTATGAACAAATCGATGAGAGACTGAAATCTGTATTGTCAAAGACTCACTTTGGCCTCAAGTTTCTCAGCTGGGCCAATCCTTCTTCGACTTGCATCGGTAATTCAGAATACCCGAACACGCCGGGATTCTTGTGTCACCACGCAGCGCAGCGTGTTGTCACGCCAATTCAATGTGTGGACATGATGAATAATTTGACCGACGATACTAGTCTGCTATTGTACTACTTACTAGTCGTATTTAGTGTCACAATTTATACATAGGTTTAACTAATAAGTACGCACTTGAAGCCTAAGCGATATATATATATATATATGGCTTACGCACAAAGCATCTCCATCATCATTATTAGTACATCCCACGCGGTGAGTTAGGATGCACTTGATCCCGTGAAGGTATCTATCCTTCAAACCAGAGGAGTGCTTCAAACTAACAACAGTACATAATATCCAACAAAAGAGGGTCGTGCTACAGCAGCAGAATACATGGCTCAGTCTAGATATCAGCATGAATCAAGTTGTGCATATTTGTTGTTGGCATGAACCACATCGCCGCATGTCGGGTTTGCAAAATCCATCCATCGCATGGAAGCTTGATGCCTTTCACACACTGAAGATTATCTGGCAACAAGCTGTGTCGACGAATCTCTGGATATGGTGATTCATGAAACCCATGGTATGATGTGTAAACACAGCCCCCCCTCGCGAATGGAAGTTGCATAGCACAGTAATCATCGCCGGTGATATGATCGATGATTGGTTGGATGATCGGATAATTGAGCCCGAGGAACAAGGAGTGGTTGCCGAGGCTGTAAACCCGCCTCCAGTGGAATACGCCTAGCCCAACGGAGCTGGGATCTTTCTCAAACACGAAGTAGCCATAGCCATCAATGTCATGAACGCCCCACGCATTGTACTGCATGTGGTTTGATGTAATTGTTTGGTCAATTTGGTACGTGCGAATGAGCATCAAATGACCGCCGTCAGCTGAACGAGCGATAAACCACCACCCATCGGCTGGTATGATTTCAGGTCCTGGAATCATGAAGGCCAGCGCATTTGCATCTGCTGCAACAATTCAAATTGGAGACCAAAAGGACAAAAATAAACAATCATGTTCAGAGTATGTGTGGAATTAAGATTATTATAACAGTGACACATATCATAGACAGAGAATTGCAATGCCGTGGTCATAATCATACCCCATGTTTAAAAAATAAGCCAATGGCTTTCATATTCTAGCAATATGTCATGGTTCAAACATCATGTAACAATGAGAGGAAAACAGCAATTACAGCGCCTACTCATATTCTACCATAGCACTTACTACTACTGTTCTCATATCAACTCTAAGCAATAACATGCATTGTTATAAAAATCTTGTACACGAGAGTAACATATAGCAATCATGATGTTATGCTCATAATATGTATTCTAACAATCATTAGATGCCAATTGTTGTCATATCAACTCTAACAATAACATGTGTGGTCATAAAAATCTAGGAAATGAGAGGAACATATAGCAATGATGTGGTTATAGACATGCTATGCATTCTAAATTTGTAACAAATGAACAGCATCGTATTCATAAGGTAAAGATGAGATGAGATAGAACAATTACACGACGATAGATTCCACCAAGATAGGTAGCCAATCTGTGTGTCGATCACGTAAACGATGCCATCGTGCACTATAGCATCGATGTAAATGTTTCCTCAACAGATTGATGATGAGCCATAACCATGTATGGCGACCGGATTCCAGATAGACTAATCCCTTGTTGAACAAGGCAATGAGCTTGTAATCCATGTAGTCTTCTGATGGTGTGGGCACTTTGCAGATTACAACTTTTTGCAAACAGAGGTCGAGCCAAAAGCTTGACGCGTCTCGTGCATAGTAGGCAGGAGTGTCCGGCGGGCCGCAAGGCTCGATGGCGGCGGTATCCAAAGATGGAAGGGTGATCTCTCGCTGGGTGTAGATATCCACGAGACGCCATGGACTACCAGATTGGTGGATGAGGACGACCCAGTTGGCCTTCATGCCCGCCCAGTAGTGGCCGCGCATGAAGGGCAGGTGGACGGGTAGTGGTAGCATGTCGAGGGGCACCATGGCAACCTCCGTAGGATCGTCAAGTCGGTGTGCGGGCCACTGCGAGGATCGGGCATCGCAAGGTGGTGTCTTGAAAAGAGTTGGCGATTTGCGAGCGAGTAGACGGTACAAAGACACCGAGCATGCGGCCAGACGGACGGTGCTGAGTAGGTCCATACGACTACAGATCTGCTCCAAGAGAACATCGGGGAGGGAATTCCAATCGCGGCTCTGCGTGTCAGTCGGTTCTGCCATTGGGGTTTTCGGTGCACGAGCCGCCGGGAAGTGGATTCGGGCGGCGGCGAAGAAGCTTCTCCTCGTGTGGCCGAGCAAAGGTGGGGGGATATGGTACGTGAGCTACCAAGGAAGATGGCGCGTGGCGAAAGCAGCGGAGCGGGGTAAATGGTGTGTGGCCGACGATGGGGAAGAGAGGAGGAAGAAGAAGAGAGGAGGAAGAAGAGTGGAAGACGGGGAAGAAAGTGCATTCAATCTCAATTCTACTAGTACTACTACCAGGATATACCATCCTTCGGAGTGTAAATAGTTACACCGATGACATGTGGGTCTACCACAACAGGGCCCATATGTCGCTTAATGGAGGACAGAGGTGCGAGGCGTATTTGCGGAAGCGTGCTCTCTTGGCAAACATGATGGCGATCTTGGGTAAGGCTGATTTAGTAACACCAACACGCTGGTTCAGCTTATTAATTATGTGTCCCATCTGCTGCAGCGTGTATTGTCACTTCACTGCGAAGACTAGTTGAATAGTTCTCTCTGACCGAGATGGGGAATAAATGGATCGCGAGGACTTCCTTTCTACAAGATCCCTATGCCTCTCGCCACTTCACTCATTTTGCTCCGCACCTAGTCACTTGTTGAAATCTGTAGAAAGACAAATACTCCGTATTTGAGAACAGAGGGAGGCTTTTACTCCGTACTACTCCCTTCGTTCCAAAATAGATCACTCAACTTTGTACTATATTTGGGAACAGAGGGAGTATCACCATATGGAGGGAACAGAGGAAGCTTGAAATATGAACATGTCAATGGGAGGAGTAAGCCCCATGCATGCATGCATGCATGCAACATGCAACACTCACACGTACACATGGACGCACGCAACACTCACGCACCCATGCGGCACACAAGACACGACGCAACACACACGCCACGCCAAGTGCTCAACCTACTCCCTACGTCCGTGAAAGACTGTACATTTAGAGATTTACACATTGACGGGGCATAATTAACGCCCAAAAGTAGCAGACTTATGTGTGCATGCGACCATTGAGATAAGAAGATTAAATGAAGGCCGTTGCATGCTGTAATTAAGGATAGACATGTAGCCTATACCTACAGCACAAGTTGGTGCATTAGTCAATCAATATCGATTTAGTAGATTAAAGGCTAAATGCATTGGAAGTGTAGATGTACATCATGTAGTACACTCTTTGTTGGAAGACCGAGGGAGGACACGTGCATGCACTCACATACACAGCCAGGGCGGTTCGCGCGCAAGGGTTGGACTCGTGCCGCGCCTGCGTAAAGTTTTGTTTAACTGGTTTATTTGCTCTGCCAACTGACAGGTGGGACCCAGAAACCAGGTGACAATTTAACCAGTCAACAAAGTGCCACGTCGACTATGTGGCCGGTCATTAGGGTGCAATACGGTGCTCTACGATGAGCTAGTGATTGCATAATCGCCGCAAAACTATATATAGTGACCGTAAAGAGCGTACTGTTACATACGTTGACCGCCAGTGTATTTTTCTCGTTTCAAATTAAGCCATATTAATCGTAAAGGACGCAGTATGGACTACTACTACTACTAGTACTAGTACTGCTTTGATGTGTCCCGTCAACTCGCCGAACAAGGAGAAGCTTGCTTACTACGCCTCTCCCTCGCCCACGCGCGCGGTGGTTCGCAGGACGAGGAGAGGGTTTTGACTACAGCGCCCTCTCCCTCTCCCTCTCTCTCTCCCTCGCCCTCGCCCTCGCCCTCGCGGTGGACGTGCAGCAGTTTAATCGGTGTCAGATTGCCAGAAGCATATTGTACTGTAGTATCATCATTGTTGGACCTTCCGAAGAGGCGAAGAGCCAAGTGCAAGGTTCACACGAGTACAAACTGTTGAACCTCCCGAAGAGGCAAAGAGCCAAGCGCAAGGTTTTATAGGAGTTGTCTTCCTAGTAGGAGTGTACTAGTACAACTATAGCGAACGATGCTACTATATGATGCCGCCACGTCACGTATATCCAAAGTTGTGCCACTTTTTTTCTCAAAGAGCGTGTTGGAGCCCGTGCAACAACCACACAAGTTGCACGTAGACATAACACATTTACTAGTAATAAATTCTAAAGGACAAATGCAAGTATGCCACACAAGTTCATGTCCAACTCATGTGATAAATTTGTGCACGACTAGTCTACATATATTCACAGCGCTACCGTTCACAATTACCGTACTCCCTTACACGTTATAGATGGGCTACATGTCCTCCTCCAGGTTCCAGTCCCAGGTGTTCTTCATGGATGGCACGATCCATAGCGGTGTGCAACGGGAATCATTGTCGCAGCTTTCTAGTCCGGTTCCACACGATGGAGACTCATCCAAGCTGAAGCGGCATAAATCAGGGATAGTGTGTCCCAAAGCATGTCGTTCATCCGTGGTGCGCATGAAGACACAACCATGCTTCATGAGCGGCAGGCCTTCCGTGTCATGCACGGAAGGTGGCATCCGCTTCACAATGGGGTAGCTGTCCCCGATGAAAAGCGAGTACTCTCAAGAGTGTTCCTCGGCACCCACGTAGCATCACGGGGTCGAACTCGGCGCTGTTCATCCGGTACACGCGGCATCCCAGATCTGGACACATGGTGGCGTACATAGTCAAGGTCCATGCATAATAATGTTGTGCTCAAATGTGGCGGTCGATGTCTTGTGCAGCAAATAGTACTACTCGGTATAGAGGAAGTAAAATAACGGCTTATTATATATAGCCACTCTTGGCTACATGGATGAGATAGTAAGACATGGAAAAACAAAAATGGTGGCAGCTAGTGGGTTCAAGTCTTCAAGGGCCTAGCTAGCTATACGCGTCCTCCAAGGTAGAAAGTACTCCTACTAGTACTACAAAGTATACTACTAGTACAACAATGAAAGAGAAGGCGAGAGGGTTAAAAAATGGAATACATGGGTAGATGGTGACGGTCCGATCGTGGTAGATTATGTGACCATGTTGCACATCAGTGGTACCATGCGTAACGACTGCTAAGATAGTTGATCCCAATATGCCAAAGTCAGCTACAAGGTTCTAGGTTAGACCGGATCGCGGATGCAAATGCACATCCAGGATTGGCGATCTTATTTTGATCGGGGGATGACTGGTCCCTGCAAAATAATGGAGTACCGTTAGGGATGCAAATGATGGTTTGTGCATTCCGTTTGTAATCTCCCGTACCGTAGGATGTCAACCAGATGAAACAAGTCCCCTGGCTTGTCACCGCAAAGATGCGGCCTAGATGGCGCATGGCGTCTTCGAACGTGTAGGGGTACAAATCTGCCGCCGCCAACATGCGCCAGCCTCTGCCGTTACTGCCTCCTGCATTGATGGCAATCCTTATGTCGAACACCGCGATGAGATAGTAATCGTCGTAGCCGCGTCACTTTGTCGGCGGATCCGCAATTGCTATCTTCTTCAATCTCATGTAGGCATCATCATACGTATTCTTGCCCAGCCAGTCCGGAAGGCCGATCCCAATGGTGGAGAAGGGGTCTACGGGCGGCCGCTTCTTGTGGATGTTGTGCAAAATCATGGTGGTATCCGCCGAGGTATGCAAGCCAATCTTCGTTGGCACCGACCCGACCTATATATAAGGCGGTGGGCAGCGGAGAAATTACGGATGGAAATGGAATAACTAAGTACTACATGATCAAACTCCATTCTTGACCTGCTCATCGGACAAAATCCGACTACCTCTCAACGTCGTCAACTCTAGCGGAGTCAACGTGCAACCATGGCCAGGGAGCGGTGGACTGTTCGAAGAATTGTCCCATAGAAGAACCTTCTCCTCGAGGGCGCATGGAAGACCAACAAGCATGGCCTTTTCCCAAGCCTGTTTAAGCAACATCTTGAAAAAGTTGGTGCAGGAAGCACCGAGTCTTCTTGGCGGTGAGGACGTCGGAGGGCGTGCGATTTCTCCCGAGAATCGTCGTCCAAGGTCTCCCAGCCCGACGAGGAGGAGAACCGCTGGCGAATCCATGGGAGCAGCGACGAACTGCCTTCTCTTGGGGAGGGAGGCTGGCGAGGAGGAGATAAGAGCGTAGTAACCGCAGGGCCTCGTCCCTTCCAACTGTAGATCGTTCCTCGGCGAAGGGGTGAGGCTATTATTTACTACTCTAAATAATAACACTAGTAAATAATAGCACTAGTAAGAAATTTTGGCACTAGGTAGTAGTTTTTGGTACCATGGAGTACTAGTACTAGCATTATGGAGCGTTATGGGATTGCATTATCTGTAAATAATAGCACTAGTAAGAAATTTTTGGCACTAGGTAGTAGTTTTTGGCGTGGATTAAGAAATTTTGGGTATGTTTTGCCATTTTTGTACCGCCAACTAGTGTCAAAAGCGTCATTACATTATGTGACGGAGGAGTAAGTACTCGTCTTGTAGCGATACTAGTACTACTTTTCTCAACTACTCCTCAAAAAGCACCCAATTAATGCTCTTGTTTTCCTCAAAAAAGTATGTTTACCAGTGCATTAATTGCAATGCATGCATGCATAAATTACATTCATTGGTCAATTTTCTCTTAATACTTGCATGCAATGATTTAATGCACCTTGGAATCTGAACATGTGATGGGAAACAACCAAATTGAGCCTTATAAAATGGAAAAACTAAAATTTTGAGATGAGCCCTATAAATGGGAAAGGAGGGAGTACTGTACTTCTAGTCTAGTCTTGTATAGTGCACCAGTTTTGAACTCTTGAATCTCAGGGCCAAGGAGCTACAGTTGGAAGTGGAGGGTACTACTATTCTCTAGAACCATCGTTGTACTATCAATGCAGGGGAAGTACACCTGCATAGTGGCCTAGTGGGTACTCTCGGTGCTCTATTCAGCCGCTCCTCTCACGTAGCTGGCCTACTCAGCCGCTCCTCTCATGCACACACTAGCAGCCTGTTTATTAGTGACGGTTACTGCGGGGGCAGAACATTTGAGTTATTTGATACAGCGAGACTAGGCTTTTCGCTTCCATTTGTGGAGGTGTAATGGATTCTCGTCGAACTTTGTTAGTAGTTCCTTCTTTATGAATGAGATGAAGCAGAGCTTTTGCCTTCGTTTCAAAAAAAACACGTCAAGAGGAATTTCTTTTATAGTAGAGCCGATAATGGAGTGAAGTCCATGCATGCAACGCCACAAGTTACAGAGTAGTAGTAGAGCACTTCATGTACAGAGCCATATTGCATAGTTCCCAATGCCCCGCCAGGCTTTTCCGGCTCCTCGGGCTTAATTGGGAGGCGCTAGTTTAAATATGCTACTAGCTGGAAGCTGCAAGCGAGGTGCGGCTAGGGCGAGCACGTGAGCCACGAGATGCTGGGAAGGAAAACCCGTTCACATGGCTAGGCTGTCTAGTGCACCCAGATTGTGGGGCCGCACGTCCGTTCGACTTCAAAACTCAAACTACCCATGTAAAATATTGGCTCGCAGCGAAGTGTAGTAGTATACTATTTTTTTTAAATGGCCGTCGTGCGTTCGGCCGGGATCGAACCCACAAAACGAGGTATACACTCCCTCGACCACTAGTAGTTCTCGTTGGAGTACAACGCAACCTAGAATCGCCTTTTGTCGCTAGTAGTACATACATTGTTCCTTACAAGAAACCCCTAAGAGCATCGTTAATAGTATAACCAGCTGCTGGCTATAAGCCAGTGCCATGTCATCTACAGCCCATCTTATAGCCAACATGTAGTAGTACTTTATTTCTTATAGCCCGCTGACTCAGCTCTATTGTACTTGCTCTAATAATGCAAGAAACCACTAAAATGCCAAGAAACTACTACCACTTGCATACGTGGCAGACTTAAGATAAGACTACCTTATCAACCATTGTACATGCTCTTACCAACAAAAATCCTCGAGTGACCTCCTACCTCCGACCCGTCCACCTAGTCATCCTCGGCCATGGGATGCAGCTCGCCGCGCCGGCAAAAGGTGAGTCAAAACCGCCCGGTGATGCGGAGCCCATGTTGCGGCAGCCGGATGCCAGCTCCGTCCGGCGCTTCATGACGCTAGCTAGCCAAGATAGCTCCGTCCAGCTGCTTATGCGCAAGGTTTGCTAGCTAGATTGCACAACATGCAATGGCGGCTTGCTCGCGTCAAGGCGCCAGCGCTAAGGCCAGCCATCTGGCTCGAGCAAAAGGCCAGCGGCGGCTTGCTCGCTCGTGAGTCACGCTCGGGCCAGCCTGCCAACCCGTGCGGAGGCAGTAGCGGCGTCCGGCCCGTCCGCGGAGCAGCGGCCAACTCGCTCATCACCGGCGCCACCGGCGAACACGCATCGATCTTGTTTGAAGTAATGTTCAGGAAAAATAATGATTTGAGGGGAATAACATGATAGAAGGTCAGATGTGGGTCCCTCGTGTCAACGGTCAAACAAAATGTGTTGGTTTAAGCTGCCTCGTCAGCACGGGCATGTGGGCCAACCCTGTCATAAATGGGTTAAAAAGAACCTAATCGGTAGGAGTACTAGGTAGTTTTTGGCATGGATTAAGAAATTTTGGGTATGTTTTTGCTATTTTTTGTACAATAGATTCCTCCTAGGGCTGGTTGAAAGTGGTAGTTTTTTGTTAAATACTCTACATATTGTAAGTAGGAGTGAAAGTTAAGCTTTGGAAGCCAATAAGCAAGGCTAGTTACATAGTGCATATGTGTACATGATTGAAAGTAAATATCAACCATGAGTGACTAATATCTTGATGGAAAACTCGAAACTATGGAATACTAGGAAAAGAAATGCATGGTTGGAAATACTAGCAATGTTCATGTCCGTTGCAACGAATCATAATTAGAATAATACTTATTCACAAACTTGGTACAAAACACTCTAATTTTGATATACATATGTCACTAGAGATATATTATGTTTCAATTAGAATATATTCTTGGGCTGTTTTGGTGAGGTCAGGGAGGGATGTTGTTGGTTTTAAGATACTAATTATGAGTTTTTCTGCAAATTGGTAGAAAAGTGGGATGTTGGTGAGAAAAGGCAACAACTTACCTCACAATCGTTAGATGTAGATCTAATGGTCAGAAACGACGGATGGCAGACACACCAGCATCACCAACTTAGTCTTGTGTAGGAGTACTAGCAAGATCCGTGCATTGCACGGAACATCAAGATGCATTTTTTATAAAACACTTGTTGTGATTGACCCTTGGGAGTAATCCCATGTGTAAAAACTAATGATATCTCGAGAAATATGAGATAAGGGTGAAGAGAGTGGGGTGTGGTGGTGGTTGGTGGTGGGATGGCGGAGGCATGGGGATTGACGACGCGGCAGCGGCCACCGTGCCAGTTTGTTCAGAGGCTTCCTTTATTAATTGCTCAACAATGAGGTTTGTTGGAGATAAGGATGAGCGAGGAAGGCCTTGTGCGCAAATGTGGAGAGGGTGCGGGTATCTTTTAGTTTAATTTCCATCCATCGATATAGATCGGATGGTCTATATTGCAAGATGGCACACGTACCATCATCACCAACTTGGTTTTTTATAAGAGAAGAAATATAAGTATGGAGATACAAACGTATTATCGATACTTGCTTCCGTAAACTAGCATCTACATTCTATTCAATGCCTCGGCATGTGGGGCCTTAGCACAATGACTTATCGACTGTGTAAAATGAAGATTTTCCCGTCGCCGACAAGGAGGGGGTGACGGCGGCGTGCTTTTTGGCTTGCTCTAGTCCTAGTAGTCATACTAGGTGGTCTAAGCACGTGTAGATTTATTCTTTTTCACGTCTCGTGTTCGCCGTACTGCCACAACTGTTCATGAATAGACGGTAAGTTATTCACGGGGAAACCCTTGTTGAGCATGTTTGCGAGAGAGAGAGTGTGTGTGTGCGTGTGTGATATGTTAGAGATTGAGGCAATGATAACAGATTCTTTGTGTCTATGTGTGTGGAGGATAGAGAGAGACATGTACATGGGGATTTGTGTTGTGTAACGTGGAGACACATATACATAATTAGAGAGTGAGTGTGTGAGATACACATGCGGACATGGAGAGATGAGGATCGGGTAAATGGGTGTTTGTGTGTGTGTGTGTGTTTGTGCAGCATTTGTGTGTGAGAGGAGAGAGTGTATGTGGAGTAGAGACCATTGATGATGTAAACCTAGTATAAGGGAAGGGGTATGGTGTGACATGTGTAGTAGCGTGATAGCAGGTGCTTGGGGGGGAGCAGACTATTTGGAAGAGACATCGAGTGTGTGTGTGGGAGAGGGGTGTGAGAGCGAGAGAAAGAGAGAGCTAGCGACGGAGAGAGAGAGAGAGAGAGAGAGGAAGAGAGGGGCGAGAGGGGTCGTTTGTGTCCATAAATGGCGTATAGATAGGGAGAAAATGTTGATGTTGTCCGAAATTGGCCTATGAATGGAGACGCAAGGGAAGCAAGTCATCGTGTGTGTGATAGGGACTTCATGAGAGATCTAGAATAGATGGTGTAGAGAACAATGTGCGAAATCGAGAACGATTATACATTAGGGAGCTATGCAAAGAGTCATGACATATATGTATCTGAGGGAAAGAGCTGGGCGGGTCCGCATGTGGGAGAGATAGAAAGAGGAGAGTGGTGCACAAGGAGACAAAGTGTGCTTGTTTGCAGTGGGGGTGGTGTGTGAGGTGAGTCGCGAGAACCACATAACTAGGGAGATAGGCGTTTGGGGTGACGTTTTGTGTGTATGGGAAATATACACTCTACATAGTGCGTGTGCTTGGGTAAGAGAGATAGCGGGAGACCTAGAGAGTGAGGGAAGAGATGTGTGCATGCCCGAGAGACAAAGTGATAGAGACCTATGTTGGGGTCCGGACTTTACAAGAGAGAGGGGTGTTAATGTGCTCGTGTGTTGGTGTTTGGGGAGAGAACGACTTCTCTGTGTGTGTGTGTGTGTGTGTGTGTGTGTGTGGTGGGGGGTGGGGTTTGACTTCAGATAAAGAGTGAGCTGTCTATTTTTGAGGGACTTTAGCGTAATTGAGATATTGTGCACTCATGGTTGGTCAATTTGTTTCACAGTTTGTACTATGAGATAATGATACTTTTGAACATGCGTGATATACATTGATGTACCAGAAATACAAACCTAAGATTGGAATTTTGGAATTGACTCCATCATTAGCTTTTGTAATTCATTTAAGCGGAGGTACATTTTTAAGCCGGGATTTCGTGATTTCAAATTCATATATCAAACCTAGAGATATACACATACGGGCATGTTCAAACTTTATAATCATCCACTTTATTCATACACATACACATTTTGCTTTTGTCATCATATTTAGGATAAACACATTTGGAATTTCATTTGAATTGGACCGTATGATGGTATTTGCTTGTAGTAGCTCAATGATCCATATTTGAATTGAATGGACAATCTAAGTTTGAGTTGGAGACATTGATTTTCAAAACTTGCACATTTTTTTGCGTGCAAAACAAACAAATTGTCGGCCATGATATCATAGTCGGCCGACGAGAGCAGAATACTTATAATTTTAGGCGCCAAAAGCTTTCAAACTTCCGCTCACATCGAAATATCACGCTACGAAAGTTTAGCCCTGCGATATTCCTGTTTACCCTGCCACATGAGCGGAAAAGGGCTGCTTTGGTAACTCCATTGTTTTCCCTCTTTGCCCCAAACATTCTTCCCCGAGCCCCTCCTTCCCTCCCGACCCCCCAACCACGGCAAGCCGCGAATCTAGTCCTCCGCCACAGCGGTGGACCTCACACCCCGCCGGATCTACCTTCCGCACCTTGGAACCCCCAACTGCCAACTCACCACTTCACCGGAGCCGCTTCAGCGACTGGCTTGTCCACCGCTCCAGATCTCCTTGACCGCCATCATGGTCCACCGCACCGGATCTGCTTAACCGGCGCCCTCGTCCACCACATTGTAGGCCCTTCACTGACTCCCTCGTCCGCCCCTTCGCTGGCCCTTCATACAAGCCCTCGTCCGTCGCAACAGATCCGCCTCCGAAAGCTTCACTATAACGCGCCCTTGAAGCCTTCGCCCATTGCACGGACCCGCTCCACGGACGCCATATTCAACTCCACCGGCCCTGCTTTACCGACGTCGTAGCCTCATCAGGTTATTTCGATTTGTACTCCTTTAGGTTTTTCTCTTTATCGTGCAACTGTTCACTTACCACAGATGAGCTTTCTTGTATGTCGACAGGCGCCGCAACCGTAGCACCGGAGCCGCTTCAGCGATGGCGACAGCCGGCCCAAACTCAACCGCAACACGAGCACCATCGACGATCCTTAGTTATCAAGTATGACAACAATACCCATACGCCGCCGAGAATCAGGTACTATTATCCAACGGCCGGCGCCTACGTTCACTTTTCTAGCATAAGCATCGCACCTTTGAATTTCTTCAGGGCATCATTCAGTTTTTCATGAGACGCATTATTCTGCTTGCACCTGAGGGCCATACTTACGGCAATGAACATGTTACATGTGCTAAATTACATACCAGTGCACATATAGTTAATATGCTTTAGTTTTGTTCTGATGCCACCTGTTGGTTCCATCAAACTGCTTAATGTTCTCTATGCTTAATTACACATCAGCAAACTAGCATGTGGTTCCGCTGCTTTTTGTTTGTTTTACCCTACATTTTCTGATGATGGCTATTACATCACTACTCCGAGCCTCTGTTCATTACTTGTTTGTGTGATCTTGATCTTCCCAAGTTGCATGACTAATTTGATGCTTCTATTAATTATGAAGTTGCCAACCCCATCAAGCAAAATATTTGTTCTTTTGGGGCTGGCACCTCGAACAAGCATAAAAATATAGGGAAGCAGATATACTCCCTCGATTCTATTTACTCTGCATAACTCTTGACCCGCATACCAAGGAGGGCACTGTTTTAATTTTTGGACTAATTTGCCAATTAATTAGGGCAGAGGCGGATGAGGCAGGGCACAAAAGGAAACCAGCGCTAGGAATCGCAACGCAGCAGACTATCTGAGAAAAGCGAGAAAAGTTATACATAAAGTAAAAAGAATCGGAGGGAGTATTGTCGTGTATGCACACACCCTTCTTACATTAGTTTAGATGAACCATTGATGATCAATTCGGACCAGTGCATGCAATTAAAATTAATTTTACCTAAATAGATGGTGCAGAATAAACTACAACAACTAGATTTGCAACCACGGGATGTTGTGATATTTTCAAAGAACATTGCAACAGCAGCTAGGCTTCACAACAACATATGGTAAGCCGGTGTGTTTTAGTACATGTGAAATGTAATGCGAGTGGGCTGCTTTCTTGGCTTGTGCCCTCAACGTGTAATCCTACCGAATTACAAATAGTTCGGTTATGCGCTTTGTTGTATTGCTTGATTGAATGCTTATTTGTTGTTACGCTATACCTAAGTTGGCCAATATGTCAGCAGTGCCTGTTGTACTATCATAAAGAAATGCATGCCTATTTCATTTGAGTCCTTAAATTTTTGCTCTCAACTTCATCACAAGACTGTCTTCGTAGTTTATATGAGGCCACACTGTTAAGTGCTTTCTCAGATTATTTCAACTGCTTAGATGCCTTGGCAAGTTAAATATAGTGGTTGTACACTCCCTTTCAACTTGGGATGTCAACTGGGTCCGGTTTAATCCCGATTAAAGTCCACTAGTGGTATGATAGTTCAAAAGAGTTTTTGTTTTTTTGAGGAAAATGAACTAGGGAGGTAGCAAAAACTAACTAGATGGGACTGGCGGATTTCGTTTATCTGCCACTTACATCCCTAGTTTCATCTTACCATTTTAATTTCTTTTTGGCTGATGCTGCTTCGAACCATTTAAATATAGTTTGCCATGCTCGGCAATAATTCATCCGTCGTTTACCATGTAAGCTTACTGCCTAGATCATACGATAACTATCTCTTCTCGATGTCCAGTGAAACCTTTCAGGATGCCGTTCACACTAGGACACAATGTACAACCCGAATCTATTTGTGGAAGCGGTCGCCATCCATGTTACCAGATGGTAGCAGTTCGAGGCAACACCACCGAAGCAGTCCTGAGCACATATATTATAGTGCTTGAGGCTCTACTAGAGGCAGAAAGAGATGGTGTGGCTGCTATGAATGAGGTAATCTTTATCTTGAGGCTGGAAATTACGGAATTAGTGGCATGCATTATGCAAGCAACCCAAGAATTGGAGGAAGTAAGAATGTTGCATTCGAAGACGGAGGAGGTCCTGCTGTTTCTGCTATCGAAAGCCCAAGATAATCCTGGTTCTTCTTTAGATACCAGTTGAAATTTTCATTAAATTATTGTACTTGCATGTTGTGTCATGTCTCTGAATGGATTATGTTGCAAGACCCCCTATGTTGTCCATGTGTTGTAATGATCCGAATTTTTTAGGCGAGGTAATCCTCAGTACTTGTATGATTGACATAAGGTGAACTGTTTTTCATGTGAGCATATTGTATTGGATGAAATAACCGTTTGACTCAGAGTGTATCCAACCTACTGAATTCGAAGATCACGAAATTTCTAAATCGTAATCATATATAAAGGTGGAATAAATCTTTGTTGTGGTTTTGAAGAAATAAATAACAAAACGTATAATTATCTTTGGATATTCGTAATCGAATACAAATTGGATTTGAATTTAGTTTGCCAGGTCCCAGGGCAAACGTGAATGCTAATTCTCCCAAGTTTTGAAAAAAGCGGCTAAACACCCACTATAATTTGTGGGCTACCCGAAGCAGGTGTTTGCGAGATGGAAATTACTGTCTACCCCTGACACTTGACATCCTTATCGACAGGATTTACACTGCTGTCGATAGGGGTAGACTAGTAACTTCAATCGGCGTGACACGACGGCCTCTGAGCCCATTCGGACACGGTGGGCGCCAAACATGGGCGACAAAACACATTTGATTCAAGCTCGTCCGAAAGACATGTGTCTCTTCCTCCATTTCCCCATTCATACGGTGGGCGGCAAAACAAACTCTCCTCGTCCAAATCGATGTAGGCTTATATTTTAAATAGGGCAGATCTGTAACTTCCATCGACGTGACACAACAGCCCTACCTGTCAGCCCGTTCATACACCGTGGGCGCCAACCGTGGCGGCAAAACACCTCTCCTCGCCTTGGAATAGTTACCGCAAATATTTGGGAGATGCGAGATTACCGTCCTATCCCCAACCGACGCGATGTCCGAAATTTTAAGCGGGGATAAGTTCAGTAACTTTCCCTCATTTCGAGAAGCGTCCCAAAGTTTGAGATCCCCGCCCTTCCCCTCCATTTCCCCATTCATACACCGTCGGCGGCATGACAACCTCCGCAGTGCGGCCAGCCTCCTCCGTCTGCCACCCCATCCTCCACCTTGCCGGAGCCGCTACCCCTACCCGTCGTCCCATTGCAAGAGATGGACGTCTCTCATCCACGGCGCTGGACCAGATCCTTTCATCGCCTCCTCTCGCTTCATCAGCGCCGTCGTCCACCTTGTCGTTGCCGCTCCTACGACCGCCTCGTCCACGGCAACAGGATATATCCTCCGACCCAGCCGTATGCCGTCTAAAGTCTTCTTCCCCGCCGCCGACAGCCATCGCACCCGTAGCACCCTCAACGTATCAGCATAGGCCTACACGGCGTCGCAAGAGAGCTGGTACTCTTCCATATGTGCTTAAGTTATTGATCTCACCCGGAAAATAGATTGTAATTTGTTTACTATACTTTTCTTGTCCGTACCAAATCGTAGTGGCTAGTTGAAAGCAAACATTGGTTGCGAAGTAGCTTTGTCCGGTTTGCACCTTCAGATCCGCCATGGCACGGGCACTATACTCGTAAATCTTATGGTTTCCCCCCTTCATATTCACTACCATCATCGTAGGTGCTTCGTGTCGTGCTAGCACTGCTCCTCAAGACCTCAACCCAAAGCTTACGTGTTGAAATACAAATCTGATATGATGCTCGTATCACTAAAACAGACAACGTTTAATTGGTCACCTAATGTTCCTATATTCATTTCGAAAAGCATGTGTGCCACCCACTGGTCCAGCTAGTTCCACTTTCCTGATTTTTCTCTTGATGCTTAGGGTTTTCCCCTTTTATATACTCTACTATGATCTGCGTAGGTGCTTTCTGTCGTACTAGCATTACTCCACCCTTGAAGCTAAACAACACAACACTCATAATTCAAAATCTTAGTTGTTCAAATATGATTGTGATATGATACTGATATTAGTTAACCGACACATTTAATTGGTTAGCTAAAGGTCCCACTTGAGTTTCCAGATGCATGTCGCGACATATAGAGAGACAACATAATTGCATTTCTTTGTCACTTGTTGACCGTACTTTCTTGTCCATACCAAATCTTAGTTGTTATTTCAAAGCAAACATCGGTTGCTAACTACCCTTTGCACGGTTTGCAGCTTCAGATCTGCCATCCCACTGCCACGGTCAACACTGTACTCATCATGCTTATGTTTTCCCCATTTTATGATGACCACAATTAGCCTACATGGTTCGTGTCGTAATAGCACTGCTCCACCTATCGAGCTAAACAAGCTTAGTTGTACAAATTCATATCTGATATTATTGCTGATATTAGTAAAACTGAGAGATGTTTAATTGGTTAGCTAAATGTTCCTACTTTAGTTTCGAAATGCATGTGAGCCACATATGGAGAGACCGGAAAGAATAGTATTTCTCTGTGCGCTCTGGTTCATCATGGGTGGCCAACGGACATTGTATTAAAAGACTTGTAATATTTTCAATCTGCTTGCTCTTCTACTCTTCTTTAAGATGATATTCTTCTCTTGCGGTCGACTGGTCAGGTCGAGTTGTTCTCCCTTAGTATATTTTGAATCTGTCAGGTCAGGTCGACTTGTTCTTCTTTACTATATGTTGAAGCTATCATCTGCGAAGTGTCATCACTTCTGGAGCTCTCATATTTTGAGTAGTAGGCTGCATTATATTAATGCACACAACAAATTACAGCATGCATGGCATCTTTTAAAAGAATTGCAGAGATAGCACAAAGGGGTTTACAGGGAGGCAGTATTGGATTAGAATCACTTCTGCATTACAAAGAAAAACTCACTTGTTTTTATGTTTTCATGCATGTCAGATATTGAACATTATCAAAATGAATATGAGAATGGGCGCACGAAAGGAATATTGCGGAACAATCCACTGGCTATCAAGCTTGGCATGGTGGAGGATGGCCTATCTTATTCACCCATCAAGGTGCTTGCTCTAACTTTGCAAAGTTGTATTGGTCGCACATATTTTGCATCTGACCTCTTGCATTACTTCTACTTTGTTACACCATCTGCTTAGTTTAAGCATCATATATGAGTATATGCCATGCCTATCCATTTTTTGTACCTATTCCATGTGTCCTCACACTGTGTTTTTCCAGTCAGATGTTGTTCTTTCGTAATAGGTGTCCAAAAGGAAGAGGGTGAGTGCATGTCATCAAGGAGTACAAACTAGGTATTTGGAAAAGGTAGTGATACCTGTTAAATCAGATAGATCAGCAGCCACAGAAAACACAGGCCCAACTGCACCACACTTTACCCCTACTCCAGTGGCCAAACCCTTATTAGAACTGCTGGGAGCCCAGCATCAGGTACTGTCTATGATATCAATTCAAAATTTGAACTTCTAAATTTCTGCTTGTGCCTTACCTTCTCTCTTGTATGAAAACTAATTTCAGATGAATCTCCTTGCTCAAAGGATCATAAGATCTCAAAACAATAATGGGCTCTGCATGGCTCTTGTCAGTACCTGTCTCCCTTTTTCCTTGTGACGCTGTACTTAGTTAATTGCTATTTGATTATGTATCATCAGTCTGCACCTGAGCTTCATTATCCTCTGTTTCTTCCAATATTATTTGATCTATATTTACTCTTTGCAAAATGTAGAATAATGGCAACGCTTATAAAGAATTTTCTTTGGGGAATTTATTGAATTATCCTTCCATCAACATGGAGAAGGGCTTTGTCCAGCCCGTGTTAACATGTAATGTAAGTTCATCCTTCTCAAGCCTTCAAAATTTGTTCTAGTATAGATTAGGATAGGCATCGTTTCCTCCACTGCTGTTTGCTTTGCTGTTTACATCTGATTGGATGTTTGCAACAAGTACCAGTTTCAAATTGTAGTTGTAAAAACATGTTCCTTATGCAGAACAGATCCATTTATTTGCTTATATAATTGTGAAACCTGTTACGTGTCTCCTTGTTTCTCTTTCAGACTCGTATCTCTTACGTCAGGCAGAACTTTAGGGAAGATAGTGAGCCAAACCATTTTGAGGACAGCGAGATGAACCCAAGGTCCTGTCTTGATGAAGACAGTGAGTTGAAGCTACTCACCAGTAGGTGTGAGACAACCTCTGTGCAGTCGCTGCCTCAATCAGTTCGACTTCTTCAGTCTCAACTTAAAGCGGAAAGGCTTGCTTCAGCTCAGCTCCGACTTGAAGTCAAAGATGCAATGAAGATGTCAGAGGACTGCCGTGCGCACCATCATGCCTTAAATCTAGTGTTGATGCATCTATCGTTGACACAACTGAGTTCTACTCAGCTTCTTCAGCTGTTTGGGGGGGGGGGGCGACTTGGCCAGGCCTAGTGCCTTCTGAAGTGCTCTCAGTTTTGTATATTCTTTTGTCGGCACGTTTATTTGCACTAGTGGCGAACTTTGATGCCCAGTGGATGTAATATGTGTGATAGCCGTGATAGCCTAGCGTAAGTTGCTTGCTTATTTATTTCCTTGTTGTCTTGTTTATTTGTTTGCTTCTAGTCATTGCAGTTCTCTTTCCGCGGTTTGCTAGTGGCTGCATTAACCTATTTTTTAAAACTAGGCCACAATAACCATGGGCTAATATTTACTGTAGTGACACTCGGCCTCCTACGGGCCGTAGAAACAGTGGGCCTTCTACGGGCCGTAGAAACAATGGGCCTTCTACGGGCCGTAGAAACAATGGGCCTTCTACGGGCCATATCATCAATGGGCCTTATACGGGCAGTATGATCGATGGCCAAACATGGGCCAATAACAGGCTGCATTATGGCCGTAAACGGGCTAGAGTTGGAATCGTCCGTTCATGGGCCGACCATAATGGGCCATCGTTAATAGGCCGTATTTGATGATGCAATGAAAATGGCCCAACGTATTAACGGACCACAAACGGGCCGATTGTAACCACAGGCTGAATTTGGCCCACAAGCAGAAAATGACAGTAACGGGCCGTAAGTAAGCGAATCTTTGAAATGAGCCCAAGAATAAATGGGCTCGAGAAGGCCGAAGATAACATGGGTGGAAGCGGTCCAATGGAGTAACAGGCCGTTAATGGGTATAAAGTGATACACTGTTCATCACGGGCCAGTTTCACCACGGGCCGTTAATGGGTGTAAAGTGATACACTGTTCATTACGGGCCAGTTTCACCATGGGCCGTTAGTAGGCCAAGAGTTACATAGGGCCTCATATGGGCCGAAAGGCGTCATGGGCCATACATGGGCCAGAAGTGAAAACGGGCTGGAATCATATTGGATGGCCTAGATGATGCTACTGGGCCTAATTCGAATAGGGCATAATGGGCCTTGGGTTAGCGGGCTATAAATGGGCTATATTTGAACAGGTCGTTAACAGGCTTTCCATGGGCCGGCCCGCCAGCTTTTGACCAAGTCAAACGGGCCGGCCTTTACACAGGAATGGGCCTCTGTTGGGTCGTGCCACGTGTCGACGTATCATAGGCGCCTATCTGACGCACTAACGAGCTGACACGTGTTTCGTCCGGCCAATAAGAATTTTACACGTGGAAATTTCCCATTGGTCGAGGCTGTTAACGGGTTATCGGATCCAAAACCCGACCCGATAGCTTAACGGCGTTCCGTTATGGTGGATGCCACGTGTCGGTCACCCTTGACGAAAGCACTTCTGTGACGCGCGATTTATCGTCATGGAAGTGGACACTTCCGTGATGATAATTTTGGTAATGTCATGGAACACTTCTATGACAGCACAAGTATGACTATCTTGATTCTGTCATAAAGTTGTCATGGATGTACATGCATGACAAAAAAAGCGACCTACTATGACAAACACGTATCATCACGGAAGTGTATTTTTTTTGTAGTGTTGTCGTCGTCTTCGGCACTGTCCGGAGTGTTATTGTCTCTTGTGCCGGTATCACTACTTTTGCTATGGCGAGACTTAGAGCGGCGCCGCTGACGTCGGTGCTTGGGTTGCTTCTTAGAGGGGTCATCCTCCGCTCTCTTATCGCCATTACCTTCTTTGGGTGTATCCACCATGTATATATCATATGATGAGGTGGTGGTCCAGTGCCCTGTGGGCAGTGGTTCCTGTTCGTCTCCTGCATCGTCGTCCATACCATCGATGTCTTCAGAGTCGAAGTCGAGCATGTCAGTTAAATCATCGACAGTGGCTACTAAGTGGGTGGTGGGTGGGGAACGAATTTCTTCGTCGTCCGCATCCCATCCTAGTCGGACATAGTTCGGCCAAGGTTATCCTGACAAGGAGAGAGATTTTAATGAATTTAGCATGTTGCCGAAAGGCGAGTGCCGAAAGATATCCGCGGAGGTGAACTCCATGATCGGCGCCCAATCGGATTCGATAGGCACGGACGCAGGCGGTTCGGAGCGCGTGGCTGGGGACGAATCCAATGGTTCGGCGGCACGGCTCTCGAGAGGGGTAAAGTCAGTATTCGGCTCTATCGCCAGTGAGAGTGCGGCCTCCAAGGCGGGGTCTATCCACCCGTCCTCGGATGGCGCAATTTGCTCCGGGTCGAGGGCCGGAGTAGTTGCAGGTGTGATCTCCCGAACACTGTCCGAAGGCAGAGCTAAATCATGCTCGTCGTGATCGTGCGGCGTACCTAACATGGGCTCGAATCCGTCGAAGATCAGCTCTCCACGGATGTCGGCAGTGTAGTTCAAGGTTCCGAACCTGACCTGGTGGCCAGGGGCGTAGCTCTCGATCTGCTCCAGATGACCAAGCGAGTTGGCCCATAGTGCGAAGTCGCCGAATACAAAGATCTGTCCGGGGAGGAAGACCTCACCCTGGACCGCATCATTACCGATGATCGAAGGAGCCATCAAGCCTTACGATGACGGCACAGTGGAACTCTCAATGAAAGCACCAATGTCGGTGTCAAAACTGGCGGATCTCGGGTAGGGGGTCCCGAGCTATGTGTCTAAGGCGGATGGTAACAGGAGGCGGGGGACACGATGTTTACCCAGGTTCGGGCCCTCTCGATGGAGGTAATACCCTACTTCCTGCTTGATTGATCTTGATGATATGAGTACTACAAGAGTTGATCTACCACGAGATCGTAGAGGCTAAACCCTAGAAGCTAGCCTATGGTATGATTGTTCTTGTCCTACGGACTAAACCCTCCGGTTTATATAGACACCAGAGGGGGCTAGGGTTACACAGAGTCGGTTACAAGGAAGGAGATCTACATATCCGTATTGCCAAGCTTGCCTTCCACGCCAAGGAGAGTCCCATCCGGACACGAGACGAAGTCTTCAATCTTGTATCTTCATAATCCAACAGTCCGGCCAAAGGATTGATACGTCTCCAACGTATCTATAATTTTTTATTGCTCCATGCTATGTTATCTACTGTTTTGGGCAATATTGGGCTTTATTTCCACTTTTATATTATTTTTGGGACTAACCTATTAACCGGAGGCCCAGCCTAGATTTGCTGTTTTTTGCCTATTTCAGTGTTTCGAAGAAAAGGAATATCAAACGGAGTCAAAACGGAACGAAATCAACTGGAGAAGTTATTTTTGGAGGGAAAGCTACCGGACGGACTTGGACCCCACGTCAGGAGCCAAGGGAGGTGCTCTCGAGGGTGGGGGTCGCGCCCACCCCTAGGGCGCCCCGCCTCGTGGGGCCCCAAGCTCCACCGACGCACTTCTGCACCCATATATACCTCGTATCCTAAAACTTCCGAACGGAGATTAGATCTGGAGTTCCGCCGCAAGCCTCTCAGAGCCACCAAAACCTCTCGGGACCTGTTCAAGCACCTGCCGGAGGGGCGGACCCTCACCGTGGCCATCTTCATCATCCGGCGCTCTCCATGACGAGGAGGGAGTAGTTCACCCTCGGGGCTGAGGGTATGCACCAGTAGCTATGTGTTTGATCTCTCTCTCTCTCGTGTTCTTGATTTGGCACGATCTTGGTGTATCGTGAGCTTTGCTATTGTAGTTGGATCTTATGTTTCTTCTCCCCCTCTACTCCCTTGTAATGGATTGAGTTTTCCCTTCGAGGTTATCTTATCGGATTGAGTCTTTAAAGATTTGAGAACACTTGATGTATGTCTTGTCGTGTGTATCTGTGGTGACAATGGGATATCACGTGATTCACTTGATATATGTTTTGGTGATCAACTTGCGGGTTCCGCCCATGAACCTATGCATAGGGGTTGGCACACGTTTTCGTCGTGATTCTCCGGTAGAAACTTTGGGGCACTCTTTGAGGTTCTATGTGTTGGTTTGAATAGATGAATTGAGATTGTGTGATGCATATCGTATAATCATGCCCACGGATACTTGAGGTGGCATTGGAGTATCTAGGTGACATTAGGGTTTTGGTTGATTTGTGTCTTAAGGTGTTATACTAGTACAAACTCTAGGGCTGTTTGTGACACTTATAGGAATAGCCCAACGGATTGATTGGAAAGAATAACTTTGAGATGGTTTCGTACCCATAATCTCTTCGTTTGTTCTCTGCTATTAGTGACTTTGGAGTAACTCTTTGTTGCATGTTGAGGGATAGTTATATGATCCAATTATGTTATTATTGTTGAGAGAACTTGCACTAGTGAAAGTATGAACCCTAGGCCTTGTTTCCTACCATTGCAATACCGTTTACACTCACTTTTATTGCTTTCTACCTTGCTGTTTTTATATTTTCAGATAACAAAAACCTATATCTACCATCCAAATTGCACTTGTATCACCATCTCTTCGACGAACTAGTGCATCTATACAATTTACCATTGTATTGGGTGTGTTGGGGACACAAGAGACTCTTTGTTATTTGGTTGCAGGGTTCCTTGAGAGAGACCATCTTCATCCTATGCCTCCCACGGATTGATAAACCTTAGATCATCCACTTGAGGGAAATTTGCTACTGTCCTACAAACCTCTGCACTTGGAGGCCCAACAACGTCTACAAGAAAAAGGTTGTGTAGTAGACATCAAGCTCTTTTCTGGCGCCGTTGCCGGGGAGGTTAGTGCTTGAAGGTATATCTTTAGATCTTGCAATCGAATCTTTTCGTTTCTTGTTTTAGCACTAGTTTAGTTTATAAAACAAAACTACAAAAAAATGGAATTGAGTTTGTCTCATACGCTTCATCTTTTTAATATCTTTCGTGAGTATGATGGAAAGGAAAATTGTGCCGAAGTGTTAGAAGAAGAATGCAGTAAAATGTTTGGCACTAGATCTTTGTATGATGAGCATGATTGCAATGTTGTTAGTATGAATTCCTTGAATATCCATGATGCTAATGATATGCAAAGCCACAAGCTTGGGGAAGCTATGTTTGATGAAGATGATATTTTTTGTCCCCCAAGCTTTGATGAGCAAATTCACTATGATGAAAGCATGACTCCTATCTATGATGATTATTGTGATGACATATATGCTTTAAAGAATAATGATAACCATCAAACTTGTCATCTTGATCTTAATTTTCAATCATATGATAGTTATTTTGTTGAGTTTGCTCCCACTACTATTCATGAGAAGAATTTTGCTTATGTGGGAGTAATAAAAATTCTATGCTTGTAGATCATGAAAAGAATGCTTTAGGTGCTGGTTATATTGTTGAATCCATTCATGATTCTACTGAAAATTATTATGAGAGAGGATCATATGCTTCTACATATTGCAATAATATCAAGTTTCCTCTCTATGTGCTTAAAATCTTGAAGTTATGCTTGTTTTACCTTCCTATGCAAGTTGATTCTTGTTCCCATAAATTGTTTGCTCACAAAATCCCTATGCATAGGAAGTGGGTTAGACTTAAATGTGCTAGTAATATTCTTCATGATGCTCTCTTTATGTTTCAATTCTTATCTTTTATGTGAGCATCATTGAAATCATCATGCCTAGCTAGGGGCGTTAAACGTTAGCGCTTGTTGGCAGGCAACCCAATGTTATTTTAGTTTCTTGATTTTTGGTTCTGTTTAGGATTAAATAATCCATCTAGCTTCTGTTTAGATGTGTTTTTGTGTTTTAATTAGTGTTTGTGCCAAGTAGAACCTTTGGGAAGACTTGGGTGAAGTCTTTATGATCATGCTGTAAAAAACAGAAACTTTAGCGCTCACGAGATTAGCTAGAACTTTTTACTGGAGAGTGATATTTAGTTGATTCTTGTTGCAGATGATTACTAGACAAATTCCTCAGGTCCACAAATTTATTTTATAATTTTTGGAGTTCCATAAGTATACGTTTGATACAGATTACTACAGACTGTTCTGTTTTTGACAGATTCTGTTTTCTATGTGTTGTTTGCTTATTTTGATGAATCTATGGCTAGTAAAATAGTTTATAAACCATATAGAAGTTGGAATAAATTAGGTTTAACACCAATATAAATAAATAATGATTTCATTACAGTACCTTGAAGTGGTGTTTTGTTTTCTTTCGCTAACGGAGCTCACGAGTTTTCTGTTAAGTTTTGTGTTGTGAAGTTTTCAAGTTTTGGGTAAAGATTCGATGGACTATGGAATAAGGAGTGGCAAGAGCCTAAGCTTGTGGATGCCCAAGGCACCCCAAGGTAATATTCAAGGACAACCAAGCGTCTAAGCTTGGGGATGCCCCGGAAGGCATCCCCTCTTTCGTCTTCGTTCATCGATAACTTTACTTGGAGCTATATTTTTATTCACCACATGATATGTGTTTTGCTTGGAGCGTAATTTTATTTTCTTTAGCTTTGCTTGCTGTTTGAATAAAGTTTCAAGACCTGAAATTCTTAAATGTTAGAGAGTCTTCACATAGTTGCATAATTATTCGACTACTCATTGATCTTCACTTATATCTTTCGGAGTAGTTTGTTGTTTGCTCTAGTGCTTCACTTATATCTTTTAGAGCATGGTAGTAGTTTTATTTTGAAGAAATAGATGAAATATCATGCTTCACCTATATTATTTTGAGAGTCTTAAATAGCATGGTAATTTTCTTAAATAATCATAACATGCTAAGCATACAAGATTTGTAAGAATTCTTATGAGTGTGTAGAATACAAAGAAAAGTTTGATGCTTGATGATTGTTTTGAGATATGGAGGTGATAATATCAAAGTCGTGCTAGTTGAGTAGTTGTGAATTTGAGAAATACTTGTGTTAAAGTTTGTGATTCATGTAGCATGCACGTATGGTGAACCGTTATGTGATGAAGTCGGAGCATGATTTATTTATTGATTGTCTTCCTTATGAGTGGCGGTCGGGGACGAGCGATGGTCTTTTCCTACCAATCTATCCCCCTAGGATCATGCCTGTAATATTTTGCTTTGATAACTTGTAGATTTTTGCAATAAGTATATGAGTTCTTTATGATTAATGTTGAGTCCATGGACTATACACACTTTTCCCATCCTTCCACCATTGCTAGCCTCTCTAATATCGCGCACCTTTCGCCGATATCATACACCCACCATATACCTTCCTCAAAACAGCCACCATACCTACCTATTATGGCACTTCCATAGCCATTCCGAGATATATTGCCATGCAACTTTCCACCGTTCCATTTATTATGACACGCTCCATCATTGTCATATTGCTAGCATGATCATGTAGTTGACATAGTATTTGTGACAAAGCCACCGTTCATAATTCTTTCATACATGTCACTCTTGATTCATTGCATATCCCGGTACACCGCCGGAGGCATTCATATAGAGTCATATTTTGTTCTAAGTATCAAGTTGTAATTGTTGAGTTGTAGGAAAAATAAAAGTGTGATGATCATCATTTTTAGAACATTGTCCCAAGTGAGGACAGGATGATGGGGAATATGATTCCCCCACAAGTCGGGATGAGACTCCGGACGAAAAAAAGAAAAAAAAAGAGGCCATAAAAAAAGAGGAAAGACCCAAAAAAGAATAAAAAATGAGAGAAAAAGAGAGAAGGGACAATGCTACTATCCTTTTACCACACTTGTGCTTCAAAGTAGCACCGTAATCTTCATGATAGAGAGTCTCCTATGTTGTCACTTTCATATACTAGTGGGAATTTTACATTATAGAACTTGGCTTGTATATTCCAATGATGGGCTTCCTCAAAATGCCCTAGGTCTTCGTGAGCAAGCGAGTTGGATGCACACCCACTTAGTTTCTTATTGAGCTTTCATATACTTATAGCTCTAGTGCGTCCGTTGCATGGCAATCCCTGCTCACTCACATTGATATCTATTAATGGGCATATCCATAGCCCGTTGATACGCCTACTTGATGTGAGACTATCTTCTCCTTTTTGTCTTCTCCACAACCACCATTCTATTCCACATATAGTGATATGTCCATGGCTCGCGCTCATGTATTGCGTGAAGATTGAAAAAGTTTGAGAATGTCAAAAGTATGAAACAATTGCTTGGCTTGTCATCGGGGTTGTGCATGATTTAAATACTTTGTGTGGTGAAGATAGAGCATAGCCAGACTATCAGATTTTTGTAGAGATAACCTTCTTTGGCCATGTTATTTTGAGAAGACATAATTGCTTTGTTAGTATGCTTGAAGTATTATTATTTTTAGGTCAATATGAACTTTTGTCTTGAATCTTTTGGATCTGAATATTCATACCACAATTAAGAAGATTTACATTGAAATTATGCCAAGTAGCACTCCGCATCAAAAATTATTTTTTTTTTCATTTACCTACTCGAGGACGAGCAGGAATTAAGCTTGGGGATGCTTGATACGTCCCCAGCGTATCTATAATTTTTGGTTGCTCCATGCTATGTTATCTACTGTTTTGGGCAATATTGGGCTTTATTTTCCACTTTTATATTATTTTTGGGACTAACCTATTAACCGGAAGCCCAGCCCAGATTTGTTGTTTTTTGCCTATTTCGGTGTTTCGAAGAAAAGGAATATCAAAGGAGTCGAAACAGAACGAAATCAACTGGAGAAGTTATTTTTGGAAGGAAAGCTACCGGATGGACTTGGACCCCACGTCAGGAGCCAAGAGAGGTGCTCACGAGGGTGGGGGGCACGCCCACCCCCCTAGAGCGCGCTGTAACACCCCGGATGTAACTTCTCATATTTGTAACTCCAACTCTTGCCATTTTCGGCATTGTGATATGATCTTCCCTCCGTGGTTGGGTTCTTGTCTTTCGTTTTTGCATTTTGTCCATGTCATGCATTTTCATATCATGTCATCATGTGCATCGCATTTGCATACGTGTTCGTCTCATGATTCCGAGCATTTTCCCCGTTGTCCGATTTGCAATCCGGCACTCCTATGTCCCCCGGCGTCCCCTTTTACGTTTTTCTGTGAGCGGGTACTAAACTTTCTCGGAATGGACCGAGGTTTGTCAAGTGGCCTTGGTATACCACCGGTAGACCACCTGCCAAGTTCCGGGTCATTTGGAGCTCGTTTGGTACTCCAACGGTTAACCGCACTCTCACAAAGGCCTCTTTTAAGTTGCATCCCAACACCCCTCCAAAAAAGCCCAATAACCCATCTAAGTCACTTCCATGCTCTCCGTCGTCGGATCACGATCGTGTGGGCGAAAACTACACCTCATTTGGAGTCTCCTAGCTCCCTATGCCTATATAAACACCTCCCCCGTCCAAATCCGGGTCCCGAAACCCTAAAAACCGTCCCCGCGCTCGCCGGACACGTCCGCCGCCACCGGACGGATCCGCCGCCGCCCCCGCAACCATGGCGTCGCGCCACGTGGCCGCCGCCAGCGCCCCATGCCCGCCGAGCCCGCCGCCGGCCCCGCGGCCAGCGTCGCCCGCGCCGCACCCGCGTCCCTCCGCCCGCCAAGCGCCTCCCTCCGCCGGTCTCCGCCGCCGGTGAGCTCGGCGCCGACTGCGCCGCCGTCCGCCGCCCGCGGTCATCCGCTCCGGCCCTCGCGCCCGGCGGCCACCCGCCGCCGCCGCCGCCTCGACCACCGGCCGCCATCGCCGCCTCGCCCGGCGGCCCGGCCTCCCCTCTCTCCTCCTCCCACCGCCTGCTTCTTCCACTCCGGCGAGCCAGCCTCGCCTCGGCTTCCGTGCAGCCGTACCCTAGATCCACGCATCGGTTGACTTTCTTCCCCCCCAAAATCCCTCTAAGTCTTTTCCCGTGATGATTTTATTGCATTTTCATGGCACCATAACTTTGCACCTGTAGCTCCGTTTCGTGCGTGTAATATGTCAAAATGTTTGTCTCGATGAGTAGATCATTTCATCTCATTGCATAATTTTCATTTGAGCTCATCTTGATGCCCGAAATGCTGTTAGAAGAGGGCTATGTGATGTTAGTTTCGCATTTCTTAATGAACATGCACTTTGTCATTTTTGCCATGATTGATGTGTGCACCCTATGATCTTGAGTCCTACAAGTGTTTTGTAATATGCCATGCCATCTTTCCAGAGGTGTATGCCATGTATTTTGTGATCTATGTGGTGACTAGCACAAGCATGCAAACTAGGCTTCTGATGTTGCTGATTTCACCCCTGTTTTCTTGATATTTTTATGCCATGTTAACTTGATGCTACCGAGAGATCCATGCATATTTTGAGATACTTCAGTAAGGATGTTTTGAACATATGGTTATGCTCTATCCATCCATGCCTTTGTTTGCAATTATGGAGTGCCATAGCTTGAGTCAATCGAGCTCTACTTTTGCTATAAAATGTTTCCTGGCAGATTTTTTACATGTTATTCAATTTTGCCAAGGTTGTTGTAGTTGATCCGTGTATGCTATGATGTTGTTCTTGCCATGTATATCTTCTATGCCATGTCTTCTTGATGTATGTATGCTTAGTTTATCATGTAATGCTCTGTAGTGAGTGCATCGACCTCTTAAACATGCCTACTTGTTATCTGTTTTTGCCATGCCCATTCTTTGAATCATTAACTAAACTTGCTATATTGACATGGGTGTTACTATATTTTCTGATCCTTTTTGGCTTATGGTCACTAAGGGACTTTTGTTCTATGCTTTGAGTAGATTCATGTCATGCCTTGTTTTGCTATTATAAGTTCCTGTAGCATGTAGTTTGCTTGCTCTGAACATTGCTTCCTGATGCAGTGAAGCTGATATGTTTTGCACTTTTGCCATGCTTGTTTGGGCCTATTATGTTGTGATTTAGTCGTAGCTCAGTGTTCATCTTTTGTCAAGCATCTTGAGTAGATCACTGCCATGTGCTTTGTTGGTACGTTTGGGTGCAGTAGCTTAATTTCTTGTTGCTTGCTATGTGGCATCATGCTGTTAATGGCAGATTTGTGCAATTCTTGTTTTGCTTGTCATTTGCAAACCGTGCATCCGATTCCGGTGATCTTTATATCGAATTCAACCGAAATCATCTCATCTTTCCAGAGGCATACTTGGTTTGCCAAGTTGATGCCTGGTTCATCATTTTCCTTCCGAGCGCAAGATACGCATTGCATATCACATCTCGCATATCATGTCATGTTTTGCATCATGTTGCTTGTGCATTGCACCGTGATTTATTGTGGTTCCTTTGTTTGTGTTCTTGCTTTGGGTAGAGCCGGGAGACGAGTTCGTGAACGAGGAACCTGTTGAGAACGCTTACGAGGATCAAGCTTTCGACAACTCTGAGAACTTTGCAGGCAAGATGACCATACCCTCGAAATCACTTCTATCTTTGCTTTGCTAGATGCTCGCTCTTTTGCTATGCCTATGCTATGATGCCTACCACTTGCTATATCATGCCACCCATATTGCCGTGTCAGCCCCTAACCATCCTTTCCTAGCAAACCGGTTATTGGCTATGTTACCGCTTTGCTCAGCCCCTCTTATAGCGTTGCTAGTTGCAGGTGAAGATGAAGTTTGTTCCTTGTTGGAACATGGAGTTGTTGTTCCTTGTTGGAACATGTTTACTTGTTGGGGATATCACAATATATCTGCTATAATTAATGCATCTATATACTTGGTAAAGGGTGGAAGGCTCGGCCTTATGCCTGGTGTTTTGTTCCACTCTTGCCACCCTAGTTTCCGTCATACCGGTGTTATGTTCCTTGATTTCGTGTTCCTTACACGGTTGGGTGATTTATGGGACCCCCTTGACAGTTCGCTTTGAATAAGACTCGTCCAGCAAGGCCCAACTTTGGTTTTACCATTTGCCACCTAAGCCTTTTTCCCCGGTTTTCGCGAGCCCGAGGGTCATCTTTATTTTAACCCCGGACCAGTGCTCCTTCGAGTGCTGGCCCAAACTAGAGTGCTTTGGCGCCCCCTCAAGGAAACTTGAGGTCTGGTTTTAGTTATACGGACTGCTCATCCGGTGTGCCACGAGAACGAGATATGTGCAGCTCCTATCGGGATTTGTCGGCACATTCGGGCGGCTTTGCTGGTCTTGTTTTATTGCTGTCGAAATGTCTTGTAGTCCGGATTCCGAGATTGATCGGGTCTTCCGGTAGAAGGAATATCCTTCGTTGACCGTGAGAGCTTATAATGGGCTAAGTTGGGACACCCCGCAGGTATTATCTTTCAAAGTCGTGCCCGCGGTTATGAGGCAGATGGGAATTTGTTAATGTCCGGTTGTAGAAAACCGAAGTTGACCTTAATTAAAATACACATCAACGCGTGTGTAACCGGATGGTCTCTTCTCGCGGAGTCCGGAAGTGAACACGGTGTTGGAGTTATGTTTGACGTAAGTAGTACAGATCACTTCTTGATCGCTACTAGCTTCACGTCCGTGCCTTGCTTCTCTTCTCGCTCTCTTTTGCGAATGTAGCCACCATATATGCTAGTCGCTGCTGCAGCTCCACCTCACAACTCTGTCCTTCCTATAAGCTTAAATAGTCTTGATCTCACGGTGTGAGATTGCTGAGTCCCGTGACTCATGATTCTACCAAAACAGTTGCGAGTGCCGACGATGCGGTCAGGTGACGCAACCGAGCTCAAGTGGGAGTTCGATGAGGAACGTGGGCGTTACTATGTGTCTTTTCCTGATGATCGTAGTGGAGCCAGTTGGGATGATCGGGATCTGTAGCATTTGGGGTATCTTCTTTTATTTTGGTTCCGTAGTCGGACCTTGAGTGTAATCTGAATGATGGATGTTTATTTATGTCTTGTGTGAAGTGGCGATTGTAAGCCAACTATGTATCTCTTTCCTTATGTATTACATGGGTTGTGTGAAGATTACCTCACTTGCGATATTGCTTTCAATGCGGTTATGCCTCTAAGTCGTGCTTCGACACGTGGGAGATATAGCCGCATCGAGGGCGCTAAAGTTGGTAATCGAGCCTTCCCGACTTAGGAGCCCCCGCTTGATTGTTTGTGGCGTTGTTGAGTCTAGAACGGAAAATGTTTTGAGTCTTAGGATTATATATATCGGAGAGTAGGATTCTTTTTACTACCCAGTCCTTCGTCGCTCTGGTGAGGTCTCTCGACGCGAAGTTTTGACTCTCCTCTCCTCAAATTTCACTAAAAAAATTTTAGGATCACGCGGGTATCTTGGAATCGTTCGATGGTTTTGTGACGAGAACATTGTTCTTGGTGCCCTCGACATTTAGGGGTTGTGGCGGTGTCCGGGAGTTGAGCTCCGAGGTGTTGTCGCCACAATTTTATCGTTGCGATTCTGGAATACCGAGATTTGCCGACATCGAAATCTCTTTTGTGCAGTTGTTGGTGAGATAACCCGATAACCCGAGATCGGGCGAGCTCGAGTATTGCCATGACTTGTATAACGGATGTTTTTCAAGGTCGAGGTACACGATTTCGAAGGTTTCTTGGTTATGTGTTGACGGATGGATACAATTGGATCTAGGTATTGTTAGTTTGGGTGATATATTTTGTGTCCCTTGTATCCCCAACACAGATTGCATAACCGAAAGTTTCGGGAGTTTATAGGTGGGATTCAAGTAGCTCTTAGCAATTCTTCCCGCAGATATTTGGTTTGGGATTGGGTAATCCTTACCACTTATTTGTTCCAGTCTTACCTTCTTATTTTTTCATCAACCTTTAATCAAGTGGCTTCTCACCTTAATGGACGTGTGATGTTAACTTTGGAATTCATTCGTTCATCATTGTTCGAATGTTTATTGTGAAGACTATATGTTGCAATTTCTATCCGTTGATTCAACTTGACTATCTGTCTATCAAAGTGCTAACAGATGTCACCCTCTTCAGGATGGCTCCGCCAACGCGTCAGAATCCGGAACGAAATGATGGGAGTCACCGAACCTCCACCTCCACCTCCGCCCCGGAGGCATGGCAAGCTATCATGGCAGCCACCAATGCCAATGCTCGATGATTTTGCAACTCTTGCAAGAGCGTACCCAAGGGCAAGGCAATCAAGGAAATCAAGGTCAAGGCAACAATCAGCCGCACTTTGCTACCCTCGGTCGGTTCCTCGCTAATCAGCGAAGTCTTTCGGTTTACGTCGAGGCCACAGATGCCGACGATTGGCTTGTGGACATCTGCAAACATTTTGAATGTAGCAATGTCGACACGAGGACTTTGTCAAGTTTGCTTCGCTTCAACTCAAGGACCAAGCTGCTGAGTGGTACCAACAATACAAAGATTCCAGAGGAGGTCGTGTCATTACAGGATGAGTTCCGCCGAGACTTGAGCTCACCACATTCAAAAGTGTTGTTGAGAGCAAGCGTGAGGAGTTCCGCAATCTCAAGCAAGGCAACATGTCTATGTATCAATACAATATCCAGTTCTGTAAACTCGCTCGCTTTGCTAAGCAAGACGTCCCCGATGAAAAGAGTATGATCTATCAATTCAGAGGTGGTCTCGGAGAAGATCTGCAATTAGCTCTTGTGCTTTTTGAGCGTAAAAGTATGATGAATTCTATAACATGGCATTGAAGTGAAGCTGCCCAGCTCAAATGTGAGGCTTCTAAGAAGAGAATCGGGGATGCAGTTCAGTCTTCTTCTTCCTCTCAAGTGGCAGCTAAGCAGCAGAAGTTCTACCTTCCTCCTCCTCCGTTCCGTCAGCCTTATCAGCAGAAGAACTCAGGTGGTCGTGGATCTTCCCACCCTCCCAACCCTGGGCTATTAGAACAAGTCAAATTCTCAAGCTCCAAGGTCAAATGCTCCTTACCACCGTCCGCTCTCGAGGTGACTTGCAAAAGTGTCGCAGAAAGGTCACTATGCGAACAAGTGCTTCAACCAAAGGCGCCTTCCGCCTCCTCCTCCTGTGAAATCTTCCAGCAATGCAGTGGTCAAGCATAATCCCAACCATGCCAAGGTGAACATGATGAATGCAGCTCAAGCGGAGGAATCTTCTGATGTGATAATGGGTAATCTCTCAGTTAATGATATTCCTGCAAAAGTCTTATTTGATACTGGTGCATCGCATTGTTTCATCTCAAGACCATTTGCATCTAAGCATGAGTTGGGTTATCAAGAATTGCCTAGTTCCTTATCAATTGGGTCCCCGGGTAAGCAAATGACAGCTAATAATTATGTCCCGGATGTTTCTATCAAGATGGGCGACTATAGATTTCTGGCTAAACCTATTGTCCTTGGTGACTCGGATATTGATCTAATTCTCGGGATGGATGGCTTTATCGACAAAGCTCAGCTTGATTGTGCTGCTGTGGAAATTCAATTGACTCACTCTTCTAATGATGTGATCATCTATGCCGCTCGTGATGAAACCATTTGGTTGTTTTCTCTCAATGAGAAGGGCGAATTGGATGCTATCTCTCGATTCGATCGTTTGTGAGTACCAAGATGTCTTTCCGTAAGAGCTTCCAGAATGCCTCCTCACCGCCGCTTGAATTCATTATTGATCTTGAGCACGCATCGAACCCGTTTGCAAGCGCCCATACAAGCTTGGACCTGATGAGCTGAAGGAATTGAAGAAGCAGCTCGATGAACAAGAGCGTCTGGTTTGATCGGACCGAGTTCATCTCCTTGGGGTTGTGGTGTTCTTTTGTCCGAAGAAGGATGGCACGGACCGACTTTGCGCCGATTACCGCCCATTGAATAAGAAGACAATCAAGAACAAGTATCCACTTCCCAACATCAATGAGCTTTTCGAGCAGCTCAAAGGTGCTAAAGTGTTCTCCAAGCTTGACCTTTGTATGGGTTATCATCGATTCGTGATTCGTGAACAAGATATTCCCAAGACAGCATTCGAACAAGCTTTGGTTCTTATGAATATACCGTCATGTCTTTCGCCTTGTCAATGCTCCTCCAACATTCTCTCGGATGATGAACTTCATCTTCAACCCCTACACCAATGAATTCGTCTTGGTCTATCTTGATGATATTTTGGTCTTCTCCAAGAATAAGAAGGATCATGCCAAACATTTGCGATTGGTGCTAGACAAGCTCGAGAGTATCAATTCTATGCTAAGTTTTCCAAATGTGAATTTTGGCTTGATGAAGTGCTTTACCTTGGTCATATAATCTCCGCCAAGGGCATCATTGTTAATCCCGAGAAGGTGTCTCGCAGTTGTGAATTGGGAACCTCCTCGAATGTCAAGCAGCTTTGCGTTTTCTTGGTCTTGCAAGCTATTGTCAAGATTCGTTGAGAATTTCTCCAAGATTGCAAAGCCTCTTTCCAACCTCCTCCGAAGCATGTGAAGTATGTCCGGTCTCCCGAGTGTGACGTTGCTTTCAATACTCTCAAAGAGAAACTCGTCACAGCTCTGTCTTGACTCCTCCCGATGAATCCAAGCCATTCAAGTTTTTCGTGATGCTTCTCTTCAAGGTCTCGGTGTTGTGTTAATGCAAGAGAAGAGAGTTGTGGCTTATACCTCTCGTCAGCTGAAGCCCAACGAAAAGAACTACCCCACTCACGATCTTGAGTTGGCGGCAGTTGTCCATGCATTAATAACATGGAGACATCTCTTGTTGGGAAGGAAAGTGGACATTTTCACCGATCACAAGAGCCTCAAGTATATCTTCACGCAGCCCAACCTCAACCTCAGGCAAACTCGATGGGTCGAAATGATTCAAGAGTACAATCCGAGTATTGAATATACTCCGGGCAAGGCCAATGTCATTGCAGATGCTTTGAGCAGGAAGGCTTATTGCAACAGCTTAATCCTCAAGCCCTTCCAACCGGATCTCTGTGAAGCTTTCCGCAAGCTGAATCTTCAAGTTGTTCCTCAAGGCTTTCTTGCCAACCTCATAGTTTCTCCTACTTTGGAAGATCAGATTCGTGAGGCTCAACTCCTGGATACCATGGTGGAAAAGGTGAAACGTGGTATCGACAAGGGCATTTCCAAATACAAGTGCTTCCACATTGATGACAAAGATACTCTTTTCTTCAAGGACCGGATTGTGGTTCCTAAGGGTGATCTACGTAAAGTCATTATGAACGAGGCACACAATTCGCTTCTATCCATTCATCCTGGAAGTACGAAGATGTACCATGATCTCAAGCAGTCATATTGGTGGACTCGAATGAAGCGAGAAATTGCTCAATTCGTGAATGAGTGTGATCTCCGCAGAAGAGTGAAAGGTAACACCAACGACCAGCTGGTCTCCTCCAACCTCTTGCTATTCCAGAATGGAAGTTTGATCATATCGAAATGGACTTTGTGACTGGATTTCCAAAGTCCAAGCGTGGAAATGATGCTATCTTCGTTGTCATTGACAAGCTTACAAAAGTGGCTCATTTTCTTACTATCAAAGAATCCATCACAGCATCTCAGTTGGCAGAGCTATACACATCCAGGATTGTCTCCTTGCACGGCATTCCACAAGTGATCTCTTCAGACCGTGGCAGCATATTTACCTCCAAGTTTTGGGATTCTTTTCAGAAGGCCATGGGCACCAACATTCGTTTCAGCACAGCTTTCCATCCTCAAACAAGTGGCCAAGTCGAACGAGTCAATCAAATCCTTGAAGATATGCTCAGGGCTTGTGTCATTTCCTTCGGTATGAAATGGGAAGATTGTCTTCCATATGCCGAAGTTCTCCTACAACAACAGCTTCCAAGCGAGTTCGGCAAGGCCCCATTCGAAATTCTCTATGGCGAAAGTGCCGTACTCCTCTCAATTGGTCCGAGACAGGTGAACGCCAACTTCTTGGCAATGACTTGATCACGAAGTCAAGAAATGTGCAAAGTCATTCGTGAGAATCTCAAAGCCGCGCTAATCGCGCGGAAGAGCTATTATGATGACAAGCACCGTGACGTGGCCTTTGAAATCGGAGACCATGTCTACCTCCGCGTCTCTCCAATGAAAGGCACTCGCCGCTTCGGTAACAAAGGGAAGCTTGCCCCTAGATACGTGGGTCCTTTCAAGATCATTGGCAAAAGAGGCGATCTCGCCTATCAACTTGAGCTCCCGTCCAACTTCGCGAATGTGCACGATGTGTTTCACGTGTCACAGCTTCGCAAGTGCTTCAAGACTCCTGAGCGCACTATCAACTTCGAAGAAATTGACCTTCAAGAAGATCTCTCTTATCATGAGCACCCCGTTGCTATTCTTGAAGAAACCGAGCGCAAGACTCGCAACAAGTCAATCAAATTCCTGAAAGTGAAGTGGTCACACCATTCGACCGAGAAGCCACAGGGAGCGCGAGGATCACCTCCGTTCGAATATCCGGAGTTCTTTCAGTCCTAGATCTCGGACGAGATCCTCTTGTAGTGGTGGAGTGTTGTAACACCCGGATGTAACTTCTCATATTTGTAACTCCAACTCTTGCCATTTTCGCATTGTGATATGATATTCCCTCCGTGGTTGGGTTCTTGTCTTTCGTTTTTGCATTTTGTCCATGTCATGCATTTTCATATCATGTCATCATGTGCATCGCATTTGCATACGTGTTCGTCTCATGATTCCGAGCATTTTCCCCGTTGTCCGATTTGCAATCCGGCACTCCTATGTCCCCCGGCGTCCCCTTTTACGTTTTTCCGTGAGCGGGTACTAAACTTTCTCGGAATGGACCAAGGTTTGTCAAGTTTCGGGTCATTTGGAGCTCGTTTGGTACTCCAACGGTTAACCGCACTCTCGCAAAGGCCTCTTTTAAGTTGTAGCCCAACACCCCTCCAAAACAACCCAATAACATATCTAAGTCACTTCCATGCTCTCCGTCGTCGGATCACGATCGTGTGGGCGAAAACTACACCTCATTTGGAGTCTCCTAGCTCCCTATGCCTATATAAACACCTCCCCGTCCAATCCGGGTCCCAAACCCTAAAACCGTCCTCAGGCGCCGGACACGTCCGCCGCCACGGACGGATCCGCCGCCGCCCAGAACCATCGGCGTCGCGCCACGTGGTTGGCCACAGGCCGCCAGCTGCCCGCCAGCCCGCTGCCTGCCCCGCGGCCGCGTCGCCTCCGCCCGCGCCCGGCGTCCCTCCGCCCGGCCGCACCTCCTTCGCCGGTCTCCGCCGCGGTGAGCTCGGCACCGACTCGCCTGCCGTCCATTGACGCGGTCATCCGCTTCCGACCCCCCTGGCGCCCGGCCGCCCGCCCGCCTTGCCGCCTCGCCCACCGGCGCGATCGCCCGCCTCGCCCGGTGGCCCGACCTCTCCCTCCCTCCTCCGCCACCGCCGCTTCTTCCACTCGGCGAGCCAGCCTCGCCTCGGCTTCCAAGAGCCGAACCCTAGATCCACGATCGGTTGACTTTCTTCCCCCCAAAATCCTCTAAGTCTTTTCCGTGATGATTTTATTGCATTTTCATGGCACCATAACTTTGCACCTGTAGCTCCGTTTCGTGCGTGTAATATGTCAAAATGTTTGTCTCGGTGAGTAGATCATTTCATCTCATTGCATCATTTTCATTTGAGCTCATCTTGATGCCCGAAATGCTGTTAGAAGAGGGCTATGTGATGTTAGTTTCGTTTCTTAATGTAACATGCACTTTGTCATTTTGCCATGATTGATGTGTGCACCCTATGATCTTGAGTCCTACATGTGTTTTGTAATATGCCATGCCATCTTTCCAGAAGTGTATGCCATGTATTTTTGTGATCTATGTGGTGACTAGCACAAGCATGCAAACTAGGCTTCTGATGTTGCTGATTTCAGCCCCTGCTTTTGTTGATATTTTATGCCATGTTAACTTGATGCTACCGAGAGATCCATGCATATTTTGAGATACTTCAGTAAGGATGTTTTGAACATATGGTTATGCTCTATCCATCCATGCCTTTGTTTGCAATTATGGAGTGCCATAGCTTGAGTCAATCGAGCTCTACTTTTGCTATAAAATGTTTCTGGCAGATTTTTACATGTTATTCAATTTTGCCAAGGTTGTTGTAGTTGATCCGTGTATGCTATGATGTTGTTCTTGCCATGTATATCTTCTATGCCATGTCTTCTTGATGTATGTATGCTTAGTTTATCATGTAATGCTCTGTAGTGAGTGCATCGACCTCTTAAACATGCCTACTTGTTATCTGTTTTTGCCATGCCCTGTTGCTGAATCTGTTAACGAAACTTGCTATATTGACATGGGTGTTACTATATTTTCTGATCCTTTTTGGCTTATGGTCACTAAGGGACTTTTGTTCTATGCTTTGAGTAGATTCATGTCATGCCTTGTTTTGCTATTATAAGTTCCTGTAGCATGTAGTTTGCTTGCTCTAAACATTGCTTCCTGATGCTGATTTTGCCATGTTCAGTAATTTCACTAAGTCTGTGAAGCTGATATGTTTTGCACTTTTGCCATGCTTGTTTGGGCCTATTATGTTGTGATTTAGCCGTAGCTCAGTGTTCATCTTTTGTCAAGCATCTTGAGTAGATCACTGCCATGTGCTTTGTTGGTACGTTTGGGTGCAGTAGCTTAATTTCTTGTTGCTTGCTATGTGGCATCATGCTGTTAATGGCAGATTTGTGCAATTCTTGTTTTGCTTGTCATTTGCAAACCGTGCATCCGATTCCGGTGATCTTTATATCGATTTCAACCGAAATCATCTCATCTTTCCAGAGGCATACTTGGTTTGCCAAGTTGATGCCTGGTTCATCATTTTCCTTCCGGAGCGCGCATACGCATTGCATATCACATCTCGCATATCATGTCATGTTTTGCATCATGTTGCTTGTGCATTGCACCGTGATTTATTGTGGTTCCTTTGTTTGTGTTCTTGCTTTGGGTAGAGCCGGGAGACGAGTTCGTGAACGAGGAACCTGTTGAGAACGCTTACGAGGATCAAGCTTTCGACAACTCTGAGAACTTTGCAGGCAAGATGACCATACCCTCGAAATCACTTCTATCTTTGCTTTGCTAGATGCTCGCTCTTTTGCTATGCCTATGCTATGATGCCTACCACTTGCTATATCATGCCACCCATATTGCCGTGTCAGCCCCTAACCATCCTTTCCTAGCAAACCGGTTATTGGCTATGTTACCGCTTTGCTCAGCCCCTCTTATAGCGTTGCTAGTTGCGGTGAAGATGAAGTTTGTTCCTTGTTGAACATGGAGTTGTTGTTCCTTGTTGGAACATGTTTACTTGTTGGGGATATCACAATATATCTGCTATAATTAATGCATCTATATACTTGGTAAAGGGTGGAAGGCTCGGCCTTATGCCTGTGTTTTGTTCCACTCTTGCCACCCTAGTTTCCGTCATACCGGTGTTATGTTCCTTGATTTCGTGTTCCTTACACGGTTGGGTGATTTATGGGACCCCCTTGACAGTTCGCTTTGAATAAGACTCGTCCAGCAAGGCCCAACTTTGGTTTTACCATTTGCCACCTAAGCCTTTTTTCCCCGGTTTTCGCGAGCCCGAGGGTCATCTTTATTTTAACCCCGGACCGGTGCTCCTTCGAGTGCTGGCCCAAACTAGAGTGCTTTGCGGTGCCCCTCAAGGAAACTTGAGGTCTGGTTTTAGTTGTACGGACTGCTCATCCAGTGTGCCCTGAGAACGAGATATGTGCAGCTCCTATCGGGATTTGTCGGCACATTCGGGCGGCTTTGCTGGTCTTGTTTTATTGCTGTCGAAATGTCTTGTAGTCCGGGATTCCGAGATTGATCGGGTCTTCCGGTAGAAGGAATATCCTTCGTTGACCGTGAGAGCTTATAATGGGCTAAGTTGGGACACCCCGCAGGTATTATCTTTCGAAAGTCGTGCTGCGGTTATGAGGCAGATGGGAATTTGTTAATGTCCGGTTGTAGAAAACCGAAGTTGACCTTAATTAAAATACACATCAACGCGTGTGTAACGTGGCGGTCTCTTCTCGCGGAGTCCGGGAAGTGAACACGGTGTTGGAGTTATGTTTGACGTAAGTAGTACAGATCACTTCTTGATCGCTACTAGCTTCACGTCCGTGCCTTGCTTCTCTTCTCGCTCTCTTTTGCGAATGTAGCCACCATATATGCTAGTCGCTTGCTGCAGCTCCACCTCACAACTCTGTCCTTCCTATAAGCTTAAATAGTCTTGATCTCGGGTGTGAGATTGCTGAGTCCCCGTGACTCACAGATTCTACCAAAACAGTTGCAGTGCCGACGATGCGGTCAGGTGACGAACCGAGCTCAAGTGGGAGTTCGATGAGGAACGTGGACGTTACTATGTGTCTTTTCCGATGATCGAGAGTGGAGCCAGTTGGGACGATCGGGATCTGTGTAGCATTTGGGGTATCTTCTTTTATTTTGGTTCCGTAGTCGGACCTTGAGTGTAATCTGAATGATGGATGTTTATTTATGTACTGTGTGAAGTGGCGACTGTAAGCCAACTATGTATCTCTTTCCCTTATGTATTACATGGGTTGTGTGAAGATTACCTCACTTGCGATATTGCTTTCAATGCGGTTATGCCTCTAAGTCGTGCTTCGACACGTGGGAGATATAGCCTCATCGAGGGCGTTACACGCGCCCCCTGCCTCGTGGGGCCCCCGAAGCTCCACCGGCGTACTTCCTGCACCCATATATACCTACGTATCCTAAAACTTCCAGAACGGAGATTAGATCTAGAGTTCCACCTCCGCAAGCCTCTCAGAGCCACCAAAACCTCTCGGGACCTGTTAGGCACCTGCCGGGGGGGGGAACCTCACCGTGGCCATCTTCATCATCCCGCTCTCCATGACGAGGAGGAGTAGTTCACCCTCGGGGTTGAGGGTATGTACCAAGTAGCTATGTGTTTGATCTCTCTCTCTCTCTCTCTCTCTCTCTCTCTCTCTCTCTCTCTCTCTCTCTCTCTCTCTCTCTCTCTCTCGTGTTTGATTTGGCACGATCTTGATGTATCGCGAGCTTTGCTATTACAGTTGGATCTTATGTTTCTTCTCCCCCTCTACTCTCTTGTAATGGATTGAGTTTTCCCTTTGAGGTTATCTTATCGGATTGAGTCTTTAAAGATTTGAGAACACTTGATGTATGTCTTGCCGTGCGTATCTGTGGTGACAATGGGATATCACGTGATTCACTTGATGTATGTTTTGATGATCAACTTGCGGATTTCGCCCATGAACCTATGCATAGGGGTTGGCACACGTTTTCGTCGTGATTCTCCGTTAGAAACTTTGGGGCACTCTTTGAGGTTCGATGTGTTGGTTTGAATAGATGAATTGAGATTGTGTGATGCATATCGTATAATCATGCCCACGGATACTTGAGGTGACATTGGAATATCTAGGTGACATTAGGGTTTTGGTTGATTTGTGTCTTAAGTGTTATTCTAGTACGAACTCTAGGGCTGTTTGTGACACTTATAGGAATAGCCCAATGATTGATTGGAAAGAATAACTTTGAGGTGGTTTCGCACCTACCATAATCTCTTCGCTTGTTCTCCGCTATTAGTGACTTTGGAGTGACTCTTTGTTGCATGTTGAGGGATAGTTATATGATCCAATTATGTTATTATTGTTGAGAGAGCTTGCACTAGTGAAAGTGTGAACCCTAGGCCTTGTTTCCTACCATTGCAATACCGTTTACGCTCACTTTTATCGCTTGCTACCTTGTTGTTTTTATATTTTCAGATTACAAAAACTATATCTACCATCCATATTGCACTTGTATCACCATCTCTTCGCCGAACTAGTGCACCTATACAATTTACCATTGTATTGGGTGTGTTGGAGACACAAGAGACTCTTTGTTATTTGGTTGAAGGGTTGCTTGAGAGAGACCAGCTTCATCCTACGCCTCCCACGGATTGATAAACCTTAGGTCATCCACTTGAGGGAAATTTGCTACTGTCCTACAAACCTCTGCACTTGGAGTCCCAACAACGTCTACAAGAAGAAGGTTGTGTAGTAGACATCAAGGATATAGTCCGGTTGTCCGGATACCCCCTAATCCAGGAATCCCTCACTCGCCCTTGGTACCGATGTTGCCACCAACATAACTGATAGGCTAACCTATGACATACCTTGTTGTCATGACCAGTAAAATGACACAGTTCGCCATACTCTTGATCGGCACTCATCACAGTTCCACAAGATCGGAACCTTACTCTCCTGTATATCCTTGATTCCGAAGTATCATATGCTCTTGTCTTTGTGTGTTATCATGAGCCACCTTCTAAGAGATGATCTATTCCCGATGCTCAGAAAGCCCCTTCTCACACTCAGTTCAGGTATCGATCGTTTGTCCATTCGCTTGAAACTTCCTATTGCACCTTCGTACTTTGCTCCCGATGAATTCTTAAGTTTCAACTCGGGAGATACTTCTACCACATTCCCTGAATTGTTCAGCAGGTGATTAACCCTATAAGGGTCAGTCCTCCCGAAGTTACCCATTACTTCCCCACTTAAATTTCAGGACGAGATTTCTTGTAGTGGAGGAGATTTGTAACACCCCGAGAATCATGCCACTGTAATCTCCCACTAATTATGTCATGTCATCATGATTATCTTGCTAATTGCCACTTGTCCAAAACATCAAGTTCAAAATCAAATTTAAATTGCAAGTCAAGCATTTATTTCTCCAAACAGAGAAACTAAAATGTTCATCGTGTGCCAAATAATCCATAACCAATTTTGGTAGTGAACCAACTTTTTGGCAAAGTGTTTAAGTGCACTAAAATATTTAAAATAGTGGCTAAAACAATAGATTAAATGGTAGTGTCAACTATTGCAATGGAATTCTGTGGCCAAGTCTCACATTTTTCAGAATACTTTTCGGCGGCTCAAATATTGCAAAGCAATTTCTGTAAAAAGAAAAGAGCAAAACTATATAAAAAGGGAAAATGAGAAAGAGGCCCCCTGCCCCTACTGGGCCTTAACCCACCCCAGCTGGCCGGCCCAGCCTACCCCCCGGGTTGTCTTCCCTGTTTGACCGACCCCGTCGCTACAGGGGCGCGGTCGCCCGGATCGCCTCGTCGTCGACGACGAGGGAGGGGATAAGAGCGCCCCCTCCGGCTCCTTGAGTCCTCCCCCACCTACCTCCACCCACTCCCAGATTCCCCTCGCACTCTCCGCCCGCTCCTCTCCACCCTCACCTAGTTTCGCATCGCACGAACGGTCATCGTCGCAGGCCAACATGCTCCGTCGTGGCCACCTACCAGGGGCGGATCCAGTATTGGTCATGGGTGTACAGATGTACACCCAAAATTTTCTGCCAAAAAAAATCGTATATATAGGTGTATGACAAAAATCGTAGCGTACGTGCTTGAGATACGATATGCAGTAGCCCACTTGTGGCCGACAAGCAAATAGCCCATCGGCAGCATGCCAGCATCCCGCTAGGTAGCAGTCCACGAGCAGAAACCAGCCCCTTCAGCCTGCAAACTACTTCGCTCGGTCTTTGCCTAAAAAAAACTGCTGTGCTCGGTCCAAACCCACCAGAGTCGTGAGAGCACGGAGCACGGCGGCGCGACGCTCTGTGCCGATGGTGAGCCAGGCAAGGGAGGGCACCGGACGGGATGGATCCGTGCAGTGCCATGCCCGCCGTCGCAGGTGGGGATCGATGAGCGGTGCGGCGGCCGCCGCCAAGGTCGTTGACGCCGGGCAGGGGATCATGGGGCACGTCTCGGTCTTGTTCCAGCTGCCTACAAACTCAATCTTCAATCCTAAGGAGATTAGGTGAAGCCCCTCCAAACTTTCATTCTGAAATTGCATTCTTTGACCTGTACATATGTAGCTTATGTTTTGATTTAGAGAAAGATAGTTCTATACATGTTATTGTGCTGATCTGATTGATTTCATTACTCGACCTTCGAACTGAAGGACAGAATGAGGCCACTATCTTTGAATTGTAGGCAATATAGCATCAGAAAATAAGGGGAAGGCCATTGACTTGAAAACTTTATATTGCCATGAACCATTGGCTTCACTGCTAGGGTGGGAATTTTTTTTTTGAACATCCAATGTTCAATTCCTGGATCCGCCACTGCCACCTACGTCTCTGAAACCTCACCACCTGTCCCTCGTCTACGACGTCGTCGTCCACTTCGTATCCGTCCATGAACGCGAGCTGGGAGCCGCTGCATAGGGCGAATCGCGCCGACCCCTTGCTTCGGTCGCCGGCGCTTCTGCGACTAACGTCGTCGTTCTGCCGCTACTAAGCCCTCACCGAGCCTTTCTTGAGCTCCTCGGTGAGCACCCGCGTCGATCCCCTCTTTTCCCTGCTCCTCTCATTGCTCGTAGTCGTCGTTTTCATCAAGAACGTACCCGTCGCCGTAGCCGTGCTCGCCGCCATAGCCATTGTTGTCGCAACTCGAGTCCGAAGCTTGCTACCGAGCTCCTGGAGCTCCAAGGGGTCCAGCGAGCCCCCCCACGCATCCTCCTCGCCTTGCGCCCGCTGCCGCCTTCCCGCAGCTGCCTAGTCTCGCGCCGGCCCGCGCTCCCGCCACAGCCGCCCACTGCCGTTCCCGAGTACCGCTGCTCTGTTGCCTGCTTCTGCGCGGCGACTCGCCGCTGCTAGCGCCGCCGCGTTGCCTGCTGCTGCTCGCCCGTGGTTCCGCTCGCGCTTGTCGTCGCCGACCGCTACTACCCCGCCGCTACAGAGCACCCCCGGAGCTACCGCCGCCGCCAAACGACGTGCAACGCCGCGGACGTCCGAACACACCCACACACGCAATGATCCGGTGACCGGAGCCGGATTCCGGTGAGATCTGGCGCGTCTCCGCCACAGGAGCGCTCGCCGGGGTCCACAGCGGCCGGTGCCGACGTGGCCGACTGGGACCACCCCCTTAGGTCACTGCCCAGTGGCCCCAAGGGCCTGGCTGGCCTTGTTGACCCAGTCAATGGCTGACTGGGCATCGCCCAGTCACTGCCTATGGGCCCTGTTGACTGGTCAACTGGACTATTGACCGATGATGTAGCAATGACGCCATGATGACATCGTATTTCCTTTTCTGTCGAATTAGTTAATTAAATGATTTCATAATATGTTTAAAACTTAGAAAATTCATAGAAAATAAACCGTAACTCGGATGAAAATGTTTTCTACATGAAAGTTGCTCAGAAAAATCCAACGAATCCGAATACGCGGCCCGTTCATCTGTCACATGCCCCTAGCATGCTGAAAATGGAACATTCCCCCTCTGGTCATCTATTTGACACAGGTCCGGAACCGGGAATACATTCCCGGTTGAATTCCCCCTTCACCTATTTCGTGCAGCGCTATGTTAGGTCGACCATAGTTCTGCATATCGTCTTATCATGCTTAGTGTTGCATCCGGTTGCTTATATTTACTGTTTCTCCCCCCTCTTCTCTCCCGTAGACCCCGAGGCCGATGATGCCCCGGTGATCGACTACGTCGATGACGACACCTCTTCCTTTTCAGCAGAGCTTCCAGGCAAGCCCCCCCCCCCCCTTGATCATCCCGATATCGCCCATTCCATTCTCTCATGCTTGCATTATATTTTGCTACTGTAATTGATTGCTCCTATCCTGATGCATAGCCTGCTTTTGTAACCTGCTTATTGTTACCTACCTTCTTATCCTAAATTGCTTAGTATAGGTTGGTTAGTGATCCATCAGTGACCCCCACCTCATCCTTGTTGCCCCTGCTTCATCATCGACGACTTGATCAACATGATCGACGACCAGAGCCCGACACCTCACATCACATCACGCCCCTTTTGTTGCTCGACTCTGCAGAGTTACCATCGAGTGCCGGGGGTGGAACCTCATACATCACTCCTGATGAGATCTCTGTAGTGTAGCTATTCGGTCGTGGTCATCGAGGGTGATTTCCTCCTTAACCACTTCCGCTACGACTCTGTCGTGCAACCCCTCAAGTGTGAACCTCGAGGGTGGTTCCTCTTACGTTCACATTGATGATTACATCGAGTGGAATCCATCGAGGGTGGTTCCTCAAGGTTCCCTTTGGTGTTAGACACACAGTTACTATGGTTACTATGACTTTACACTGATCCGTGTTACTAAAGACGGGTCGGCCCTGAGGGGTACCCACGCAAGCTTAATTGCGAGTGCAGTCGGGTTGACCTGGAAGGTGCCCGCGAGATACTTACGAGGCGTGGCCAGGCATTCTTAGCCCTTGCCGCAAGTCCTCGAGACGGGGCGACGGGGTCACATCGATCGTGAGTCTCTGCTCGTTACCGCGTGCTCCTAATCCACTACGATTTGGATATTTGATCCGAGGGGCCTATGGCCTGATAGCACTAACCATCACGTGGGCATAGTATGGGTGTTCCGTGTCGTATACATCAGCCGAAGCTTAATAGACATCAGCGACTGAGCGGCGCGCGCCGGGTTGGACTGCGTAAGCACCTGCCTTTTTAAGGAGGTAGCTAGGTCAGCTCACCGGCCGCGTACGCAACATGCAGGAGTTCCCGGCGTGATGGTCCATGACCCCTGGGGGCATAGGTTTAGTTCGGCGTGCTGACCTCTATATTTACCCTAGGTCGGGTTGCGGCGTATTTGGCCGAGGCAGGGCATGACCCAGTATAGTGTGTCCGGCCGGAGTTAAGCAAGCGTGGTGGGTAAGTTGGTGCACCCCTACAGGGAAGAAAACATCTATCGATAGCATGTCCTACGGTAACAGACACTTGGAGTTGTACCCCGATCGATGCAACTAGAACCCGACACTTGAGGTGATAACTGGATAGTATGGCTTTGGGATTGCTTTCTCGCAGGGAGTCGAGAAAGGATCTCTGGCCGAGGTTGATAACACTACTATTACTTTACTTTATGCTACTCTTATCTCTTCGGATGCTGCAAGATGCTTGGAGCTGCTTGAAGATGCTAGTCTTCGATAGGCTAGGCTTTCCCCTTCTCTTCTGGCATTCTGCAGTTCAGTCCACATATACTACCCATTTCATTGACGCTGATGCATATGTAGTGTAGATCCTTGCTTGCGAGTACTTTGGAGGAGTACTCACGGTTGCTTCGCTCCCCCTTTCCCCCCTTTTCCATTCTTCTCGGATGTCGCAACCAGATGGTGGAGCCCAGGATCCAGACGCCACCTTCGACGATGACTGCTGCTACACTGAGGGTGCCTACTACTACGTGGAGGCCACCGATGACCAGAGTAGTTAGGAGGCTCCCAGGCAGGAGGCCTTGCCTTTTCGATTGATGTTGCTTTTGTGCTAGCCTTCTTAAGGCAAACTTGTTTAACTTATGTTTGTACTCAGATATTGTTACTTCCACTGACTCTTGTGTTTTCGAGCTTATGTATTCGATCCTTCGAGGCCCCTGGCTTGTAATATAAAGCTTGTATTATTTTAATTTGTGTCTAGAGTTATGTTGTGATATCTTCCTGTGAGTCCTTGATCTTGATCATACACATTGGCGTGTATGATTAGTGTATGATTGAATCGAGGGCGTCACAATGTCTGAAATTGGGGAGGTTATCATTGAAAAGGATAGTGGTAACGATGGGGGAAACTTTGATGCTTTTGATAATCCTCATGAAGAACCTACTATTTTACACCAAAAAGTTTCGGATTGGTAGTGGTAATATTATTGGAAAATGAGTTATTCAAGATTTCTTTACTTGCGCCGGTGCTTTTCCCTCTATGGGTGGGTATATTCTTCATAGAACTAGTAGTCTTGCGGATGCTATATCTTTGCTTGTGGTTGAACTTCAAAGACAATTTATCCACATGCATCCTTGCATACAAAGGATTTTTCTAGAATTTTCCAATATTGAGTATTCTTCTGTTAAGCGAGCAGCTACCATCCTTTTAGCACATGAGTTCAGATTTATAATAAAAGAGGCCAACGAAATTTTTGCGCATTATAGGGTGGATGCTGGTCGTCCTCCCATAGAAGCAATCCCTTTTAATCAAGAAGACATAATGCGTTTGCGATCTTTAGATCATGTTGCTTATAATGAAAACCTTAGAAAAAAGGTTCCTACCGATGTTCTAGTTGACAGAATTTCTGAACTTAATGATAATTTTGCTATTCGGAACAATGGGTTAGGATTTTATCTTGAACAAAGGCTCATGAATTTTTGCCAAAAGAACGCTTATAATGATGAATTGGTTGTGCAATATGAGGGGCCAAAGGAGGAACCAATACCTCCCGAGCTTGATCTTGGGGACTTTTATCCCATTAAATTTAGCCCTTTTGATTACTTTTGTCTGCCACAAAGAAAACTTGCTGCTGAACGTAGGGAGTATGAGATGAGTTTTCGCGATCTGCCTTATCATTATTATGCCAATACCTAGATCTACTCTTGCTTTTATGCCTAGCTAGGGGCGTTAAACGATAGCCCTTGTTGGGAGGCAACCCAAATTTAATTTTTGTTCCTGTTTAGTAATAAATAATTCATCTACCCTCTGTTTAGATGTGTTTTTATGTTTTAGTTAGTGTTTGTGCCAAGTAGAACCAATAGGATCTTCTTGGGTGATAGTTGTTTGATCTTGCTGAAAAAGACAGAAACTTTATGCTCACGAAAATAATTGTTAAAATTCACCAGAACATGATAAAATGCCAATTCGTTTTGCAGTAGATTAATATAAAAATTATCCAGGATTTCCTAGTTTTTCAGAATTTTTGGAGTTCCATAAGTATTCGAACAAATCAGATTTCTACAGACTGTTCTGTTTTGACAGATTCAGTTTTTCGTATGTTGTTTGCTTATTTTGATGAATCTATGAGTAGTATCGGGGGCTATGAACCATAGAGAAGTTGGAATGCAGTAGGTTTAAAACCAATATAAATACAGAATGAGTTCATTAAAGTACTTTAAAGTGTTGGTTTATTTTCTTAAACTAACGGAGCTCATGAGATTTTCTATTAAGTTTTGTGTTGTGAAGTTTTCAAGTTTTTGGGTAAAAGATTTGATGGATTTTGGAATAAGGAGTGGCAAGAGCCTAATCTTGGGGATGCCCAAGGCACCCCAAGGTAAAATTCAAGGTCAACCAAAATCCTAAGCTTGGGGATGCCCCAGAAGGCATCCCCTCTTTCGTCTTCGTCTATCGGTAACTTTACTTGAGGCTATATTTTTATTCACCACATGATATGTGTTTTGCTTGGAGCGTCTTGTATGATTTGAGTCTTTAATTTTTAGTTTACCACAATCATCCTTGTTGTACACACCTTTTGGGAGAGACACACATGAATCAGAATTTATTAGAATACTCTATGTGCTTCACTTATATCTTTTGAGCTAGATAATTTTGCTCTAGTGCTTCACTTATATCTTTTTAGAGCACGGTGGTGGTTTTATTTTATAGAAATTATTGATCTATCATGCTTCACTTATATTATTTTGGGAGTCCAGAACAGCATGGTAATTTGCTTTGGCTATAAAACTAGTCCTAATATGATGGGCATCCAAGATGGGTATAATAAAAACTTCCATATAAAGTGCGTTGAATACTATGAGAAGTTTGATGATTGATGATTATTTTGAGACATGAGGATGGTGATATTAGAGTCATACTAGTAAATTAATTGTGAATTTGAGAAATACTTGTGTTGAGGTTTGCAAGTCCCGTAGCATGCACGTATGGTAACCGTTGTGTAACAAATTTGAAGCATGAGGTGTTTCTTTGATTGTCTTCCTTATGAGTGGCGGTCGCGGACGAGCGATTGTCTGTGCCTACCAATCTATTCCCCTAGGAGCATGCGCGTAGTGCTTGGTTTTTGATGACTTGTAGATTTTTGCAATAAGTATGTGAGTTCTTTATGACTAATGTTGAGTCCATGGATTATACGCACTCTCACCCTTCCACCGTTGCTAGCCTCTCTAGTACCGCGCAACTTTCGCTGGTACCATAAACCCACCATTTACCTTCCTCAAAACAGCCACCATACCTACCTATTATGACATTTCCATAGCCATTCCGAGATATATTGTCATGCAACTTTCCACCGTTCCATTTATTATGACACGTTCCATCATTGTCATATTGCCTTGCATGATCATGTAGTTGACATCGTATTTGTGGCAAAGCCACCATTCATAATTTTTTCATACATGTCACTCTTGATTCATTGCACATCCCGGTACACCGCCGGAGGCACTCATATAGAGTCATATTTTGTTCTAAGTATCGAGTTGTAATCTTTGAGTTGTAAATAAATAGAAGTGTGATGATCATCATTATTATAGCATTGTCCCGTGTGAGGAAAAAAAGGGGGCCAAAGAAGCCAACGAAAAAAAAAGCCAAAGAAGTCAAACAAAAAAAGAGAGAAAAAGAAAGAAGGGACAATGCTACTATCTTTTTTCCACACTTGTGCTTCAAAGTAGCACCATGATCTTCATGATAGAGAGTCTCTTATTTTGTCACTTTCATATACTAGTGGGAATTTTTCATTATAGAACTTGGATTGTATATTCCAACGAAGGGCTTCCTCAAAATGCCCTAGGTCTTCATGAGCTAGCAAGTTGGATGCACACCCACTTAGTTTATTTTGTTCATCTTTCATACATTATAGCTCTAGTGCATCCGTTGCATGGCAATCCCTACTCACTCACATTGATATTTATTGATGGGCATCTCCATAGCCCATTAATATGCCTAGTTGATGTGAGACCATCTTCCTCTTTTTTGTCTTCTCCACAACCACCATTCTATTCCACCTATAGTGCTATGTCCATGGCTCGCGCTCATGTATTGCGTGGAAGTTGAAAAAGTTTGAGAATACTAAAGTTTGAAACAGTTGCTTGGCTTGTCATCGGGGTTGTGCATGATTTGAACATTTTGTGTGACGAAGATGGAGCATAGCCAAACTATATGATTTTGTAGGGATGAACTTTCTTTGGCCATGTTATTTTGACAAGACATAATTACTTTGTTAGTATGCTTGAAGTATTATTATTTTTATGTCAATATTAAACTTTTGTCTTGAATCTTTCGGATCTGAACATTCATGCCACAATAAATAAAATTACGTTGATAATTATGTTAGGTAGCATTCCACATCAAAAATTCTGTTTTTATCATTTACCTACTCGAGGACGAGCAGGAATTAAGCTTGGGGATGCTTGATACGTCTCTAACTTATCTATTATTTTTTATTGTTTCATGCTATTATATTACTGTTTTGGATGTTTAATGGTCTTTAATATGCTCTTTTATATTATTTTTGGGACTAACCTATTAACTGGAGGCCCAGTGCCAGTTTCTATTTTTTTGCATATTTTAGTGTTTCGCAGAAAAGGAATATCAAACGAAATCCAAACGGAATGAAACCTTCGCGATGATCTTTCTTGGAGCGAAAGCAATCCAGAAGACTTGGAGTTGAAGTCTGGAACGCCACGAGGCGGCCACGAGGCAGAAGGGCGCGCCCAGGGGGTAGGCGCGCCCCCACCCTCGTGGGCCCCTCGTAGCTTCACCGACGTACTTCGTTCGCCTATATATACTCTTATACCCTGGATCGATCAGGGGGAGCCATGAAACCACTTTTCCACCGCCGCAACCTTTTGTACCCGTGAGATCCCATCTTGGGGCCTTTCCCGGCGATCTGCCGGAGGGGGAATCGACTACGGATGGCTTCTACATCAACACCATAGCCTCTCCCATGAAGCGTGAGTAGTTTACCACATACCTTCGGCTCCATAGTTATTAGCTAAATGACTTCTTCTCTCTCTTTGATTCTCAATACAAAGTTCTCCTCGATGTTCTTGGAGATCTATTCAATGTAATACTCTTTTGCGGTGTGTTTGCCGAGATCCTATGAATTGTGGATTTACGAACAAGATTATCTATGAATATTATTTGGTTCTTCTCTGAATTCTTATATGCAAGATTTTATATCTTTGCAAGTCTCTTCGAATTATCAGCTTAGTTTGGCCTACTAGATTGATCTTTTTTGCAATGGGAGAAGTGCTTAGCTTTGGGTTCAATCTTGCAGTGTCCTTTCCCAATGACAGTAGGGGCAGCAAGGTGATACGTCTCCAACGTATCTATAATTTTTTATTGTTCCATGATATATTATATTCTGTTTTGGACATTACCGGCCTTTATTATACACTTTTATATTATTTTTGGGACTAACCTATTAACCGAAGGCCCAGCCCAGAATTGGTGTTATTGCCTATTTCAGAGTTTCGCAGAAAAAGAATATCAAACGGAGTCCAAACGGAATGAAACCTTCGGGAACGTGATTTTCGGAACGAACGTGATCCAGAGGACTTGGACCCTACGTCAAGACATCAACCAGGAGGGCACGAGGTAGGGGAGCGCCTACCCCTGCGGCGCCCTCCACTCTCGTGGGCCCCATGTTGCTCCACCGACGTAATTCTTCCTCCTATATATACCTACGTACCCCCAAACTACCAGATACGGAACCAAAAACCTAATTCCACCACCGCAACCTTCTGTACCCGTGAGATCCCATCTTGGGGCCTTTCCCGGAGCTCCGCCGGAGGGGGCATCAATCACGGAGGGCTTCTACATCAACACCATAGCCTCTCCGATGATGTGTGAGTAGTTTACCTCAGACCTTCGCATCCATAGTTATTAGCTAGATGGCTTCTTCTCTCTTTTTGGATCTCAATACAAAGTTCTCCCCCTCTCTCGTGGAGATCTATTCGATGTAATCTTATTTTGCGGTGTGTTTGTTGAGACCGATGGATTGTGGGTTTATGATCAAGTTTATCTATGAACAATATTTGAATCTTCTCTGAATTATTTTATGTATGATTGGTTATCTTTGCAAGTCTCTTCGAATTATCAGTTTGGTTTGGCCTACTAGATTGATCTTTCTTGCAATAGGATTAGTGCTTAGCTTTGGGTTCAATCTTGCGGTGTCCTTTCCCAGTGACAGTAGGGGCAGCAAGGCACGTATTGTATTGTTGCCAACAAGGATAACAAGATGGGGTTCATATCATATTGCATGAGTTTATCCCTCTACATCATATCATCTTACTTAAAGCGTTACTCTGTTCTTATGAACTTAATATTCTAGATGCATGCTGGACAGCGGTCGATGTGTGGAGTAATAGTAGTAGATGCAGGCAGGAGTCGGTCTACTTGTCTCGAACGTGATGCCTATATACATGATCATACCTAGATATTCTCATAACTATGCTCAATTCTGTCAATTTCTCAACGGTAATTTGTTCACCCACCGTAATACTTATGCTTTCGAGAGAAGGCACTAGTGAAACCTATGGCCCCCGGGTCTATTTTCCATCATATTAATCTTCCAACACTTAGCTATTTTTATTGTCTTTTATTTTACTTTGCATCTTTATCATAAAAATACCAAAAATATTATCTTATCATATCTATCAGATCTCACTCTCGTAAGTGACCGTGAAGGGATTGACAACCCCTTTATTGCGTTGGTTGTGAGGATTTATTTGTTTGTGTAGGTGCGAGGGACTTGTGCGTGGCCTCCTACTGGATTGATACCTTGGTTCTCAAAAACTGATGGAAATACTTACGCTGCTTTACTGCATCACCCTTTCCTCTTCAAGGGAAAACCAACGCAGTGCTCAAGAGGTAGCAAGAAGGATTTCTAGCGCCGTTGCCAGGGAGGCTTACGCAAGGTCAAATCAAGATTTGGACTCCTGACAACGAGCCATTTCTGGCGCCGTTGCCGAGGAGGCTTACGCAAGGTCAAGTCAAGATTTGGACTCCCGACAATGAGCCATTTCTGGCGCCGTTGCCGGGGAGGCTTACACAAGGTCAAGTCAAGATTTGGACTCCCGACAACGAGCCATTTTTGGCGCCGTTGCCGGGGAGGCTTACGCAAGGTCAAGTCAAGATTTGGAGTCCCGACAACGAGCCATTTCTGGCGCCGTTGCCGGGGAGTCTACGCAAAAGTCAACATACCAAGTACCCATCACAAACCCTTATCTCCCGCATTACATTATTTGCCATTTGCCTCTCGTTTTCCTCTCCCCCACTTCACCCTTGTCGTTCTATTCGCCCTCTCTTTTCCGTTCGCCTCTTTTTCGCTCGCTTCTTGTTTGCTCGTGTGTTGAATTGCCTGCTTGTCACGATGGCTCTACCTAGATTTGATGATCTTCACCTTAAAAGGTTAGAAGAGATCGAAAGCAACGTCATGAGTTTTATGGTCTTACAATTTGAGCATAATAATTTCTTTAGAAACGAGCTTAAGGAACAAAAAAGCTTTATGAGCTATATGAATAAAGAGATCGATGATATGTCTAAAGAATTTGATGGTTTGAAATCTCAGGTTGCTCATCTTGAGAAATTAATAGCTGAAGTTTCGAATAAGCAGGCCACCTTAGTTAATAAGATGGCCGCTAAGCCACATTTTTTTTATGAAAATAAAGATGAAGATCAAAAAGTTATTGATGTGTCCCCTATTAAATCTTTGTTTTGCAATATGAATCTTGATAATGATGGGACTGAATATGATCCACCTTTACCTAGAAGGCGTTCCAAAAATTCAGAGTTTTTAGATCTTAATGCTAAAATTGATAAAAGTGAGATTGAAGAAGTTAAAACTTTAGATCTCAATGAACCCACTATTTTGGATTTCAAGGAATTTAATTATGATAATTTCTCTTTGATAGATTGTATTTCCTTGTTGAAATCCGTGCTAAATTCTCCACATGCTTATAGTCAACATAAAGCTTTTACTAAACATATCGTTAATGCTTTGATGCAATCTTATGAAGAAAAACTTGAGTTGGAAGTTTCTATCCCTAGAAAACTTTATGATGAGTGGGAACCTACTATTAAAATTAAAATTAAAGATCACGAATGCTATGGTTTGTGTGATTTGGGTGCTAGTGTTTCCACGATCCCAAAAACTTTGTGCGATTTGCTAGGTTTCCATGATTTTGATGATTGCTCTCTAAACTTACACCTTGCGGATTCCATCATTAAGAAACCTATGAGAAGGATTAATGATGTTCTTATTGTTGCAAATAGAAATTATGTGCCCGTAGATTTTTTTTGTTGTTGATATAGATTGCAGTCCTTCATGTCCTATTATTCTTGGTAGACCTTTCCTTAGAACGATTGGTGCAATTATTGATATGAAGGAAGGGAATATTAGATTCCAATTTCCGTTAAGGAAAGGCATGGAACACTTCCCTAGAAATAAAATAAAATTACCTTATGAATCTATTAGGAGAGCCACTTATGGATTGCCTACCAAAGATGGCAATACCTAGATCTATCCTTGCTATTTTGCCTAGTTAGGGGCGTTAAACGATAGCGCTTGTTGGGAGGCAACCCAATTTTATTTTTAGTTTTTTTGCTTTTTGCTTATGTTTAGGAATAGATATTTTATCTAGCCTCTGGTTAGATGTGTTTTTATGTTTTAATTAGTGTTCGTGCCAAGTTTAACCTATAGGATCTTCTTGGATGATAGTTATTTGATCTTGCTGAAAATTCCAGAAACTTTTTGTTCACGAAAATAATTGTTAAAAATCATCAGAACATGATAAAATATTGATTCCAATTGCTGCTGATCAATACAAAAATTATCTAGGTCTTAATATTTTGGATGAATTTTTGGAGTTCCAGAAGTTTGCGTTAGTTACAGATTACTACAGACTATTCTGTTTTTGACAGATTCTGTCTTTCGTGTGTTGTTTGCTTATTTTGATGAATCTATGACTAGTAAAATAGTTTATAAACCATAGAGAAGTTGGAATACAGTAGGTTTAACACCAATATAAAAATAGAATGAGTTCATTACAGTACCTTGAAGTAGTGTTTTGTTTTCTTTCGCTAACGGAGCTCACGAGATTTTCTGTTGAGTTTTGTGTTGTGAAGTTTTCAAGTTTTGGGTGAAAAGATTTGATGGATTATGGAACAAGGAGTGGCAAGAGCCTAAGCTTGGGGATTCCCATGGCACCCCAAGATAATATAAGGACACCTAAAAGCCAAATCTTGGGGATTCCCCGGAAGGCATCCCCTCTTTCGTCTACTTCCATCGGTAACTTTACTTGGAGCTATATTTTTATTCACCACATGATATGTGTTTTGCTTGGAGCGTCTTGTATTATTTGAGCCTTTGCTTTTTAGTTTACCACAATCATACTTACTGTACACACCTTTTGAGAGAGTCACACTTGATTCGGAAATTTTTAAAATACTCTATGTGCTTCACTAATATCTTTTGAGCTATATAGTTTTGCTCTAGTGCTTCACTTATATCTTTTAGAGCACGTTGGTGGATTTGTTTTATAGAAACTATTGATCTCTCATGCTTCACTTATATTATTTTGAGAGTCTTAAAATAGCATGGCAATTTGCTTTAATTATAATATCATGAGAAATTTGATGCTTGATAATTGTTTTGAGATATAAAGGTGGTAATATCATAGTTGTGCTAGTTGACTAATTGTGGAATTGAAAAATACTTATGTTGGAGTTTGTGATTTCCGTAGCATGCACGTATGGTGAACCGTTATGTAACGAAGTCGGAGCATGAGGTATTTATTGATTGTCATCCTTTGTGTGGCAGTCAGGATCGCGCGATGGTCAACTCCTACCAACCCTTCCCCTAGGAGCATGCGTAGTAGTACTTTGCTCCGAGGGCTAATAAATTTTTGCAATAAGTATAAGAGTTCTTTATGACTAATGTGAGTCCATGGATTATAAGCACACTTACCTTTCCACAATTTTCTAGCCTCTTCAGTACCGTGCATTGCCCTTTCTCACCTTGAGAGTTGGTGCAAACTTCGTCGGTGCGTCCAAACCCCGTGATATGATACGCTCTATCACACATAAACCTCCTTATATCTTCCTCAAAACAGCCACCATACCTACCTATTATGGCATTTTCATAGCCATTCCAAGATATATTGCCATGCAACTTTCCACCGTTTCCGTTTATCATGACACGCTCCATCATTGTCATATTGCTTTGCATGATCATGTAGTTGACATTGTATTCGTGGCAAAGCCACCATTCATAATTCTTTCATACATGTCGCTCTAGATTCATTATCCCGGTACACCGCCAGAGGCATTCCCATAGAGTCAAATTTTGTTCTAAGTATTGAGTTGTAATTCATGAGTTGTAAGTAAATAAAAGTGTGATGATCATCATTATTAGAGCATTGTCCCAAGTGAGGAAAGGATGATGGAGACCATGATTCCCCCACAAGTCGGGATGAGATTCCGGACTAAAAAACAAAAAAAAGAGGCCATAAAAAAAAGAGAAAAGGCCCAAATAAATAAATAAAATGAGAGAAAAAGAGAGAAGGGACAATGTTACTATCCTTTTACCACACTTGTGCTTCAAAGTAGCACCTTGATCTTCATGATAGAGAGTCTCTCATTTTGTCACTTTCATATACTAGTGGGAAATTTCAATACAGAACTTGGCTTGTATATTCCAATGATGGGCTTCCTCAAATGCCCGAGGTCTTCGTGAGAAAGCAAGTTGGATGCACGCCCACTTAGTTTATTTTGTTTGAGCTTTCATACACTTATAGCTCTAGTGCATCCGTTGCATGACAATCCCTACTCCTTGCATTAACATCAATTGATGGGCATCTTCATAGCCCATTGATTAGCCTCGTTGATGTGAAACTTTCTCCTTTTTTGTCTTCCCACATAACCCCTACCATTATACCTTATTCCACCATAGTGCTATATCCATGGCTTGCGCTCATGTATTGCGTAAAAGTTGAAAAGGCTAAAGCGCGTTAAAAAGTATGAAACAATTGCTTGGCTAAAACCACGGTTGTACATGATATGAATATTTTGTGTGGGGAAGATGGAGCATAGCCAGACTATATGATTTTGTAGGGATAACTTGCTTTGGCTATGTTATTTTAATAAGACATAATTGCTTGGTTAGCATGCTTGAAGTATTATTGTTTTTATGTCAACATTAAACTTTTATCTTGAATCATATTAAATCTGAACATTCGTGCCACAATAAGAAGAATTACATTAAAATTATGCTAAGTAGAATTCCACATCAAAAATTCTGTTTTTACCATTTACCTACTCGAGGACGAGCAAGAATTAAGCTTGGGGATGCTTGATACGTCTCCAAGGTATCTATAATTTTTTATTGTTCCATGCTATATTATATTTTGTTTTGGACATTATCGGGTTTTATTATAAACTTTTATATTATTTTTGGGACTAACCTATTAACCGGAGGCCCAGCCCAGAATTGTTGTTTTTTTGCCTATTTTAGAGTTTCGCAGAAAAAGAATATCAAACGGAGTCCAAACGGAATGAAACCTTCGGGAACGTGATTTTCGGAATGAACGTGATCCAGAGGACTTGGGCCCTACGTCAAGACATCAACCAGGAGGGCACGAGGTAGGGGGGGCGCCTACCCCCCCGCGCCCTCCACCCTCATGGGCCCCACATTGCTCCACCGACGTACTTCTTCCTCCTATATATACCTACGTACCCCCAAACTAACAGACACGGAGCCAAAACCTAATTCCACCGCCGCAACCTTACATGCCGTGAGATCCCATCTTGGGGCCTTTTCCGAGCTCACGGGGGGGCATCGATCACGGAGGGCTTCTACATCAACACCATAGCCTCTCTGATGATGTGTGAGTAGTTTACCTCAGACCTTCGCATCCATAGTTATTAGCTAGATGGCTTCTTCTCTCCTTTTCGATCTCAATACAATGTTCTCCCCCTCTCCCGTGGAGATCTATTCGATGTAATCTTCTTTTGCGGTGTGTTTGTTGAGACCGATGAATTGTGGGTTTATGATCAAGTTTATCTATGAACTATATTTGAATCTTCTCTGAATTCTTTTATGTATGATTGGTTATCTTTGCAAGTCTCTTCGAATTATCAGTTTGGTTTGACCTACTAGATTGATCTTTCTTGCAATAGGAGAAGTGCTTAGCTTTGGGTTCAATCTTGCGGTGTCCTTTCCCAGTGACAGTAGGGGCAGCAAGGCACGTATTGTGTTGTTGCCATCGAGGATAACAAGATGGGGTTCATATCATATTGCATGAGTTTATCCCTCTACATCATGTCATCTTACTTAAAGCGTTACTCTGTTCTTATGAACTTAATACTCTAGATGCATGCTGGATAGCGGTCGATGTGTGGAGTAATATTAGTAGATGCAGGCAGGAGTCGGTCTACTTGTCTCGGACATGATGCCTATATACATGGTCATACCTAGATATTCTCATAACTATGCTCAATTCTATCAATTGCTCAACAGTAATTTGTTCACCCACCGTAATACTTATGCTTTCGAGAGAAGCCACTAGTTAAACCTATGGCCCCCGGGTCTATTTTCCATCATATTAATCTTCCAACACTTAGCTATTTTTATTTCCTTTTATTTTACTTTGCATCTTTATCATAAAAATACCAAAAATATTATCTTATCATATCTATCAGATCTCACTCTCGTAAGTGAACGTGAAGGGATTGACAACCCCTTTATTGCGTTGGTTGCGAGGATTTATTTGTTTATGTAGGTGCGAGGGACTTGTGCGTGGCCTCCTACTGGATTGATGTTCTCAAAAACTGAGGGAAATACTTATGCTGCTTTACTGCATCACCCTTTCATCTTCAAGGGAAAACCAACGCAGTGCTCAAGAGGTAGCACAAGGCACATATTGTATTGTTGCCATCGAGGATAAAAAGATGGGGTTTATATCATATTGCTTGAGTTTATCCCTCTACATCATGTCATCTTGCTTAATGTGTTACTCTGTTCTTATGAACTTAATACTCTAGATGCATGCTAGATAGCGGTCGATGTATCGAGTAATAGTAGTAGATGCAGAATCGTTTCGGTCTACTTGACACGGACATGATGCCTATATTCATGATCATTGCCTTAGATATCTTCATAACTATGCGCTTTTCTATCAATTGCTCGACAGTAATTTGTTCAGCCACCCTAATACATGCTATCTTGAGAGAAGCCACTAGTGAAACCTATGGCCCCCGGGTCTCTTTCTTATTATATTGCATCTCTTTTATTTACATTGCATCTCGTTTACTATTTTGCAATCTTTACTTTCCAATCTATACAACAAAAACACCAAAAATATTTATTTTACTATCTCTATTAGATCTCACTTTTGCGAGTGACCGTGAAGGGATTGACACCCCGTTTATCGCGTTGGTTGCAAGGTTCTTGATTTTTTGTGCAGGTACTAGGTGAGTTGTGCGTTGTCTCCTACTGGATTGATACCTTGGTTCTCAAGAACTGAGGGAAATACTTATGCTACTTTGCTGCATCACCCTTTCCTCTTCAAGGGAAAACCAACGCATGCTCAAGAGGTAGCAAACACCATCACTCATCATCGCCACGAGGTCATCATCGACATTGACCACTTCATCATTTTGACACCATCAACTGAAAGCAAGGACGGTAACCTCGACCACATACATTGTATATTCCCTTGCCATTGCATTGTTAACCCCGGGCCCATTTTGTGTCACTTGCCTATCGAGACTAGCCATTGAGTATTTCCGGCAACGTTACTTGTGCACATTAGTGATCCGCACCTTCCATTGCATACATACCATATCATCTTGGTATCATCATATCATCTCTTGTGTCACAAGATTGTTCCCGCATATACACAATTGCTATCTTGGTTTGTGCATTTTGCATAGTGGCCATAAAAAAAGAATAAGCTTTTAAGCAATGAAACAGATAAGCAAAGAGCTTTAAAGAAAGAACCATAGCATCATACTACATTAAGATTGTCATACTCGATCATCTTGGATCATATCACCGGAACATAATACATATAGCATACTTGGGATATAAGTCGTTGCATTTTTCTTTGTAGGTTGTGCACAAGTCTCGTATTCGCCTATTGAGCAATCGTGCTAGCATCTCTCTAGCGTTGTTGAACAAGAGCATTTTCCATGGATTCCACATTTTTAACCCATTCCTTGGTTGCATGATCCCATTTATCTACCCATGTGTGCGTTTCCGTGTGCCGTTCATTGCTATTGGTCTACTTGTTGCACTTGCGAATTTATGAATCTCTTTCAACATTATTGACTCTTGCTAACAATTGCATCAAATTTTTGTGCCACTATCCTCACCAAGCTACTCCATAAGCCCTATTTGTGTAGGTGTGAGAATTGACTAGATCCAGTACCAATTTGTGCTATTTCCTTGATACATTATTGAGTGATCATTGATCCATCTTCAACATCGGGTGAGGTACATTTGGTCTAGTTCTTCTCTTTCTTCCACTCACATTTAATCGAGTCTTGTGATAGATAGGCAAAGCACATCATCTCTAGTCTTCGATGACAACAACGGCGCGAATAACTACATCAACACTGACCACTTCACGCTACAACGAGAAATGCAAGGTGCACAGTCTACCTTGCGAGAGCGCATCGACAACCTCGCCATCGACACCAAGTTGGACGAGATAAAGGATCAACTACGAGACATGGTGGTAGACTACATGTCTTCTTCCCCTTCGTCATCCTCAAGGCAGCGGCGAGCGAGTCGCATATCTTCGGAGCGCCCAAGCAATGCAAGCGCAATTCGTCCACGTCCACATCTCCATGGCGACCATCATCACATTCATGATCCACATCATCATGAAGGGAAAGACACCTCCAAGAATCATGTGCACGAAGGCGATGAACGACATCTACTACGAGATCAAGCACAACAATGACATCATGAACATGAAGATGCTTGACACGCACAAACCTACGAGTACCAACAAGCTCTACATCAAGCTATGGCCAACCTTCATGAGCACAAGAGAAGACTGCGATACAAGCACCACCAAGAGGAAGCTACGGCTACGACCACCACTTTGGCATCTTTGCCAAGTGTTATCAAGGCATCTTCGCCTTACGACATCTTCGCCTACTTCCCATGAGTACGCCTACATCGACTTCATCAAGTCCAAGGCGACCACCTACAAGCGAGGGCGACACTTCCATCTTCGGAAGCCCCTCAAGGAAGATGTCCGAGCATGGGAAATTCCCTTCGGTCATGGAGACGAGCTACGAGGTGCCACATCATATGGGCCTCATACAAGATGACGACAAGACGGTCGAGAGAGGGCCATCCCCTTCAACCACGACAACGAGCACGAACCTCTTCAACAACACGAAGACGGCGCCCCAATGGGACTCATACTCCGAGTCAAGCTACGAGACCGCACATGAGAACCTCTCTCTGGTCTCGGATGAGAGCGATGATTTGCCACTTCCTACGACATTCATATTTGGAGGCATTACGGATGAGGAGGTAGAGCATGTGACTATCCCTTCAAGCAAGGAGACGGTTGAAGTTGAGCATGGAGACATTTGCACCTACACCTCTCCGACACCCACATATGACGAGATGCCCCAATTGCCATGTGAGGAGAGCCACCACCACATGAGTGAGATGAGTGAGTCCACCATATGTGATATTGAGTGCATTTCCTATGAGAGTATGAGTGTGACCACCACTAGCCCCACACTTGAGAGCATGCCACACATCCTATGTGAGGTTGAGAGCCATTTGAGTGACTCCATCAACCATATGAGTGAGAGCATCTTACAGGGAGTGAGTGAGCCACGACACTTAGTGAGTGAGGTAGTTGAAACGGCATGTGAGGCTATGATTTCTAACGACTTAACCTCTACTCCGAGTGTGTTTTCCTTTTTGGTGCTAGATCTCCTACAAGATGAAGCGCCAATCCTCGATGAGTCCATACCTCCAATGGGCAAATCGATGGCCATGATGGACGATGATGCACCGCCCACATGGTACCATCAAGTTGATAAAGCTATTGACCAAGTGTCAATTTTTGCAACCTCACCTACAACACATGAGCGAAGCTCTAAAGGTAACATAGGTGATGGTACTTCACTCGTCCCACTAGTGGACTATCTTGCAAAAGATTCCTTGCATGATGTTGATCACCTTATGGATTCATCGCATACTATGTCTTGTTTCGATATGCCACCCATTTATGATGAATATGATGATAAGCATGTTGAATTGCCTAGTTACGATGCTATGCTCCATAGGATATCATGTGAAAATTCTATTGGTCACGTCATGTTTGATAATCTGTTAAACTTGTCATATGCTATAAGTGAGATCTCCCATATTGTATCATTACAATCTCAACATAGTAACTATGCATATCCAATTAAAATCAATCCCATTTGCACTTATGGCATAAATGATGAGATCATGGCTATTGGATTTTGTTCTCTTGCGATGATATTGCTATGCTACCTTTGCAAAATTTGTGCAATTCATCTCATATACCATGCCATGACAACTATTGTGTATCGCATGATTCCACCCCTTGCGTGCACCATATGCATACCATTCATGACAATGCTCTAGATATTACTAGTGATGCATTAAACAATTTGAGTCTCCATTATGCTATGCATAACAATAAACCTATCATGATGGATGACATATTTCTATATCATGCATCTCATTTATTTGAGCAGTGGAAATTTTGTGCTAATCAACACATGCACGTATGCACATAATGGATGATGTGTACATATACCACACACACAAAATTTTCCCTTTGCCTTTGTTTTGTGTAGGTACTTATGAACAATCGTCAACCTCACAATCCCATGAGTTGACCAAACGAGCTCTTGAGAGCAACGATGATTTGGAATTCCGTGGATTATCCTTACCACTGTTTCCTTTGCGCAAGGACTACGCGCATCTCTTTTACTTGGCTCTCACACGGTTATGGGCTATATATCACTTGTTACTTTATGCCCATTGTATCATGTTCACTTTGCATGTTATGCCTCTTTCATGCCTTTGCCATGCAATTATGACTCTTGCTTGCATTTACCCATGGTTTACCATTATACTACTTCTATGTGTATTTGCATGCTTGGTGAAGATAGTTGTTGCTATTGCCATGTTCTATACATGCCCTATGCTATCATTGATTCTTGTGTTTGGAGAGTCATGATGTTCCATTGCTATTTACATAGGACTTCTTGCCACTACAATGAACCTACTTTTCTCATATCTTGTTTTCATGCTTGTGATATGTCATGTGCATTATGTATGCCCACTATTTGCACACATGACATGATTGCCATGAATACTTCTAGTATGTTGCATCTTCGCACTACTAGCTTACATGACTTGATCGCTATGATTGCATGCCTTGTTGCATCACCCATGATCCATTCTTGCTTGTTTCATTGGGTTGATGGCGCATATATTCATGCCCCTCACTTGATTAATGTTCATCATTGTCCCATGCCTCCAATAGTTGCATCTCTCATATTCACATGTAGTGAGTGCAACCATGTTATGCTTATTGATCTTGAAGAGTTGGATACCATACTTGTGATGCATGATTGTTTGATTGAGCTTAATGCCTACGGTTGTTCTCGCATCTTATGCCTACATACCATGCGCTACACCCTTGTCCTTTCTTATGCTAAGAATGATGCAAACACTTGTTGGGTATTTCACCACACGAATGACAGGTTTTGCTTTCACGCTAACCTCATTTGTTTTTCCGAGTGTTTGTCATGTTCTTTCATTTTGAAGGAATCACAAGGCATTACCATCATGAGACATATTGGTTATGTGAAGGCGTACATGATGTGCAACTCCAACATCATAGGAACATTCATAAGGTGAACTCCTTCCCTTTGAACCATCCTCAAATACGCATATTGGATGGGTCATTCTTTCATTGTTGTCTCCTTCTTCTTGTGTACATGTTACATCTATTGGATGGAGGACCGACATTGGAGATGGACTCTATGGACCTTCAAGTTGAGGAGTGCCATGACATCGAGCTTTGGTACAACACCACCCATAACAAATTTGCACCTTATGCATGGATTGACTCACATTATGATTGCCTTGTTACATCTTGTATTTCTATGTCATCCATGATATATGAGCTTGTGCACTTCCTTAGCAAAATTTGTTGTGATCTTCCTTGATGGCATATTCATACATAATGATCACATTGCCTACAATAAATTACATGATAACATAATCATATTGAGAATCCATTACCATGTTCATGCTCTTGATATACCATCTCTTTATGACATCATTTTGCACAATGGTTGCATTAACCACATTCACAATACATTTGTGTGCACAATGAATGAATTTGATCCCATGAATGCTTTACATATCATTTTACATCAATTGACTAAGCATCTTGTGCCTTGTCAAGAACAATATTATCAGACGAACTCATGCTTACATGATGGACACCTTGTGTACGCTAACCATTGTATTTCCGAGTGTCGTTTGTGTTTGCTCTTTTTGCATGTATACCACTCCGGAGACACCTTGGAGTACTTGGATTGCGCCATGACTTCCACTCCGTCCAACTACAAGTCCGTCCACGACTACCCCTTCCATGGTGATGAGGTTCACGATCCGAGGTCGGATCTTTCCCAAGGGGGGGGGGGGATATGATACCGAGCATCCCAGGGTCATCCCCGTGGACCTACCTTTGTATCCCCAAGTGCCAAGTGGACCGATGACAAGTGCACGTGCAAGATCTCTAGACACCGAGGTGACATCTCTCCTCTCGTAAATCCCTTTTGTATCACATGAGACATGGCTACTACCTAATTCATGGACCTTGTGTATACTCAGGCACAGCCGAGATGACCATGGAGAATCAAAGGACCAAGGCCAAGCAAACAAGAACGGAGCAAGACAGGACTTGCTCGGATCGTCCAACCCCCAGCTGGACGATCCGGACAGAGCCCGCACGATCCGGACGACCACCCAGACGATCCGGACAATGTGCCCGAAGACACCAAAGCTAGCTCGACGAAGCCGGACGATCCGAACTAGCTCCCGGATCATCCGCACGGAGCCGGACATCAGGACTAGGCCCCGGATCATCCGGACCGGCCACTGCCTCTACGACGCCTCCGGATGATCCGGACCCCGACACCCGGATCATCCGACCTTGCCTACGTGCATGTATCCGGGTTGAGGCCCATGTACCCACTTCGCCCCCTCACTTACCCCTTCGTGGCTAAGACTATAAATAGACCTACTCCTCCCCATTTTTAGGGTTAGCATTGGTTTAGCTCATATGAGAGAAAGAGCTTTGTTTATCCACTTGATACCTACTCCATTGGAGACCGAGGCCTCCTAGGAGAAGATCCCCCAAGTGGATTCAAGACCCTCTCTTTTGGGAAGATCCCCTAGTGGATTCAAGACCTCCTTCTAGGAGATGAAGTATTGACCTTTGTATCCCCCTTTGTTGGATTTGAATCAAGTATCTCTCTTTGTGTTCATGGATCTAGCACACGTGTGATCGTTTCTCGTTGATGTGAGTGTTTTCTCTCGTTTCTGCTCATGTGTTCATCGTGTTCTTCGGGAATCCTCCTCCAAATCATGTGAAGGAAATATGCCCTAGAGGAAATAATGAAGTTATTATTTATTTCCTTATTTCATGACAAATGTTTATTATTCATGCTAGAATTGTATTAACCGGAAACATAATACATGTGTGAATACATAGACAAACAGAGTGTCACTAGTATGCCTCTACTTGACTAGCTCGTTAATTAAAGATGGTTATGTTTCCTAACCATAGACATGAGTTGTCATTTGATTAAAGAGATCACATCATTAGGAGAATGATGTGATTGACTTGACCCATTCCGTTAGCTTAGCACTCGATCGTTAGTGTGTTGCTATTGCTTTCTTCATGACTTATACATGTTCCTATGACTATGAGATTATGCAACTCCCGTTTGCCGGAGGAACACTTTGTGTGCTACCAAACGTCAAAAACGAATCGGGTGATTATAAAGGAGCTCTACAGGTGTCTCCAAAGGTACATGTTGGGTTGGCGTATTTCGAGATTAGGATTTGTCACTCCGATTGTCGGAGAGGTATCTCTGGGCCCTCTCGGTAATGCACATCACTTAAGCCTTGCAAGCATTGCAACTAATGAGTTAGTTGCAGGATTATGCATTACGGAACGAGTAAAGAGACTTGCGTAGCTAGATTGAACTAGGTATTGAGATACCAACGATCGAATCTCGGGCAAGTAACATACCGATGACAAAGGGAACAACGATGTTGTTATGCGGTCGACCGATAAAGATCTTCAGTAGAATATGTAGGAGCCAATATGAGCATCCAGGTTCCACTATTGGTTATTGGCCGGAGACGTGTCTCGGTCATGTCTACATAGTTCTCGAACCCGTAGGGTCCGCACGCTTAAAGTTATGATGACAGTTATATTATGAGTTTATGTGATTTGATGTACCGAAGGTAGTTCGGAGTCACGGATGAGATCGGGGACATGACGAGGAGTCTCGAAATGGTCGAGACATAAAGATCGATATATTGGACGACTATATTCGGACACCGAAAAGGTTCCGAGTGATTCGGGTATTTTCGGGAGTACCGGGGAGTTACGGGAATTCGTATTGGGCCTTAATGGGCCATACGGGAAAGGAGAGAAAGGCCTCAAAGGGTGGCCGCACCCCTCCCCATGGGCTGGTCCGAATTGGACTAGGGAGGGGGGCGCCCCCTTCCTTCCTTCTCCTTTTCCCTTCCCTTTCCTTCCCTCCTACTCCTACTACTTGGAAGGGCTCCTAGTTCTACTAGGAAAGGGGGAATCCTACTCCCGGTGGGAGTAGGACTCCCCTAGGGCGCGCCATAGAGAGGGCCGACCCTCCCCCTCCTCCACTCCTTTATATATACGGGGCAAGGGGCACCCCATAGACACAACAATTGATCGCTTGATCTTTTAGCCGTGCGGTGCCCCCTCCACCATAGTCCACCTCGATACATCAGAAGCGGTGCTTAGGCGAAGCCTGCGTCGATAGAACATCATCATCGTCACCACGCCATCGTGCTGACGAAACTCTCCCTCAACACTCGGCTGGATCGGAGTTCGAGGGATGTCATCGGGCTGAACGTGTGCTGAACTCGGAGGTGCCGTACGTTCGGTACTTGATCGGTCGGATCGTGAAGACATACGACTACATCAACCGCGTTGTGCTAACGCGACAACACTCTCCCCTCTCGTTGCTATGCATCACCATGATCTTGCGTGTGCGTAGGAATTTTTTTGAAATTACTACGTTCCCCAACAGTGGCATCCGAGCCAGGTTTTATGCGTAGATGTCATATGCACGAGTAGAACACAAGTGAGTTGTGGGCGATATGAGTCATACTGCTTACCAGCATGTCATACTTTGGTTCGACGGTATTGTTGGATGAAGCGGCCCGGACCGACATTATGCGTATGCTTACGCGAGATTGGTTCTACCGACGTGCTTTGCACACAGTGTGCTGGCGGTGTCGGTTTCTCCAACTTTAGTTGAACTGAAGTGTGCTACGCCCGTCCTTGCGAAGGTTAAAACAACACCAACTTGACAAACTATCGTTGTGGTTTTGATGCATAGGTAAGTACGGTTCTTGCTCAGCCCGTAGCAGCCACGTAAAACTTGCAACAACAAAGTAGAGGACGTCTAACTTGTTTTTGCAGGGCATGTTGTGATGTGATATGGTCAAGACGTGATGAGATATAAGTTGATGTATGAGATGATCATGTTTTGTTGAAGTTATCGGCAACTGGCAGAAGCCTTATGGTTGTCTCTTTATTGCATAAGATGCAAGCGCCAAATAATTGCTTTACTTTATCGCTATCCGATAGGAATAGTTGCAAGAGCAATAGTTGGCGAGATGACCATGTGACGACACATTGATATAGATCAAGATGATGGAGATCATGGTGTCAATGCCGGTGACGATAGAGATCATGACGGTACTTTGGAGATGGAGATCAAAGGCGCAAGATGATCATGGCCATATCATGTCACATATTTTGATTGCATGTTATGTTTATCTTATATACATCTTATTTTGCTTAGTTCGACGGTAGCTTTGTAAGACGATCTCTCACTTAATTATCAAGGTATAAGTGTTCTCCCTAAGTATGCACCGTTGCGAAAGTTCTTCGTGCTGAGACACCACGTGATGATCGGGTGTGATAGGCTCTACGTTCAAATACAATGGGTGCAAAACAGTTGCACACACGGAATGCTCAGGTTAAACTTGACGAGCCTAGCATATAACAGATATGGCCTCGGAACACTGAGACTGAAAGGTCGAGCGTGAATCATATAGTAGATATGATCAACATAGTGATGTTCACCATTGAAACTACTCCATCTCACGTGATGATCGGAGATGGTTTAGTTGATTTGGATCACGTGATCACTTAGAGGATTAGAGGATGTCTATCTAAGTGGGAGTTCTTAAGTAATATCATTAATTGAACTTTAATTTATCATGAATTTAGTCCTGGTAGTATTAGCATATCTATGTTGTAGATCAATAGCTCACGATTTTGCTCCCCGTTTAATTTTTATATGTTCCTAGAGAAAACTATGTTGAAAGATGTTAGTAGCAATGATGCGGATTGGATCCGTGATCTGAGGATTATCCTCATTGCTGCATAGAAGAATTATGTCCTTGATGCACCGCTAGGTGACAGACCTATTGCAGGAGCAAATGCAGACGTTATGAATGTTTGCTAGCTCAATATGATGACTACTTGATAGTTTAGTGCACCATGCTTAACGGCTTAGAATCGGGACTTCAAAGACGTTTTGAACTTCATGGACCATATGAGATGTTCCAGGAGTTGAAGTTAATATTTCGAGCAAATACCCGAGTTGAGAGATATGAAGTCTCCAACAAGTTCTATAGCTAAAAGATGGAGGAGAATAGCTCAAGCAGTGAGCATGTGCTCAGATTGTCTGGGTACTACAATCGCTTGAATCAAGTGGGAGTTAATCTTTCAGATAAAATAGTGATTGACAGAATTCTCTAGTCACCATCACCAAGTTAGTAGAACTTCGTGATGAACTATAGTATGCAAAGGATGACGAAAACAATTCCCAAGCTCTTCGCAATGCTAAAATCAGCGAAGGTAGAAATCAAGAAAAACATCAAGTGTTGATGGTTGACAAGACCACTAGTTTCAAGAAAAGGGGCAAAGGGAAGAAAGGGGAACTTCAAGAAGAACGGCAAAGCAAGTTGCTACTCAAGTGAAGAAGCCCAAGTCTAGACCTAAGCCTGAGACTAAGTGCTTCTGCTGCAAAGGAACTGATCACTGGAAGCGGAACTACCCCAAGTATTTGGCGGATATGAAGGATGTCAAAGTGAACAAAGGTATATTTGATATACAGATTATTGATGTGTATTTTACTAGTGTTCGTAGTAACCCTCGGTATTTCATCTTGGTTCGGTTGCTAAAGAGTAGTAACTCAAACGGAGTTGCATAATGAATGGAAACTAGTTAAGGATGAAGTGACAATGTGTATTGGAAGTGGTTCCAAGATTGATATGATCATCATCGCACACTCCCTATATTTTCGGGATTAGTGTTGAACCTGAATAAGTGTTATTTGGTGTTTGCTTTGAGCATGAATATGATTTGATCATGTTTATTGCAATACGGTTATTCATTTAAGTTAGAGAATAATTGTTGTTCTGTTTACATGAATAAAACCTTATATGGTTACACACCAAATGAAAATGGTTCGTTGGATCTCGATCATAGTGATACACATATTCATAATATTGAAGCCAAAAGATGCAAAGTTAGTGCAACTTGTTTGTGGCACTGCTGTTTAGGTCATATTGGTATAAAGCGCATGAAGAAAATCCATGCTGATGGGCTTTTGGAATCACTTGATTATGAATCACTTGATGCTTGCGAACCATGCCTCTTGGGCAAGATGACTAAAACGCCGTTCTCCGGAACAACGGAGCGAGCCACAGATTTGTTGGAAATCATACATACTGATGTATTTGGTCCAATGAATATTGAGGCTCGTGGCGGGTATCATTATTTTCTAACCTTCACAAATAATTTGAGCAGATATGGGTATATCTACTTGATGAAACACAAGTTTGAAACATTTGAAAAGTTCAAAGAATTTCAGAGTGAAGTGGAGAATCATCGTAACAAAAATAAAAGTTTCTACGATATGATCGCAAAGATAAAATATTTGAGTTACGAGTTTGGCCTTCAGTTAAAACAATCTGAAATAGTTTCACTACTCACGCCACCTGGAACACCACAGTGTAATGGTGTGTCCGAACGTCGTAACCGTACTTTACTAGATATGGTGTGATCTATGATGTCTCTTACCGATCTACCACTATCGTTTTGGGGTTATGCATTAAAGACAGCTGCATTCACGTTAAAAAGGGCACCATCTAAATCCGTTGAGACGACACCGTATGAACTGTGGTTTAGCAAGAAACCAAAGTTGTCGTTTCTTAAAGTTTGGGGTTGCGATGCTTATAAGAAAAAGTTTCATCCTGATAAGTTCAAACCCAAATCGGAGAAATATGTCTTCATAGGATACCCAAAGGAGACAGTTGGGTACACCTTCTATCACAGATCCGAAAGCAAGATATTCGTTGCTAAGAATGGATCCTTTCTAGAGAAGGAGTTTCTCTCGAAAGTAGTGAGTGGGAGGAAAGTAGAACTTGATGAGGTAATCTGTACTGCTCCCTTATTGAAAGTAGTTCATCACGAAATCTGTTCCTATGACTACTACACCAATTAGTGAGGAAGCTAATGATGATGATCATGTAACTTCAAATCAAGTTACTACCGAACCTCGAGGTAAACCAGGTGAGATCCGCACTGAGTGGTACGGTAATCCTGTTCGGAGGTCATGTTACTTGACCATGACGAACCTACGAACTATGAGGAAGCGATGATGAGCCCAGATTCCGCGAAATGGCTTGAGGCCATGAAATCTGAGATGAGATCCATGTATGAGAACAAAGTATGGACTTTGATTGACTTGCCCAATGATCGGCGAGCCATTGAGATTAAATGGTCTTCAAGAGGAAGACGGATGCTAATAGTAGTGCTACTATCTACAAAGCTAGAATTGTCGCAAAAGGTTTTCGACAAGTTCAAGGTGTTGACTACGATGAGAGTTTCTCACTCGTATCTATGCTTAAGTCTGTCCGAATCATGTTAGCAATTGCCGCATTTTATGAAATCTGGCAAATGGATAAACAAAACTGCATTCCTTAATGGATTTATTAAAGAAGAGTTGTATATGATGCAACTAGAAGGTTTTGTCAATCCTAAAGGTGCTAACAAAATATGCAAGCTCCAATGATCCATCTATGGACTGGTGCAAGCATCTCGAGTTGGAATATACGCTTTGATAAGTTGATCAAAGCATATAGTTTTATATGACTTGCGGTGAAGCCTGTATTTACAAGAAAGTGAGTGGGAGCACTACAACATTTTCGATAAGTATATGTGAATGACATATTGTTGATCGGAAATAATGTAGAATTATTCTGCAAAGCATAAAGGAGTGTTTGAAAGGACTTTTTTCAAAAAAAGACCTCAGTGAAGCTGTTTGCATATTGAGCATCAAGATCCATAGAGATAGATCAAGACGCTTGATAAGTTTTTTCAATGAGTACATACCTTGACAAGATTTTGAAGTAGTTCAAAATGGAACAGTCAAAGAAAGAGTTCTTGCCTGTGTTACAAGGTATGAAATTGAGTAAGACAAAAAACCCGACCACGGTAGAAGATAGAAAGAGAATGAAAATCATTCCCTATGCCTTGGCCATAGGTTCTATAAAGTATGCCATGCTGTGTACCAGATCTATTGTATACCCTACACTAATTTTGGCAAGGGAGTACAATAGTGATCTAGGAGTAGATCACTGAACAGCGGTCAAAATTATCCTTAGTGGAATAAGGATATGTTTCTCGATAATGGAGGTGACAAAAGGTTCGTCGTAAAGGGTTACGTCGATGCAAGTTTTGACACTGATCCAGATGACTCTAAGTCTTAATCTGGATACATATTGAAAGTGGGAGCAATTAGCTAGAGTAGCTCCATGCAGAGCATTGTAGACATAGAATTTGCAAAATACTTACGGATTTGAATGTGACAGACCATTTGACTAAAATTATCTCACAAGCAAAACATGATCACACCGTAATACTCTTTGGGTGTTAATCACATAGCGATGTGAACTAGATTATTGACTCTAGTAAACCCTTTGGGTGTTGGTCACATGATGATGTGAACTATGGGTGTTAATCACATGGTGATGTGAATTATTGGTGTTAAATCACATGGCGATGTGAACCAGATTATTGACTCTAGTGCAAGTGGGAGACTGAAGGAAATTTGCCCTAGAGGCAATAATAAAGTATTATTTATTTCCTTATTTTGTGACAAATGTTTATTATTCATGCTATAATTGTATTAACCGGAAACATAATACATGTGTGAATACATAGACAAACAGAGTGTCACTAGTATGCCTCTAATTGACTAGCTCGTTAGTTAAAGATGGTTATGTTTCCTAACCATAGACATGAGTTGTCATTTGATTAACGAGATCACATCATTAGGAGAATGATGTGATTGACTTGACCCATTCCATTAGCTTAGCACTCGATCATTTAGTATGTTGCTATTGCTTTCTTCATGACTTATACATGTTCCTATGACTATGAGATTATGCAACTCCCGTTTGCCAGAGGAACACTTTGTGTGCTACCAAACGTCACAACGTAACTGGGTGATTATAAAGGAGCTCTATAGGTGTCTCCAAAGGTACATGTTGGGTTGGCGTATTTCTAGATTAGGATTTGTCACTCCGATTGTCGGAGAGGTATCTCTGGGCCCTCTCTGTAATGCACATCACTTAAGCCTTGCAAGCATTGCAACTAATGAGTTAGTTGCAGGATGATGCATTACGGAACGAGTAAAGAGACTTGCCGGTAACGAGATTGAACTAGGTATTGAGATACCAACGATCGAATCTCGGGCAAGTAACATACCGATGACAAAGGGAACAACGTATGTTGTTATGCGGTCTGACCGATAAAGATCTTCGTAGAATATGTGGGAGCCAATATGAGCATCCAGGCTCCGCTATTGGTTATTGTAGCGACCAAACCTCAAACAGTCTGATCTCTATGCTCAGTGTCATCCCTGGATCAGTAATGCTGACACCACACAGTACTCGGAGGATTTATAATAGAGTAGCAATCACACACTTATTACAATCGAATGTCTCAAGAGAGAACTTAATAAAATAAATATAGCTTAAGGCCATCTAATACGATAACAGCGGAAGGCTTGGAAGAATAAGCGAGTCCATCAACTCCAACGGCATCACCGAGTATAGAACCACGACCTAAGCACCTTACTGTCGTTCGAAAAGTCTCGCAACATGAAACGTTGCAGCCCAAAACGGGTCAAGACATGGAATATGGCAATGTAACACATAGAGAATAATAATGGAATAAACTATACTACATGCATATTTGGCTGGTGGAAAGCTCTATGGTTACAGTTTTGCGTAAATCCAATTTCCCTACTACAAAGGAACAAATTTGTTTAACTATCATGGTGGTTGTTAAACATTGAGAATGGTTGACAGCATTCTCAATCCCAATTAAAAGTACTCATTAACAAACCCAACAATATTAATTAGAAGTAACATGTTGAGATTCACATGATATCCAAGTACTAGATACTCAAGATGTCCATAACCGGGACACGGCTAATCATGATCGGTTTATACACTCTCTGAGAGGTTTGCGATTTTCCCCACAAGACTCGATCGCCTCCGTTGGATTCCTCGACTACACGGTGTTTGAGAAACGGATGACCGAGACATAGTCTTTCTAAGCGCTAGCACCTTACATAGGGTAGACCGGTACACCTACTTTCCCCTACATCTGCTAGTCTACCCGTAAGAGTTCGCACAACTTAATCAACTATGCCAGAGCCCATAATGGCTTGTGGCTGCACACGTAAGTTTCTAGCATGAATAATCTTATGATCCCTTTGAGCACAGGTGGCGATCCAGAAGAAATCTGAGCAAGTCTCGATGGAAACCAGTGCCTCAATCCACCCAGATGTGTGTTTAAGTTGCCACCTTAAATAAACCATTAATTAACAATCTCACATCTGTCATGGATACACTCACCCAATCCACGTCTACTAGCATAGCATGGCAATATAAGCAAACGTAGAAGTAACTCCCAAGGGTTTGAAATGAAACAGGTAATAGGTACTACCTCAACTACTTCCCATCCCACAGTTTAATTAGATCCTAATCATGCAATGTTTGAGGATTGATGTAATGCAATAAAAACTGGGTATGAGAAAAAGTATGATCAAAGTGTTACTTGCCTTGTCGATGATCCATGAAACCTAGAGACTCAAGTAACAGTGGCGACCGTGTTCTATCGCAGACAAACAAACAAGCATACAATAAGTACTCATCTAATGCACAGGTAAAACTCAAACAAAATATCTAACCAGATAGTTCAACTTAAGTACTCCGGTTTGCAAAAAGAAACAAAGCAAACGAAGCAACGGAGAACAAACGGCGAAAGAAAACAGCTCCGTATTACTAATCTGGATCTAGGTCAAATTTTACAGTAGCAAAAACTTGTTCAAGTTGGTTATTCGGAAATAGGGTTTCGAGACGAAACTCCGGGCGCTTGAATTGCCTGATTCCGATAAACGAGCGAAAAGTTATACTAAAACGAAAATCGGATCAGAAATCACGATCAGAAAAATCATGGATTAAATCCGAGAAAAAGAAAAACGACGAACGGGCTAACGAACGAACGTTCGTTAACTAAACTAATCTGACGAACTCGTTCGTTTAAACGAACTAACGGACGAACGTTCGCTAATTAACCTAAACCGAAAAAAAAACCGAAACTAAAAAAACCGAAATCTAAAAAAACCGAAAATAAACCGGAATAAAAACCGCCCGGTTTAAAAAAAACGGCGGCACGCGGATCGAGGCGGCGGCGAACCTCGGCGGCGGCGGCGGCGGGTGGTGGCGGTGGCGGATCTGGTGGCGTGGTTAGGGTTTTGCCATGGGCTACTGGTGGGGCGTGATCGGCTATCTTATGTGGCCATGGAGGTGGGTGGCAAGGCGGTGGGCGGCGGTGACGCTGGGGACGGGTCGGCGGCTATTTATGATGCGCCCCCCGAGCGGAGTCCCGCTCAGGCACGGCCCAAAGGCAGTTCACTTTTTTTCAAAATAATTACGCTTGAAAAAAAAACAAAAGAAATACTAAACTGACTCCAAAAATCTCGAAATAAATTTTCCCCGGCTTCTAAAATCAAGCCAGACTAGATGAACATTTATTTGGGGCCTAAATGCAATTTTGAAAAACGCGCATTTTTCCTAAATTCAAATAAAAAGGCGAAAAACTCCAAAATAAAATCTTATTTGATTTTTTTTATTAAATCTTCATTATTTCTTTATTTTGGGAATGTCATTTTATTCCCTCTCTCATATTTTGATAGTAGAAATAATTGGAGATAAAATAAATAAAATCAAATGATCCTATTTTCAAAATTTGAGAAAACTCAAATATGAAAATAACGTAATCCCCAACTCTCTCTGTGGGTCCTTGAGTTGCGTAGGATTTCTAGGATCGAGCCAACAATGCAATAAAAATATGATATGCAAGATGATCTATGTATAACATTCCAAATTGAAAATTTGGGATGTTATAGTTATTGGCCGGAGACGTGTCTCGGTCATGTCTACATAGTTCTCGAACCCGTAGGGTCCGCACGCTTAAAGTTACGATGACAGTTATATTATGAGTTTATGTGATTTGATGTACCGAAGGTAGTTCAGAGTCCCGGATGAGATCGGGGACATGACGAGGAGTCTCGAAATGGTCGAGACGTAAAGATCGATATATTGAACGACTATATTCAGACACCGGAAAGGTTCCGAGTGAATCGGGTATTTTCGGGAGTACCGGGGAGTTACGGGAATTCGTATTGGGCCTTAATAATGGGACATACGGGAAAGGAGAGAAAGGCCTCACAGGGTGGCCGCACCCCTCCCCATGGGCTGGTCCGAATTGGACTAGGGAGGGGGGCGCCCCCTTCCTTCCTTCTCCTTTTCCCTTCCCTTTCCTTCCCTCCTACTCCTACTACTTGGAAGGGCTCCTAGTTCTACTAGGAAAGGGGGAATCCTACTCCCGGTGGGAGTAGGACTCCCCTAGGGCGCGCCATAGAGAGGGCCGGCCCTCCCCCTCCTCCACTCCTTTATATACGGGGCAGGGGGCACCCCATAGACACAACAATTGATCGTTTGATCTTTTAGCCGTGTGCGGTGCCCCCCTCCACCATAGTCCACCTCGACATCAGAAGCGGTGCTTAGGCGAAGCCTGCGTCGGTAGAACATCATCATCGCCACCACGCCGTCCGCTAAACTAAACTCTCCTCAACACTCGGTGGATCGGAGTTCGAGGGACGCCATCGGGCTGAACGTGTGCTGAACTCGGAGGTGCCGACGTTCGGTCGGATCGTGAAGACGCATAACTACATCAACCGCGTTGTGCTAACGCTTCGCTTTCGGTCTCACAGTACGTGGACAACACTCTCCCCTCTCGTTGCTATGCATCACCATGATCTTGCGTGTGCGTAGGAATTTTTTTGAAATTACTACATTCCCCAACATCATGAAAGATCGGCCCCTAGGGTTCTACCCTACATCAGGGAGTCGGCCGTCCCCAGAAGCCGCGAGAAGTCAGAGAGGGCGGCTTCAGCCATGCCACCCGGGTCGGTGACAATGGTATCATCAATGTGCCCTTTCCTATGATGAAGAGGATGGCTGGCGCGCTACTCACGGAATGATATGAAGCTTGTCCATCACGCGTTCAACGTCCCGCTGTTTCCCCCAGCAGTGCCCTGCTGCGAAAATATATTCCATTTGAGGATAACATTTTTTGTGGGTTCATTTGAAGATAACATTAGTCGGATGTAACGAGAAAACGGATTCGATAGTGATTTGATTACGGATGTGCCAAAATGCCCTCAACATTGTACCCACACAGTGCAACAGAATACATTTGTTGGCACCCGTTGTGCATGGAGAATCTCTAGCAAGTACCTACCCGAGAGTGGATTCCATGCTTGTTCAAAAGTTTCTCTCACTGCACCCCACGCAAAACGTGCAAGATGGCAGCAAAAAAGACATGATTAGCAACTTCCAGAGTAGCACAGATCGCACAAGTGCCCGTGGCTGGCCCTGCCTCTTGGCCACATTGACAATGGTTGGATAGATGGTTCCTAAACAACTACCGTAAAAAGATTTCACTTTAAGCGACAGTGCCTTCATCCAAAGTCGCCAAGCCACGTCTAGGGCATGACTTTGTGTAAACTTCTCGACATAGATATAACCAAAAATTGTCAAGAAGCGAAAAGTTTCCAAGAAACCTCGTCCAGTGACGGATCTAAGACAATGGTACTAAGACAAGTGCGCAAGGAGTCACACTCCTTCCCCTCCACCGGCGTTAGCTCACGACGAAACTAGATCGCCTGCGGGGAGACACCACATGCCTCGACAACCGTGATATCTGGATTAGTGGCCGCAATGAACAACACCCGGTGGTTCGCCCAGAGTGGTTCCGCATCTAGACAACCATCATGCCAGAACTTGATAGATTTGTCATCGTGGGCCTGGAACCTCGCGCCTCAAGAGAACGCGGGTTTCACCGCTTGGATCTCATTCCAGAAAGGCAACCCGTGCGACGCAGCTTTAAAAAATGTTCTGTGTGGGAAGTACTTAATTTCCAGTAACTTGGCCCACATGCCCACCACGTTGATCACAAGCTTCCGAATCCACTTTGAAAGGAGGGAAACATTCATAACTTTTGAATTGGTGACCCCCAAGCCTTCGTATTTGATCTACAACCCGCTGTCCACTTTACCATGTGATACTTACGTTTGGGTTCTACTCCTTCCCAAAAGAATCAGGACCTGGGAATGTCTAACTTCATGTGAACCCCATCCGTGAGAAAAAAGATGCCTATAGAGAAGATGGGCAGAGAGGACAGACTCAAGTAGTGAGCTAATCGTGCCTAGCCCTGAAGGACATAAATTTGCCACGCCCGGGGCACACCCTACCTGCCACCTTCGAATATAGCACCTCCCATCTGAGGATTGAGAAGTGTTCGTTTGAAATGGGGAGCCCAAGGTATTTAATGGGAAATTTGCCTAGCCTGCTGATATTTCCATTTTACATCATTATTTTCTACTGTAATTTAGCTTACTCTAATAATATATTTCACATTATGGTGCAAATTCGAATGTCTTTTCTCTCTTAAGATGCAAGTTATACCAAGAGAGATAGATTGCCGCCAGCCGGAATTCTGGACCTAAAATATCAACAATAGAGAAACAATCCTCTGGAGCTCAAAATGAAGAATGATTTTTCGAGAATTCTTTTGGAATATATGACGAATTACATAGCAAAGATATGTCAGAGGGGGTCCACCAGCCAGCCACAAGGGTAGGTGGCACCGTGTTAGGGCATATTTCTCCCTTAGAGGTTTTGGTGATTGATGATAATTCTTTTTACGGACTAATCGTGTGTATTGAGCATTTCATATATCCTATCATATGGTACAAGACAATTTATTCCCCTCAGTGTTATAGAGTGAAGACGGTTATTTTTGGCGATTCTTTTTTGGTGGTATTTGAGTCATAGGAAATCCGTACTATTAAGAGGGTGTCCGCATTGGAGAGGCATGGGTGGGGTCAACACGTACACGTTCACTTATGCACCCACTTTTCCTCCCGGCAACATGGTGATTTGCCCTGGTAAAACCAGTTTACCAAATGTTGATCCTTGATTTTTTGAGTTTTTGCCCCCTCGGAATATTCCTATATAAACCTCCCAAAACCTCCTCTACCAAACAAGGCATGCAGGGAAGGGGATCACAACCCCCCCCCCCCCCCCCCCCCAATCTCGAACCTCTTTTGGGCTGAAAAACCACCCCCACCAAATGGGGCCTTCAAGTATTTCATCCAACTAAGATTTAAAAGCCATATATTTTTGGGAGTGTGTAGAACTCATCTAAATGAGATATAGTTTGCTCTCATTAGCTGTCATTAGCTAACATCATCTTTGTGGTTAACTTACTGATTTTTTGGGTAATCAACTGATATGTGTGATTGATGTCATCAGATTGCTCGGGCCAGCCCAATTGATTGGGGAAACACGCGTGGAGAAACATACCACGTCGCTAGTCGGGTAATGAGCGTAATGCAAGCACGCAACAAAAAGTAGTTACATTTCACCTAAGAAAGTGGTTACATGTTTTGAAGGGAAGAAAGCCACTATAGTTTTTGCACTAGTGTATGATATAAGTTAATAAATATATATAGCTTACGAAGGAAATGTCCAAAATGTACTATTTGTTAACCATAATATATAGAAAATTTGCCTGGATTTTTAAAACAATTCAAGAGTTTTAAAAATTCAACAAATTTTTTAAAATATTGCTGAATTGAAAAATGTTGAAGACTTTGTGAAAAATGTTCATGAACTTGAAAATTGTTCAGGAATTTGACAAATATTAGAGAATTTCGAAAATCTCCATGAATTTGAAAAATATTTGCCAATTTATAAAAATCTTAATCGTAGTCGGCTGAAAAATAGCTTGCGGTTGCTACCCCTAAAAACATGTAGTCGCAACCTCCCTTGAAAACATGTAATTGTGACTCCATTTGAAAATATGCAGTTGTGATCCCCCTTAAACACATGCAGTTGCGACCCCATTTGAAAACATGCAGTTGCAACTCCGTTTGGAAACTTACTGTTGCGACACTCCTTGAACACATGCCGTTTCGACTATATTGAAGCCGTGCACTTGCGACCTCCTTAAAGGCGTGCAATTATGACCACATTTGAAAACTTGTGGTTTCGACCCCCTTTGAAAACTTGTATTCCGAAACCAATTAAAAGACTTGTATTTGCAAACCCATTTCGAAACTTCCAGTTGAGACCCTCTTGAAAATTTACAATTATGACCCCTTAAAACATGTAGTTGTGATGCTATTTTAAAACTTGTAGTTACAACCCTCTTGAAAATTTACAATAGCAATCCAATTTGAAAAGGGTCAACTATGACTCACTTGAATACATATAGTTGCAACCGCAGTTGAAAACTTGTAGTTGCGACACCCTCCCCCCTCTAAACTTGCAATTGCGACCCTATTTAAAAGCTTGTAAATGTGACCCTATTTCAAAACTTACAGTTAGAACCCTTCAAAATTTGATGCTGTGACTCTTTAAAAAAAACTTGCAATTGCTAAACAGACAAACAAAGAATACGAGAAAATAAAAAAAAGTGTCCCGTCAAACCCCCTAAAGGAAGCCATTCCTGGCACAAGACACTGAAACACGCCCGCGTGCGAGCTAGCCCGCGCTAATAAAACAAAAAAGTACACACATGAGAAAAAAAGTAAAACCCGAATAAAGAAAAACAAATGATACATCTCATCCGATTATAAATTAATTACAAAGTGTTTACCTATAAAATTGGTCAAAACAAAAATTAAGAAAATATTGATAGAGAAAAACTACATAAAGAAAAAACAGGAAAGTACCTAATGATAACGACGAAATCAAAATGAAGTTTAAAGACACGTGGTAAGTTTAACAAGAGTACCAAATGATAATGATATGTGGTAAGTTTTTTGGGTAATCAACTGAGTATGTGTGATTGATGTCATCAGATCGATCGGGCCAGCCCAATCGATCGGGATACACATGGAGAAACATACCACGTCGCTAGCCGGGTAATGAGCGTTAGCCATAAAAGAAATGCAAACACACAACAAAAAGTAGTTACATTTTACCTAGAAAAAAGTGGTTACATTTTTTGAAGGGAAACAAGCCACTATAGTTCTTGCACTAGTATATGATATAAATTAATAAATATATAGAGCTTTCGAAGGAAATGTCCAAAATCTACCATTTGTTAACCATAATATCTATAAAATTTGCATGGATTTCTAAAACAATTCAAGAGTTTTAAAAAATCTACAATTTTTTAACATGTTCATGAATTTAAAAATGTTGAAGACTTTGGGGAAAAAATCATGAACTTGAAAATTATTCAGGAATTTGACAAATATTAGCGAATTTGGAAAATCTCCATGAATTTGAAAAATATTTGTTAATTTAAAAAAATGTTAATCGTAGTTGGCTGAAAAATAACTTGCGATTGCTTCCCCTGAAAACATGTAGTTGCGACCTCCCTTGAAAACATGTAATTGTAACTCCATTTGAAAATATATAGTTACGATCCCTTTGAACACATGCAGTTGCAACTCCGTTTGAAAATTTGCTGTTGCGACCCTCCTTGAACATATGCAGTTGCGACTAAAGCCTTGCACTTGTGACCTTCTTAAAGGCATGTAATTACGACCACATTTGAAAACTTGTTTTTTCGACCCCCTTTGAAAACTTGTATTCCGAACCAATTAAAAAACTTGTATTTGCAAACCCATTTCAAAACTTCCAGTTGCGACCCTCTTGAAAATTTACAATTATGACCCCTTAAAACATGCCGTTGTGATGCTATTTTAAAACTTGTAGTTGTGTCCCTCTTAAAAATTTACAGTGTCAATTCAATTTGAAAACATTCAACTATGACTCTCTTGAAAACATATAGTTGCGACCTCACTTGAAAACCTGTAGTTGCCCCCCCCCCCCCCAGCCCACCTGAAAACTTGCAATTGTGATCCTTTTTAAAAGCTTGCCATTGTGACCCCTTAAAACTTGTAAATGTGACCAATTTCAAAACTTATAGTTTGAACCCTTCAAATTTTGATGCTGAGACCATTTTAAAAAACTTGCAATTGCCAAACAAACAAACAAATAATACGAGAAAATAAAAAATGCCCCGTCAAACCCCCTAAAAGAAATCATTCCTGGCACAAGACAGTGAAACACGTGGACGTGCGAGCTAGCCCGCGCTAATAAAACTAAAAAAACACAAATGAGAAAAAAAAGGAAAACTCAAATAAAGAAAGACAAATGATATATCTTATCAGATTATAAATTAATTACAAAGTGTTTACATATAAAAAAGTGGTCAAAACAAAAATTAAGAAAATATTGATAGAGAAAAAATACATAAAGAAAAAACAAGGAAGTACCAAATGATAACAATGAAAACATAATGAAAGTCAAAATAAAAGAAAAACTCATCGTGTTTCTGCATCTCTTCCACTGTAGTATAGCCCAGGACAACAACAAAAATGAAAAAAATAAAACTAGCATTGAAAAGAGAGCTCCGCGTTATGGGGAGCTCCTTTTTTTAGAACTGCATCCTTTATTAAATGTTAATATTCACGGGGATACAAATAACATCAGGCAAAACAGAAAAGCCACACATGGCGCCCGGTTGAGAGAGAGGAAGCAGCCTTGACAAGGGAGTGCGCCTCTCCATTGTGTTGTCGTCGCTCGTGGATGAACTTGATGTCTCAGAAAGAACGCCGAAGATGGTCGATCTCTCGCATAATAGTAACATAAGAGCAGGGAACTCCGGAATCAATGTTGGTTACCACTTGAACGCAATCTGATGCGATGTACACTGAATCAACATCCAGATCCGTGGCTAAAGATAGAGCCTCTTTGCACGCTTGAGCTTCTAGGCTTGCTGGGTCCACGAGTCCTTCAAAAACAACGACAAAAGCTCCTAGATACAGACCACTCTGGTCCCTACAGACCACCGCAGCCGCACCCCTGGTGCCATTCCTGGAAAAGCCGCCGTCAACATTCATTTTCACCTCGTGAGCTACAGGCCGCAGCCATGTATTAGGGCTCCTTGCAGAACCAGTCACACATAGGTCCTCATTCCTCACATGCAGGTCCGTCGTGACATGCAAATCCCTGGCTGCAGTTGTGTGACGAGTGGGAGCCAACTCAAGCTCTTGCACAAATTTCTCAATAAAATAGTGGGTGCTCATTGGACTTTGGTACTGATCATCATGAATAGCACGTCGCCGAGCCCACCATATTTCCCACATCGTAACGAGGACTCGTGGACCCAGGGAGCTCCTATGTGCCGCATTCTGCGGCAAATACATGCCCCCCATCTCACAGGGTGCACCCCGATTGGGCCAGCCCATTGCGGTGAGCTGCGAATGTGTTGGTGAAAAATCGCAAAAAGTTCATTTGCAGCAAGTGGGATACGAACTCGCGACTGCCTACTCATGCGCGCTTGCTGCCACCACAACGACCGAAGAGATCTAGTGACAGATATGCATCGCAACAATTAAAAACTAATAGCAGTAGCCAATGCTCTCATTAGATGGGCCAAGCCCAAACTTTGTGCTTGTTTCGGTTGGCTGTACCGGGAGCTAACACTATTTGAAAAGAATCCCAAACAATATTCCAAAGTTTGAATTATTTTCTGAACTTACAAACAGTTGTCTAAAATGGCAAGCACACTTTGAAATTTCCTTACTTTTTTTGTAAACATGAACATTTTTCAGAATTTGTGAAAAAAAATTCAAAATGGGAACAATTTCAAAACTCATGAACATATTTTGAATTTTGAGACCAAATTTCTGATAAGAGAACAATTTTGAAGATCCCAAACAAATTTCCAACGTGATTTTTTTGAAACGTGACAAAAATTTGAAAACAAGAATAGTTTCGGAAATTTGTGAACAATTTTTGTAAATAGGAACATTTTTCGAAATCCCGGTCATTATTTCAAAAGTTCTGAAAATTATGAACAAAAACATTCTGATTTTTTTCGAAAAAAGAGAACATTTTCTGAAATGCACAGATTCTTATTGAAAATGCAAACATTATTGAATTTCTGAACGATTTTGGAGAAAATAAATATTTTCTTGAAATCCTTTTCATTATTTGAAAAGTTCTGAAAATTCTGAACGAAAACATTCCCAACAATTTTTGAAAAATGAGAATTGTTTTAATGTCCCGAGCAAAATTTTAAAAATGCGAACATTATTTGAATTTATGAGCAATTTTTTAAAACACGGCCATTTTTTAAATTTTGAAATTTTTTGGAAGCATGATTTTTTTAAGTTTCCTAACAATTTTTGAAACATGAAATGTTTTGAAAATTAGAAATATACTTGAAAAGTGAAAAAGGAGCTAAAAAGGGGAAAACAGAAACAATAAAGGAAAAGAAAAGAAAGAAGAAAGAAAAAGAGAAAAAGGAAAAAAAATGAAATACCAAAAAGAAACAGGAAAATCGGTGAATGAAAAATAACCGATTCAAGGAACCTTCTTGACGGTTTTCAAAACCAGAAAAAACACGACTGGGAGACTCTAGAAGGTTCCCATAACCGGAAAACGCTGCAACACGTTAATAGGCTGGCCCAGGTCGCCCGTCGATCGCGAGCTCTATGCGTTGCGTCGAGAGTTCAACACACATAGCGGCAAATGGGGAATTGCGGTGTTATGTGCCCGCTGGGAACTGGCGCTCAGGCACATACAACACATACAACACATTAACAGTCGCGTAAATGGCGATCCCTGGCGTGAGCCACGTCATCACAGGCGAACCGTTCTGGAAGGCCAATCGGGATCGGGAGAGAGCTTTCCGCCCGGCCAATTGCGTTACCGTGCGTGAGAAGAAAAAAAAAGCGATAAAAAATGCCGCTGGATAGCACCTCCCCCAAGTAGGAGCAATCGGTGGTTGCTCCGATCCCGCAGCCTTCCTCATCCCTCTTCCTCGATCCTCCCTCCACCACCAGCCGCCGCTACCACTCCTCCATGGCTCCATCCCTCCTCTTCGTCCGATGGAGGCGACCGACTTTGCTCCGTCTCGAGCTGCTGGTTTTCTCTTCTCCCCGGACAACCAGCGCATGAAAGAGAAGATGAGAGAGGAGGGAGAGGGAGAGGGAGAGAGAGAAGGAAGGAGAGGAGGGAGAAAGAGAGAGGAAAGAGAAGAGGGAGGTACGACGGCGGACGGGGTAGGTTCACAGGCCGGCGCCGGCGAGGTCGGGCGTGGTCTCGCGGTCGGTGGTGGCTCGATCCACTCCTGGATCGGGGGCCTCCCGTCCGCGCCGCAGCGCCGCCGGCATGGAGGCCCGGGCTCGGGCAGCCACTGCCCTCCTTCTCTCTATTGTTCGCTGCTTGCAGATTCCTTTCATCTTGTGCTTTATTCTCATATGTGTTTCCCATCTCGTAGATCATGGGGAAGTGAGTGGGCGGATCATCCTTGTTTGCTAACCGTGCACGTGGTAATCCTCTTCGTTTCATCCAAACTCGTCTTCGTCCGGCATTCAGTTGCGGTTCTTGTCGCCTTATTCAAGTGTAATATCATTGTTTTTTTATTTTGATTTGGTGACGTTTCTGTGTTCTTCGGTTGCTGCTCACCACCTGTTTGTGTTTATGCATCGCCAGAATATTTGTCTGTTCTAATAGTGTTGCTTTGTTGGTTAGGCATCTTGTTCGTTGGTGATTGGGTTCTCGGGTTAGCTTGTGTTTCTCATCCAGGTATGCCTACGCACAATTTTCATGCCTTTCCCATAACATGATGATCCTGATGCTGTTCATATTGTTACTGGATCCCACGATTAAATTCCTTTAGTACTATTAGTAGGTGCGCACGATATGAGCTCAAATGATCATGCCCATGATATGAGCTTAAATGATCATGCCCATGATATGAGCTCAACTGATCCTGCCGCGGATCGCACTGCTGCGCGTGACCGTTCTGTGGCTCGACGACGCAATAGAGTCTCAGCGCAAATCGCACTGTTTCAGGGTTCGTGCTTGTTTGGTTTCATGATCTGTCTTCCTTGCTTGCTCGCCTGCCTTTACACTATGTTTGACCTTTCTGATTGTCGTGGATTTGTATTCGTTTAGATGCGTTTAGTGCCGGTCGTGTTACTTCCTCTGTCCCTGCAAACATGCTGTTTGTAGGTGCGTGTACCACACTTCGACACAACCATGCTTCGCCTTCCACAATTTAAGAACGATCTTAACATGAGTGGCACAGTAGGTGGCAGTTACTTTCCGGTTGTGATGAGGACATCAATACCATTGTTACACCCACAGCCCCTACTGCTACATATACTGGACCAATTACTAGAGCTCGCGCACGCCAATTAAATTATCAGATACTTTCGTTTCTTGGTAATGATTCTAATGTTCATGAGAATATGATGCTGCCTAAATTGGATACATTTGTTTTGCTTACAAATGAAGGCCCTAGCTTGGAGAAGGATGGACATTGGAGCAAGAACAAGCATGGAGATAATGCCATGCGCAAGGGGAACAAGAACGGAGTAACAAGTGATGATTTCAGGACTTTGAAGCCACCATAATGGGTGCATGAAGCCTTGGACGAAATATACAAGATGCTACATCATAAATGTCGTCCCGAGGCTATTCTAGGTGCCGCGTCACCTTATTAGTGGGCCAGGCCCTTGTAATTTCGAAATACACAAGTATAGGCTATTTTTAGAGTCCGTATGTGTGGGGAAACAAGAGATAGGGTTGATTTCGGACCCCTCCACCAAGGGCCACGAAATTCCCCCCTCTTCCTCCATATATACAGCCCTTAGGGCACCGTTTAAACCTTGGGTTTTGTTTAGATTAAAAGTTCGCCATAGCTGCAACTTCGCGTTTCGTTTGTGTTCAACGACCGGACAAAGGCGCCACAGAACCCCACCTTGATCAATAAAGCTTTCATCTTATATTCGCAATATCCAGATTGCAATCTCAGTTTCTTGCTTGTTCTTCGTTTGCTCGCAGGAAACAGACCCTCGTGGTCAGGTTGATCGTGCTCCGGCGTGGTCAATAACCTCTCGGAGTTGGTTTAGCGATTGCTAAGGCGCGACGTCCTCGCACGTTCGTAGTCGGATCGTCAAAGTCGACTTCCTCCAAAGCGAAAACCAACATCTCATCGAAAGACGGGACACCTTAGCCTCTATCAGGTTGTCTCAGGTGCTTATAGCAGCGTTAGGCGTCAACAGCGAATGCGAAAGAGAAAGTTCTGTAAATGGGTTTCTTCAGGTATGTTTTCATTTCCTTGTCTTTGTGCCCGCTTAAAATATATAGAATACCTTAGTCAAACTGCAGTGAATAAAAGCATTCTGTTGATTTGAAGGATACCCATACCCAACTACATCGACATCTCAATCTTTGTTCTCTCCATAATACACTGAACTCTTAAAAGGTATAGAAACAATTCAGACTAAAACATGTTAAATGCTCTGTGTGCACCTTTGATGTCTCGTCTTTGCAGTCACACATAGGAAGAGATCATATCACGGTGCGCCTGAATACCGTTGCCAATTCTGTGGTGCAGTGTTTTGGTTCCATGAGAGATGCAAGGCTGAATCCTCTATGATTGAGCGCCGTATCCTATACAGGTTGTGCTGTAAGGGTGGTAAGGTCAAAATACCAGCGTTTAAAACCCCCCTCCTTTCCTATCAGAGTTTCTTAGATTCAATGGTGACTCACGGTGCAAGCACTTCTTGGATAGAATAAGGCACTATAATTCTCTTTTCACTTTTACTTCCATGGGAGCCGATGTCGACAAACACATTAATGGGGGTGATGGTCCTTATGTTTTTAAAATCCATGGTTTGGTATATCATCGTATAGGATCACTATTGCCCAACAGAGGTGCTACTCCAAAATTTGCTGAATTGTATATTCATGACACACATAATGAGGTGAGCAACAAAATTAATGCCGTGATGTCTGAAGATGGTGAAAAAGAGAGTGGTATTGATATAGCAATAGCTGATGGTCTAATGAAAATGCTTAATGAATTCAACCCTCTTGTGCAGACAGCAGGTCGGCTTCCTGTCGCCGCTCTGAACTGCAGGACTCGCTGGATGGATGTGAATGTGAGCAACCAAGCTATCAGGTGAGAATAGCCTCGTGTGGCTCTTTATATTTTTGAGCAGGTCAAGTGATTCTAGGAGACTCATATTCTGTTTCATTACTTTTTTATCTCCGATGTCTGGACTTTCTTTGAGGCTCATATTCTTTTTTTATTGTTCACAAGATAGGTTAGATTTTTGTGGCATATCACTATGAGGAAGCCGACAACCTGGATTGCCAATTACCTCCGCATGGTGCCCCATTTTTCGATGTCATGATTATCGAGAACCGGTGGATCATTTTGTAACTTATGCAGGTTATGTACACATTGAGAGTTTCTTCTGCTTGAGGCAGCCGTCGTCCACATGCTCCTCCTAAAGATCCTCCTTGTCACCACGGGTGGATGTCGGTGAGGCCAGCCTTCCCGGACTGGTATGGTATAATACCCATATTTCTCTGTAGGTGCATTCGGTTTTTGTCTTGAAGAACCAAGAACAATCCTGTTTTGCTAAGGGTGGCAATTTTACAAGCTTTGGTTCTAACATTAATGTGCCTGGTTTCAGCTATCTTCTCATGTTGCTGCAGCAACTTCATAAATTGTGACTTGAGACACCGCCCTGCGGATTACCATCAGTACTTACAAGAAAATGAGGTGAAAGCGAGTACAGTTGAAAGCTACCCTATGAATAATGGAGGATGCACCAGCAAGTCAATTAACTCCTCATCCTGCAAATCATGCCTGATCTTAGCTGAACTGAATCTTTGTGATATTAGCGACCACTTTTGTATTTCAAGACAAATCAACACCCAACCACCATCCACGGGTAAAATGTTGCATGTTTTCTTTTTTCTTTTGAGGAAAAATGTGGTATAATTTCAGTTGGTCCAGTATATAATTGCACAGGTTACACAATTTTTGCTCGCTTTGGTACCAATTACCAAGGGTAGTTTGTCCAAAAAGTTTGGATATGCGGGAGCTTTGTGCCCATTCGCAGAAACATTTTGAACACTCACACAGTTGGTTTTACAAATCAAAATAATTGTAATTTTGAAATTATGTGGGGAGCAGGGAACCTGAATCCCTTAAGGCCTGTCCCATCTCATGTTTGTAAGAAGTTACGGTATTGATTGGTTGGTTGTTTTTTTGTTTGCAGCAATGTGAAGCAAAAATTTCAGAGATTCAAGCATGCGAGTAAGTGTTGCCTATCCCTGTGATGTCTCTACTAACTTGTCGACGTTAATGATCTTCCCATTTAGTTTGTGCTTGTGTATACTACATACCGTGATGTATTCCAAGGACAATGTTTGGATGTTTGGTAGACGAATTTTCAGTTTTAATGCATCATGGACACTGGGACTGGGGATCAAGTAGAGAGGTGATAGAAGAAGGAATTTCTTCAAATGATGATTATTAACATTCTCGTATGCATTTTTAGTACCTTATGAAGGACATTTCAGCTGTCATTATTAACTTTAGTTTAACATAGATTGTTTGTGTCCTCCAGTGAAGTAACTTTTAGATTGATGTATCAGTACTTACAATTGTATTTGCTTCATTGCAGTGCTTGGTTTGAGGAGCTTCGCAAGCAGAGAGTTGCTGAATTGAAAAGGGAGGCGGCTCGGCGCCGCCGACTCCCCACCGGCCATCGAGCATGGGCACCGTCATGATACTTCTGTTATGCAGCTATTCTCTGAGGGCATGGTATATGGCCAAGCTGATTATAGAGAAGGGATACACGGATGCCCAGGTCATGAATGTCATCTTTGCGGTGCTTACCCATTCTGTAAGTTAGTGACCTCCATGCCTATCTGTAGTGTCATATTTTTAAAAGAGAAGGGATACACCGGAGATGAGCTGATTATAGAGAATGTGATTTAAAAGAACCATGCCAGAGGTTTTCTAGGGGCTGCTATTTTTTGTTGCTATCGGTAGTGTTATATTTTTAACCACTGTCGTTTGTCTGTGCTGTTAGAACGTTGTAGTATGATTAGTACATACAATAACGCTTAAAAGGAGTACCCTCGTAATGTCCAATAGCTATATTTACCTATGGCCAAATCACTTTTGCTGTATATAATCAAGGATCAACCTAGATCTAAGGATGTGTGTAAGCTAGATAAGTGCACACATCATCGCTCAGGAGGCGTGCCAATGGCACGCCCCAACCACTAGTCCCGTTCATGGGTCAGGAAAATAAAAGGCCGCGAGCGTTGGCTAGGCCTGGATTGTTTGCTCAAAAAAAATTCCTTGCTCGGTCAGTTTTTCATTTCCCTGGTTCACTCGGTTCGATGGTTCCCAGATGACCGACCGTTGACCTGGTCTGACACTGACAGTGCACTTTTTGACAAAGTTCATAAATTTTCTAAAAAAATCATGAATTTCAAAAAAGTTCATGTAATAAGAAAATCCATAAGTTGGAAAAACTTCTTAATTTGAAAAAATATCATGAATTGGATAAAAGTTCAAAAATTTGAAAAAATCACTAATTTTAAAACAATTCACGAATATAAAAACTTCATGAATTTGAAAAAAGTTCTCAAATACTAAGAAAAAGATTATAAAATTCGAAAAGTTCATGGATTTTTAAAAATCAAGAATTTAAAAAGTTCATAGATTTTGAAAAATATTCTCGGTTCATAAAAATTCATGGATCTCAAAAGTCCACATATAAGGAAAAGTCCACAAATTTGAGAAAAGTTCATGATAAGAAAAAAAAGTTCACAAAAATTTAAAAAGTTCACGAATTTGAAGAAAATTTTAAAGTTTGAAAAAATTCACGTATTTACAAAAAGGGAAAAAAAGCCAAACAAAACTGGTCCAAACAAAAAGAAACGAAAAAAAAAAGAATACTGGTTGGAAGCGGCAAATCCTAAACGGCGCTCTAAGCGCCCGCTACAGCTTTAACGGTACAAGGCGCACACCCCCCCGCTCCGCCATGGGCCAGCCCATTTCTCTTTTTTTTCCTTTTGTAAAAGTCTGCAAAAAATGGTGCTGTGTTGGATTTGAACCCGCGCCTTCGAGCTTCGGTGCAAGACACGCCAACAACGTCAGCCACACCACCTGCTCTGATAATGCACTGCTTCTTCTTCTGTTATCCCTTTTTTTTCGTTTTCTTTTTCTTTTCCGTTTTTCTTTTTTTTCATTTTTTTCCTTTTTTTCCTTTTTCTAATTCGATGCAAAAAAGTTCACCGAATATTATGAACAATTTTTCAAATTTGATGAACTTTTGCTAATTGGATGAACATTTTTTTCAATCGATGAACTTTTTTCAAATTTGACGCACTTTTTTCTAATAGGATGAACTTTTACTAAAATCCGTGAAATTTTCTTTTCAAAATCTATGAATATTTTTTCAATTTGGTGAACTTTTTTTCAAACTTGATGAACTTTTTTTAGGTCGGTGAACTTTTTAAAAATTCGATGAACTTTTTTTTTCAATTTCGATGAACTTTTCTTTAAGTCGGTGAACTTTTTTTAAAATTCGATGAACTTTTTTTACGTTCGTGAACTTTTTTTCAAAACCGATGAACTTTTTTTCAAAATCGGTGAATTTTTTTTTGAATCCATGAACTTTTTTTATTCATGATTCTTTATAAAATCTGTGAACTTTCAAAAATATTTCACATTGTTGTTCAAAAGAAATCATGTTTTTCTAAATGTTTTTAAATAATCCAAAAATCTACGTGGCTGCAGCGTTTTGTTCCCAAGTACTGCCGCGCTGAAATGTTTCATTTCTGCGGGGTAGCTCGAGTGGTTGGCTAACCATTTACTGGAGGCAAGCGACGCGGGTTCGATTCCACAGCAGTGCCATATGTTTTTGGTATTTTTACGGGCTACTGCATTGGATTGCTGCGTGTTCCTGGGCCGGGCCCATAACAGGAGCAGCGTGGGCGCCAGAAGGTCCAACCGGCATTGAAGGCGCCGGTTAGGAGCTCCCGTTGGAAGCTTCCTAAAGCCAGCAGCCGAACTCCGCTCTAATACCTTCAAATGGGCCGGCCCAAAGAGGGGAGGGAGTGCGTGAGTGCAGTAACTAACGGCTCTAAACGTCACTAAAGGCACCGAACAGGATAGCAACTAATTTAGGGGTACCCTTTGAGGCAGCCCCTCAGGGGTCACTTTTGATGGGTTGAGAGTGCGCCCAGCCATTGCCATGTTGGGCGCTCTCTCGGGATTATTTTTTATACGTTTTCAGGTTTTAGATTTTTGCCTGGTTTTCCCTAGGTTTTGGACAAAAATCTGAAGAAAAATTTTGAAAGAAAAAAAAGTATTTTTGTCTTTCGCCGGAGGCATAGATTTGCTTCTCGTGGAGGCACATGTTTACTTCTGCGAGAGGCATAGTTGTGCCTCTCGTAAAAGAAAAAAAAATACTTTTTTTCTTCCGCGAGAGGCACAACTTGTAAAGTGAGAAAAAACATATATTTTTTCTTTCATGAGAGACATAGACTTGCTTCTCATAGAGTCGCAGTTTAGCTTCCGCGAGAGGCAGAGATGTGCCTCTCGGCAAAAGGAAAGAAACACGTTATTTTCTTCCACGAGTGCCTCATGGATAAGAAAAAAAAACGGTTTTTCTTCCGCTAGAGGCACACATTTACTTATCGTGGAGGCACAGGTTTGCTTCCGCGAGAGGCACAGTTATGCCTCTTCGAAAAAAGAAAAAATCACGTTTTTTCCTTATGCGAGAGGCATAAATTTGCTTCCGTAAAAGGCAGTACTGTCTCTCAAAAATAGAAAAGGTGAGAAAAAATTGGCTTCCGGGTCGTTTTTCCTCTTACTTTTTGTTCTTGATTTTTTTGTAAGAAAAAGTTTTTCAAAACCTATTAACATGGGTTCTAGTGTCGAAGATCTTGGTGCAAGAAATCCGACGATAAAATGTTTCGCGATTTGGATACAGGGTTTAAGAGATAAATGTTTTGAATAAACGAATCTAATAAAAAGGAAAACTCCATAGTTGCGAAAAGTGGCGCACATGCAATGCGCTGTTTATTATAATCTGGAAGTGATCTTTGCAAGGGATACCCCTTAATTAGCAATGAAAAAAATAGCGCGCTATACAAAATAGCTTCGTCCCTGAAAATATGCTATTAGCGTGTTATAGCGTGCTATTGACGAAACATTGCACATTAATTAATTTAATGAAACAATTCTCTACACGCTATAGCGTGCTATTAAAGATGCTATAGCGCGCTATTTTTTTAGTGTTAATTAGTGATTTTGATCTAATAGAGATTTAGCGCAGTAAAGTCCAAACTTGTTTTAAAGGGCAATGAAAAAAAAAACTACTACTCTCTCTGTAAACAAATATAAGAGTGTTCAGATCACTAAAGTAGTGATCTAAACGCTCTTATATTTGTTTATGGAGGGAGTACACAAATGCCAGTCTGGCTTTGCTCACGCAAAAAAAAAAGAAAAAGAAAAAACACGACAGGAGAGTGAGACAACTGTACACGAACCTAAAAAAGCTGTACATGCATAAATCTCAGCCTCAGGCCTCAGCTAGCTAACAATTAGCAAAACCATGTATTTTTTAATTGAGATTGCTAAATCTCAGTCGACCGAGACTTAAGAAGTATCAATCGATGCTATATTTATAAGATCTTACATGAAGACATGTGTACAATTTTATTTTATTTTGTTATATGTTTTGTCATTTAACTGAGAGTTGGCTTTAGATCTAGTCACATCTATTTTTTAATTGTATATAAGGAAGATTTAGCCGCAAAAGAAAATGTTAGGAAGATAATTCCACCATGTCGTACTTCCAAGCCGCATATGATGGACGCCGCAGAAAAAGACCACATCCGCGTTAAGAGAAGAAAGGAGTAGTACAGTTCAGCCACGACAACTTGGCCTCGACGTACAACACAACCCTCTCATGTCTCGCATGAAGCTCATCTGCTTCCTCCTGCTCGTACTCGGAGCCGTAGGACTAGGAGCACTTGATCTCGTAGCCAGCGTGGTGGACGACCAGTTTGTGTACTCCGGCTTCGCCGGCGCCGGCCTCACGTTGGACGGCTCGGCCACGGTCACGCCAAGCGGCCTCCTCGAGCTGACCAACGGCTCGCTCCAGTTGAAAGGCCACGCCTTCCACCCTACTCCGCTCCGCTTCCGTGAGCTACCCAACGGCACGGTGCACTCCTTCGCCGCTTCGTTCGTGTTCGGCATCCTCTCCGCCTACCCCGACATGAGCGCGCACGGTATCGTCTTCGTCGTTGCTCCCACCACGGATTTCTCGACCGCGCTGGCGAGCCAGTACCTGGGCCTCGTCAACGTCCAGAACAACGGCCACGAGAGCAACCGCATCTTCGCCGTCGAGCTGGACACCTTGCAGCCGGACGAGTTCCGTGATATCAACAACAACCATGTGGGCGTTGACATCAACGGCCTCGTATCGCTGCAATCCAGCAACGCCGGCTACTACGTCGGCGGCGACAAGGAGCGCTTCGAGAACCTGACGCTCATAAAGGCATCTCCAGCCGTTGGCCCCTAAACCGCGCATCGGGGGCGTGATGCCCTCCAGTCGCGGCGCCCACAGTTAGTCAGAAAAGTCAAACACGGCGTAAAAACGACTCAAATTTAACGCAAACATCGGCGAGTTCATTCAAACTTAAACATATTTTACAAAAAAAAAACTACCACGGGCTACCCCCGCCGTCTCCCTCGCCGCCTGCCTCGCCGCCCGCCTCGCCGCCCGCCCACGCGGTTCTAAAGTTCTACATGCCGAGGAGGCTGTAGAACCGCGTGTAGTCACCGTCGTCGTCGTCATCGTCGTCGTCGTCGTCGTCGCCCCCGCCTCCGCCTCCGCCGTCCCTGCTGCATCCCTCACCCGGTTGGCGCGGCGGGTTGGACGGTCCGGGGGCGTTGTCGTCGTCGTCGTCGTCGTCGTCGTCGCTGTCGAGGACCATGACGCCGTGCTCGTCCTCGCGCCCACGCTTGCGGGCGGCGATCTCCTCGAGGGCAGCGCTGCGCCGACCATCTCGTCGCGGAGGTAGTCGTCCCGCGCCCACCGCATGGCGTCCTCGTCGGAGAGGCCGCACCGGGCTATCTCCTCGTACTCCGCGGGGAGGCCGGGCTCCGGCTTGGGCTCGACGAGGACGAAGCGGCCGGTGGGTGGAGAGGCGTTAGCGCCGCGCGGACGCCGGAGCTGCGGGTGCGTGGCGCTGACCGGGCGTGCCACAGGGCTCCGGCTTGACGGGCGGAGGCAGGCGAGAGCCGGACGAGAGGAGGACCCCGGTCTCCATGCGCCTCGGGGTCTGAGAGCTTCCGGCGGCGTGAGAAAGAAGGGGAGCGGGTACTCGAGGCGCGGCGTGTTGCCGCCCTCGATGTACTCGAGGACGGCCTCAACGGCGCCGCACGCCCACCACCGACGCAGCCGGGCGGCGTTGAGCTGCCGGAGGGCACGACGCCGTCGGTGGCCTCGAGCTGCCGGGCGGACGGCGGCGGAAGTAAGGTTCAGAGCGGGCTGTCGGGGACGTACCGTGTCCCCTCCCTCGCCGCACGCGGCAGGTTCGAGCGGATGCGTGCGATCTCCGCACGCCGCGCCGCGCCGGTGGGTACCGGGGGCACCGGCACGCCGCCCGCGCTGATCCTCCACGCCCCGGGCACCCGCATGTCCGGCGGGACCGGTACTCGGCCTCGTAAAGAAAGCGAGCCTCGTCTTCATGAAGATGGCGGCGGCGGCCGTTCGCCCGCGCGCGCCGTCGCTGGGAAGCGCTTCGGCCATGGGTGTGAATCGAGAAAGCGAAGAGAGGAGAGGAGAGGGAGGAACGACGACGGCGGGAGAGTGTGAGTCGCCGAGTGCGCCGGGGCGCGTCATATATAGGCCGAGGCGCGCGTGCCACAGTGTGTACGCGTGGCGGGCGAGGGAGGGCGAGGGACGCACGTCGTCCGGTCTTCACTGCACCGCCCGTGAGGCATCAATGGTGCAGGCTGACCGGTGCGGCAGCGCGCGGCAGCTTTGGCATTGATTCGCCGCGGAAAAGGAGGCGATGAGGACGACGGAGGGCCGAGAAGAGAGTCGTGTCGCTGACGCGGCGGGCCCGCCGCTTTTTCGCGCCAAAACAGTTCGCCCGGCGCCCCCCAGCGCGCCGGGTTCGGGCTGGGTCCGCCGGCGCTGTTTTCAGCCCAAACCGGCGAAAATCGGGCTCATGGGACACGACTGGACCGTTTTTTCGGCGCCGGCGCGAAAAAAACGTCTGGAAAGGCCTTCCTGGGACGCGGCTGGAGATGCCCTTGGCTCCGCTCGGCGTGGCCAAACCTGCCAAGCCACTGGTGTCGGCCACCTACAACTTATCTTCGGTGATCACGAGCACCGCATACGTGGGGTTCTTGTCAGCGACGGGCTCATTCGACTCGCGGCACTACGTGCTTGGCTGCAGTTTCCGCATGGGCAGCACTACTGCTCCGGCCATGAACATCGCCAAGCTGCCAACGTTGCCCCGTGAGGTCCCCAAGGCTCGGTCCAAGGTCCTGCAGATCGTCCTCCCAATAACATCTGCAGCGGTCGTACTCGCTCTGGGCACCGTCATCGTTCTTCTGTTGCGCAGGCGACGAAGGTACAGAGGCGTGCTTACAGAGGCGTGCTTACATTGGGAGGTCGAGTTCGGGCCGCACAGGTTTCCGTTCAAGGATCTACACCACGCCACCGAAGGATTTAACAGCAAGAACCTACTCGGCGTAGGGGGTTTCGGGCGAGTTTACAGAGGCGTGCTTCCAGATTGTAATGTGGAGATCGCAGTGAAGAGGGTGTCGCATGACTTCAGATAGGGCGTCAAGGAATTCATCGCAGAGGTTGTCAGCCTAGGACGCCTGCAACACTGCAACCTGGTGCGATTGCTTGGCTATTGCCGGCGGAAGGGGGAGCTCCTTTTGGTGTACGAGCACATGCCCAACGGGAGCCTTGACAAGCACCTATATGGCCATCAGGACGACAAGCCGACTCTCAAGTGGGCTCAGAGGTTTCAAATCATCAAAGGGATTGCATCTGGCTTGCTCTACCTCCACGAGGAGTGGGAGAGGGTGGTGGTCCACCGCGACATCAAGGCAAGCAACGTACTCCTCGATGACAAGATGAACGGGCGGCTGGGTGACTTCGGCCTGGCGAGGCTGTACGACCATGGCACCGACCCGCAAAGCACGCATGTGGTTGGCACCATAGGGTACATAGCCCCGGAGCTGGGGCGCACGAGCAAGGCAAGCCCCCTCACCGACGTGTTTGCCTTTGGGACCTTCCTTCTCGAGGTCACCTGCGGGCGAAGGCCCATCTTCCAAGACGCATGTGGCAACCAGGTTATGCTGGTGGACTGGGTGCTCGAGCATTGGCGTAGAGGGTCGCTCGCCGATGCAGTTGACACCAAGCTCCGAGGTGACTACAACATTGACGAGGCGTACCTCGTGCTCCAGCTAGGTCTGTCGTGCTCGCATCCGTTCGTCAACGCAAGACCTAACATGAGGCAAGTAATGCAATACCTCAGCAATGAGGTGCCACTGCCGCAACTCATGTCCACCAAAATGAGCTTTCAGACGCTTGCGATGATGCAGAACGAGGGTTTCGACTCATACATCCAGTCATCGTATTCGTTTTCCAAAGCAAGCGTTTCCACGACTTCTGTCCTCTCATGAGTGATAGCACATATCCTCTGCCTTCCAACAGACAGTTTGGACAAATTAAGTTTGCATTACCGGTTGCATTCACGTCCCTCTCTTAATTTAGATAGCCAAGGGAGCATGCATCGTCTTGTCATGACCTTTTTGGGACTGTCTATTTGTCAGATGTCTAAAAACAGTCACTTTGATCAAGGGCCACTAGATCTTCATCCAACGGCTGGAAATAGATTAGGGCACTATTCATCTTCAACCTCTAGCTTCTTCTTCCTCGCGTATCCTCCGGCCAAGCCAGCCCTAACCACCTACCTCCACCCCTGTAGCTGGCGGCTATCGCTACCTCGCCGCCTCTTCCTCCCCTCAACCTCCCCCCACCGCCATGCTGGTCGTCGCCCCGACCATCCCTCTAAGGCATGTACCGTGAACAATTCTGGTGATCCCTTGCACCGTACACCCCTAAGATAGATTGTGGGTTGCTGCTTCCCGGCGAATCTACATCCCCTCACTCCTAAGATAGATGCTAGGGTTGCTTCTTCTCCGACGAGCTCTGGCCTCCTCATCTCACCCACTCGAGAAGAAGGGAAAAGAGACTGGCGCCAAGAAATTTTTGGCAACTCAGGTTTAGCAAAACGGGACCTTTTTATTTATTAAGAACACGACCTCGCAAAAGAAGAGAAAAGGAACACATGCACTTTTTATTTACATATATAGATTCATCAAGAATACAAACATATTTTTTTACAAAGAGCACTTTTATTGACATATAAAGAAGCCTCAAGGATACAAACACAATGAGAATACATCCGACCTCTAAATTGCTAGAATGTAAACAACCAACACACTGACAAGCCCACAAGCACACGCGCGCACGCACACACACACACACACACACACACACACACACACACACACACACACACACACACACACACACACACACACACACACACACACACAAAGAGGATATTGATCAGCAATGACCTAGCAAAGTTATAAAAGACTAAAGGCCGCCTTCTTCAATATGAGTAAATTCATAGCCGAGAATTGTCACACTACTAGATTCTAGGATGATACTTGGTTGGGGGAGACGCCTCTAGCCTTGCAATATCCAATGTTATACAATATTGTACAACGTAAAGACGCTTTTGTAAGTATAATACTAGGTGTGGTTCCCCTAAACATTTAGTTCAGGCGGGTACTAGAAGGGGAACGGTGGGCTAGATGGCTACATCTACTGCATAGTTCATGGAGGTCAGCTCGTCTGATGTGCCAGATACCCTATATTGGAAGATGTTCTCAATAAAATCTATGTATATAGACTTGATTAACATTGGACCAATCCCAAAGTCACTTCATATTTGAAAAGTTAAGATGGCGTTAAAAATAAAGATATTTATATGGTTTGTGCACAAGGAAGTGATTCTCACTAAGAACAACTTGACAAAATGTAGATGGGAGGGGGGGGGGGTAGTAAACGGTGTTGTTTTTGTGATAAGGACGAAACAATCCAAGATCTCAAATGCTCATTAGCCAAATTATGTGGTGTAAAATACATGTGTCCTTTAATGTCTGTCCACCTAATAGTATCTCCAGTTTATTTGGGAATTTGTTAAATGGGTAGAGTCTAATACAGCGGCACATATCCGCGTCGGAGTTTGTGCATTATTTTGGAATATCTTGATCTCAACACATGAATGGGTGGTTCTTTACCAGAAAATGAGTAATGGAAGTAGTGGTTCGTTCTGATGGCTCTCTTAGAGAGTAAGTGGGGGTGGAGGGGTATATATAGGCGGCACCAAAAATCTGACTATTACAAGTCTTTAACCCAACTTGGTGACACCGATTCAAAAATCTCGGTGAGACCGACTAGTGCAAAAGACTTGACCGTTAGGCTTTTCGGTGAGACCGAACGGAACGACTCGGTGTGATCGAAGTGCAATGGCTAGGACAAGACTCCATTCCGGTAGTTTCGACCGTTTCATCTCGATAATTCCGAAATGAAATAACTTCACTACAGAAATTTAGTTAGGTCATCTCGGTGAGACCGAGATCCATATTAGTTGTACCGAAACATTAGGGTTTGGCATGTGGCATTGTATGAGGTCATCTCGGTTGGTTTGGATGGGAAGATTTCGACGAGACCTAGATGGACTTTTAGGGTTTTGGATAGATGTGATGTGGAGAAGTAGTTGATGATTTTTGGAGCAATATCACTAAGCACTTGAGCAATTGATTCATGAGCAAACCTCATCCCCTTTTAATAGTATTGGCTTTCCTATGGACTCAATGTGATCTTGGATCACTTAATCAAAAACGTAGAGTCTTGGAGCTTTTTCAATCCTTGTCCTTAGCATTTTGAGGGGTCCACAATCACTACTCCTTGCCATGCCAATCATTGATCTTCTCTAAAAGCTATTATCAATAAGCATTAGATCAATGACTTATATGCTGCTATTAATTACCAAAACCACCCAGAATTAGTTGCAGTTTCAGAATAAGATCAAAATTCATTATACTTTTTTTTACCAATGAACAGAGAACAACTGAAGGACTGCCTGACCCTGGTGTGTTGCCAGAAAACGATCATACGCTCGTCAGGACCATATGCTCTGCGTGGACGTGACCCCTCGCTGTGCCATGCACAACAAGTGGGTGCCTGATGTGATGGATAACGATGTTTGTGGTTCTCCACGCCACATATCCACTACTCCAAAGAAACCATCCCGGAAGACACCATAGTGACAAGAACCTGCGCAGGCAAGCCCCCGCTCTGTCAAACCGAGGCCAAGGGGTGAAAGCGTCCGAGGGGCGTTGTCCATGCGCAAGTTGTTACTGACTAGAAGAGACGTGTACCCAAGTGAACAACAACCGATTCCCTTCAACAATATAGCTCGATGGTTTACACATGTCTTGTGTAGAAAGCAGACATAAAAACAACAAAGATCATCCAACTAACCAGATTCGACAATGCCAACGTGAGTGATGCCTTGATGCCCATGTTGCACCGGCAATGGCACAAAATTCTCTAGGGGTGACAAAGCAAACAAACATGCTGAAGAAACTGAAGGAAATATTCCCTAGAGGCAATAATAAAGTTATTATTTATTTCCTTATATCATGATAAATGTTTATTGTTCATGCTAGAATTGTATTAACCGGAAACATAATACATGTGTGAATACATAGACAAACATATAGTCACTAGTATGCCTCTACTAGACTAGCTCATTAATCAAAGATGGTTATGTTTCCTAACCATAGACATGAGTTGTCATTTGATTAATGGGATCACATCATTAGGAGAATGATGTGATTGACATGACCCATTAAGTTAGCTTAGCACTTGGTCGTTTAGTATATTGCTATTGCTTTCTTCATGACCTATACATGTTCTGTAACTATGAGATTATGCAACTCCGTTTACGGAGGAACACTTTGGTACTACCAAGCGTCACAGCGAATCGGGTGATTATAAAGGAGTACTACAGGTGTCTCCAAAGGTACATGTTGGGTTGGCGTATTTCGAGATTAGGTTTTGTCACTCCGATTGTCGGAGAGGTATCTCTAGGCCTTCTCGGTAATACACATCACATAAGCCTTGCAAGCATTGCAACTAATAAGTTAGTTGTGAGATGATGTATTACGGAGCGAGTAAAGAGACTTGCCGTAGCGAGATTGAACTAGGTATTGGATACCGACGATCGAATCTCGGGTAAGTAACATACCGATGACAAAGGGAACAACGTATGTTGTTATGCGGTTTGACCGATAAAGATCTTCATAGAATATGTAGGAACCAATATGGGCATCCAGGTTCCGCTATTGGTTATTGACCGAGAATAGTTCTAGGTCATGTCTACATAGTTCTCGAACCCGTAGGGTCCCTTACGCTTAACGTTTCGATGACAGTTTATTATGAGTTTATAAGTTTTTATGTACGAAGGTTGTTGAGTCCGGATGTGATCACGGACATGACGAGGAGTCTCGAAATGGTCGAGACATAAAGATTGATATATTGGAAGCCTATATTTGGACTTGGAAGGTTCGGATGAAAACAGGATTTTTCGGAACAGGGGGTTACGGAACCCCGGGGTCAATGGGCCTTGATGGGCCATAAGGGAGAAGAGGAGGGCGGCCAGGGCAGGGCGCGCCCCCCCCTCTAGTCCGAATAGGACAAGGAGAAGGGGCGCGCCCTTCCCTCTTCCCTCCCCAAACCTAATCCAACTAGGAAGGGGAGTCCTACTCGGTGGGAGTAGGACTCCTCGGCGTGCCTCCTAGGGCGGCCGCACCCCCTTGCTCCTTTATATCTGAGGCAGGGGGCACCCATGACACACAAGTTGATCTACGGATCGTTCTTAGCCGTGCAGCGGTGCCCCCTCCACCATATTACACCTCGGTCATATCGTCGCGGAGCTTAGGCGAAGCCTGCGTCGGTGGAGCATCATCATGGAGCATCATCTCACCTGCCCGTCGTCTTGTGGAACTCATCCCGACGCTTTGCTGGATCGGGCCGGGGATCGTCATCGAGCTGAGCGTGTGCAGAACTTCGGAGGTGCCGTCGTTCGGTACTTGGATCGGTCGGATCGTGAAGGCGTCGACTACATCAACAGCGTTGTTATAACGCTTCGCTTACGGTCTCACAGTGCGTGGACATACTCTCTCCTCTCGTTGCTATGCCATCACCATAGTCTTGCGTGTGCGTAGGAAATTTTTGAAATTACTCGTTATCCAACAGTGGCATCCGAGCCTGGTTTTATGCGTTGATGTCATATGCACGAGTAGAACACAAGTGAGTTGTGGGCGATATAAGTCATCTTGCTTACCGGCATGTCATACTTTGGTTGGCGGTATTGTGAGATGAAGCGGCCGGACCGACATTACGCGTCGCTTCGCGAGACTGGTTTCACCGCTTGAGCACTAGTTGCTTAAAGGTGACCGGCGGTGTCTGTTTCTCTCACTTTAGTTGAACCGAGTGTGGCTCGCCCGGTCCTTGCGAAGGTTAAAACAGCACCAACTTGACAAACTATCATTGTGGTTTTGATGCGTAGGTAAGAACGGTTCTTGCTCAGCCCGTAGCAGCCACGTAAAACTTGCAACAACAAAGTAGAGGACGTCTAACTTGTTTTGCAGGGCATGTTGTGATGTGATGTGGTCAAGGCGTGATGCTATATTTTATTGTATGAGATGATCATGTTTTGTAACGAGTTATCGGCAATCTGGCGAGAGCCATATGGTTGTCGCTTTATTGTATGAAATGCAACGCCATGTAATTGCTTTACTTTATCACTAAGCGATAGCGATAGTCGTAGAAGCAATAGTTGGCGAGGCGACAACGATGCTACGATGGAGATCAAGGTGTCGCGCCGGTGGCGATGGTGATCATGGCGGTGCTTGGCGATGGAGATCACAAGCACAAGATGATGATGACCATATCATATCACTTATATTGATTGCATGTGATGTTTATCCTTTATGCATCTTATCTTGCTTTGATTGACGGTAGCATTATAAGATGATCTCTCACTAAAATTATCAAGAAATGTTCTCCCTGAGTATGCACCGTTGCGAAAGTTCTTCGTGCTGAGACACCATGTGATGATCGGGTGTGATAGGCTCTACGTTCAAATACAACGGGTGCAAAACAGTTGCACACGCGGAATACTCAGGTTAAACTTGACGAGCCTAGCATATAACAGATATGGCCTGGGAACACGGAGACCGAAAGGTCGAACGTGAATCATATAGTAGATATGATCAACATAGTTATGTTCACCATTGAAACTTGATGAGGACATCAATACCATTGTTACACCCACAGCCCCTACTGCTACATATACTGGACCAATTACTAGAGCTCGCGCACGCCAATTAAATTATCAGGTACTTTCGTTTCTTGGTAATGATTCTAATGTTCATGAGAATATGATGCTGCCTAAATTGGATACATTTGTTTTGCTTACAAATGAAGGCCCTAGCTTGGAGAAGGATGGACATTGGAGCAAGAACAAGCATGGAGATAATGCCATGCGCAAGGAGAACAAGAACGGAGTTACAAGTGATGATTCCAGGACTTTGAAGCCACCCTAATGAGTGCATGAGGCCTTGGACGAAATATACAAGATGCCACTTCATAATATTCGTCCATAGGCTATTCTAGGTGCTGCGTCACCTTATTATTGGGCCAGGCCCATGTAATTTCGAAATACTTAAGTATAGGCTGTTTTAGAGTCCGTATGTGTGGGGAAACAAGAGTTAGGGTTGATTTGGACCCCTCCACCAAGGGCCACGAAATTCCCCCTCTTCCTCCATATATACAGCCCTTAGGGCACCGTTTAGACCTTGGGTTTTGTTTAGATTGAAAGTTCGCCATAGCTGCAACCCGCGTGCCGTTTGTGTTCCACGACCGGACAAAGCGTCCACAGAACCCCACCTTGATCAATTAAGCTTTCATCTTATATTCGCAATATCCAGATTGCAATCTCAGTTTCTTGCTTGTTCTTCGTTTGCTCGCAGGAAGCAGACCCTCGTGGTCGGAGTTGATCGTGCTCGGCGTGGTCAATAACCTCTCGGAGTTGGTTTAGCGATTGCTAAGGCGCGGCGTCCTCGCCGTTAAGTAGTCGGATCGTCAAAGTCGACTACCTCCAAAGCGAAAACCACATCTCATCGAAAGATCGGGACACCCTCGCCTCTATCAAGTGGTATCAGATTTTCAGGTTGCTCGGTGAGATTTTACAGTTTTTCGTAGATTAGATCGAGTCTGTTCTTCATACCTAAAGTCCACGAAAAAGCCACAAAAAAAAAATTAGGGTTAGTTCATCATATCCGAACCAATCTGAGCCTTTGCATAATCTTTTTAGGTTTTGCTTTGTTGAATTTGCGGTTGCATCGTCGTGTCTAGTTGCTGGTCTTAGCGTCTAGTCTTTTAGAGTTTCGAGTTCTGGTCATAAGTTGTCACGCCGCCACCGCACCATCATCATCGCCTTGCCACCTACCATCACCGCTTGAATCCGTGAATCCATATACCACCACCAATCCGTGTCCATATACCACCACCGATCCATACCACCACCATATATCCACCACCAATCCGAGTTCCTTGCATATTAGGGTTGTTTTGAGATCCATCTAGTTTCGATTCGTGTTTCCTTGCGGAGTAGGTTTTGAAAAAAAAAAAAGTCTGAAACCACCCTCCGTTTAGGCCCAAAATTTTCCAAAACGCACTTGTCGAAAAAATTTTCGGCTATCCTATTTTAGGTGTTTCTAAGTGTATTGAGACGATCGCCGTTATAGAAAGTTTTTTGACCCGTTTCAGTTTTTGGGTCAGGCGATCGAAAAAAAAAAATTTTGGTCGAAAAATTTCGTGCCCATCTGTCGGTTTGACCTCGGAAGAGTTTTGAGACACTCGCCATTATAGTGATTTTTAGCAAAAAAAAAAAAAAAAAAAAGTAAAAAAAAAAAAAAAAAAAAAAAAAAAAAAAAAAAAAAGGAAAAAAAAAAATTTCAGTGTGCTTTTCCCTTGTTTACGTGCAGCGCCGTGATTTTGTTAGTGTTCTAGGCTCGCGTCTCTATACGGTCTAGCCTAGGACCGACCTGATCACCGTCGTTGGCGTTTATTCAACTTTGCATCTCGAATTGATTATTGCTAACCTTTTTGCTACCATATTATAAGCCTTCCCAGCTCCACATACATCTACATCGTGCGTTTGACTCTCCACAGTAATCGCTCTATCAAGCTTTGAGAGTTTTGACTACATCGGTTGCGATCACCTTTCTTCTTTGGTAAGCTGGTAAGAATTTGAGATTTGCTTGACGGTTGTGATTGTCCACCACACCACCACCACCACTTCCTAGTAGTCTGTCGAATCATATTCTTGTGTGTTTCTATTGCTGCTAACCATGGCAGGATCACAAGCCAGCGAGACTGACCGGGAGAACATGACAAACAAAGCGCTACATGATAAGTTTCAACAAATGATGAGTGGGCAGGTGGACGATGTGCTAAATAGATTTGAAGAGGCCATGGAGAAGATAGATGGCATTGAGAAGGCGTTGAAACAAAGCTCGATAACAAGTTTAATGAATTGCTCATGCGTCTACCACCACCACCACCGGCTGCACCTAACGCACCTCTACTACAACAACATGGACTACCTCCACATCATGAAACAGCCCTCCATGAGCTTCCGTGTCCCTCTTCCGCTGGCCAAGCTCTGGTGGTGCTCTTGTTGATACGTCTGTGGCTCCTGCTGCTGCGGTGGGGAGGATGATTATGTGAGAGATTACGAGGATGAGGTTGATCAACATCGAACTACGTGCAACCACCAGCACCACCACCACCAGCACCACAACCACCGGTCGTCCACATGCAAATAATGGCAATGTTGGGCTCCCCTTGAGTGCGAGATCATGACCATCTCCTAAACTGAAATTGAATATTCCACCATTTGAGGGTAGATATGTTCCTGATATATATCTTACTTGGGAGTTAGAAACTGAACAACGATTTACATGTTTACAATATCACGAGGAGAGCGTGTTCTGCTGCTGTTTGTGCTTTCACTAGCTTTGCATGTGTTTGGTGGTGCGAACATTGTAGATTATATCCTGTTCCAGCTACTTGGGCTGCTTTGAAAACTGCTATGCGTACTCGTTGGGTTCCACCATATTATCAACGTGAATTACTTCAAAAATTGCAGCGCTTAAGACAAGGAAAAATTCGGTGAAGAATATTATCGGGAATTACAAACTGGTTTGATTAGATGTGGTATTGTTGAGGAGAATGAAGCTATGCTTGCACGTTTTACGGGTGGATTAAATAGAGATTCAGACCATTCTAGACTACAAGGATTATAATAATATCACTCGATTATTCCATCTTGCTTGTAAAGCTGAGCGTGAAGTGCAGGATCGGCAGGCCTTGGCGCGGACTAACTTTTCTGCAGGTCGACCTTCATCATGGACACCACGTGCATCATCTACTTCCACGTTCTACTACACGGCACCTCCGTCGGCTGCCACCTCAACCGTGATACAAGAAAGCAGGCACAACCACCACTATCGCCAAGAGTACACTGCTTTGGGCCTACAGAGCTCTTCTTCTTCCATGGCGTCAGCAGGGCACACAAGTGATATTATTTGTCGTCGTTGTAAGGAAGAGGACATTTTTGAGAGAATGCCAATCTCAGCGTGTGATGATTGCTACGAGGATGGTGGGTATGAGTCGCTAGTGACTATGATGAAGAGACTTTGGCTCTTATTACACATGAAGAACACGGTGGAGATGATTACGATCTGAGGCGCAATACATGGCTCTTTGAAGATCTTGACAGGTATGAATGTTTAGTTGCTCAACGTGTTTTGAGTGTGCAGGTTACACAAGCTGAGCAAAATCAGAGGCATAACTTGTTCCATACAAAGGGAGTTGTGAAGGAGCGTTCTATTAGCGTCATCATAGATGGAGGGAGCTGCAACAACTTGGCTAGCATGGATATGGTGGAGAAGCTTTCTCTCACCACAAGACCACATCCACATCCTTACTACATCCAATGGTTCAACAACAGCGGCAAGGTTAAGGTAACACGTCTGTTCGTGTGCATTTTAGTATCTCTACATATGCTGATTATGTTGATTGTGATGTGGTACCTATGCAAGCATGTTCCTTATTACTTGGTAGACCATGGCAATTTGATAAAAATTCTGTACACCATGGTAGAAACAATCAGTATACTCTTGTTCACAAGGATAAAAATATTACTTTGCTTCCTATGACTCCTGATTCCATTTTGAAAGATGATATTAATAGAGCTAATAAAGCAAAACAGGAGAAAAATAAGAGTGAAAATCAGATTGTGGCAAAAGAATTTGAGCAACAAATGAAGCCTAATAATAAACCATCTAATGTTGCTTCTGAAATTAAACTGAAAAGTGCATGTTTATTTGCCACCAAATCTGATATTGATGAGCTAGATTCTAGCAAATCTGTTTGCTATGCTTTTGTGTGCAAAGAGGCATTATTTTCATTAGAGGGCGTGCCTTCCTCTTTGCCCCTGCTGTCACTAACATTTTGCAGGAGTTATTGGCGTCTTCCCACAAGGCGTGCCACCGGATTACCACCTATTCGAGGATTGAGCATCAAATTGACTTAATTCCGGTGCATCGCTACCAACCGCGCACCATACCGTACCAATCCGGAGGAGGCGAAGGAGATTATCGTCAAGTACAGGAGCTGCTCGACAAAGGTTATATCGCGAATCTCTTAGTCCTTGTGCTGTTCCTATTATACTAGTGCCTAAAAAGGATGGTGCGTCGGCGTATGTGTGTTGATTGTAGAGGCATTAATAATATTACTATTCGTTATCGTCATCCTATTCCTAGGCTAGATGATATGCTTGATGAATTGAGTGGCTCTACAATATTCTCCAAAGTTGATTTGCGTAGTGGATACCATCAAATTCGTATGAAATTGGGAGATGAATGGAAAACAGCATTTAAAACTAAGTTTGGATTATATGAGTGGTTAGTCATGCCTTTTGGGTTAACTAATGCACCTAGTACTTTCATGAGATTAATGAGCGAAGTTTCGTGCTTTCATTGGACGATTTGTGGTAGTTTACTTTGATGATATACTGATTTATAGCAAATCTTTGGAAGAACATTTGGAACATTTCGTGTTGTTTTTAATGCTCTCGTGATGCACGTTTGTTTGGTAACCTTGGGAAGTGCACCTTTTGCACCGACCGAGTATCTTTTCTTGGCTATGTTGTTACTCCACAGGGAATTGAAGTTGATAAAGCCAAGATTGAAGCTATTGAGAGTTGGCGCAGCCCAAAGCGGTCACACAAGTGAGGAGTTTTCTTGGACTCGCTGGTTTCTATAGGCGTTTTGTGAGAGACTTTAGCACCATTGCTGCACCTCTCAATGAGCTTACAAAGAAGGATGTGCCTTTTGTTTGGGGTACCATGGGAAGAAGCCTTCACGGTATTGAAAGATAAGTTGACACATGCTCCTTTACTCCAACTTCGACTTTAATAAGACTTTTGAGCTTGAATGTGATGCTAGTGGAATTGGATTAGGAGGTGTGTTATTACAAGATGACAAACCTGTTGCATACTTTTCGAAAAATTGAGTGGGCCTAGTCTGAACTATTCTACTTATGACAAAGAATTATATGCTCTTGTTGGGACTTTAGAGACATGGCAACATTATTTATGGCCCAAAGAATTTGTTATACATTCGATCATGAATCTTTGAAACATATTAAAAGTCAAGCTAAACTGAATCGTAGACATGCTAAATGGGTTGAATTCATTGAGACTTTCCCTTATGTCATTAAACACAAGAAGGGTAAAGAAAATGTTATTCTTGATGCTTTGTCTAAATCGATATACTATGCTTTCACAACTTGACTTCAAAATATTTGGTTTGGAGACCATCAAAGATCAATATGTGCATGATGCTGATTTTAAAGATGTAATGCAGAATTGTAAAGAAGGAAGAACATGGAACAAGTTCGTTATTAATGATGGTTTTGTGTTCGTGCTAACAAGCTATGCATTCCTGCTAGCTCTGTTCGTCTTTTGTTGTTGCAGGAGGCGCATGGAGGAGGATTAATGGGACACTTTGGCGTCAAGAATACGGAGGATATACTTGCTACACATTTCTTTTGGCCAAAGATGAGGCGGGATGTTGGCGTTTTGTTGCTCGCTGCACTACATGTCAAAAAGCTAAGTCACGACTCAATCCTCATGGTTTATATATGCCTTTGCACTGTGCCTAGTGTTCCTTGGGAGGATATATCTATGGACTTTGTTTTAGGTTTACCTCGAACAAAGAAGGGAGGATAGCATATTTGTTGTCGTGGATAGATTCTCGAAAATGGCACACTTTATACCATGTCATAAAAGCGATGATCTTTGTTAATGTTGCTGATTTGTTCTTTCGTGAAATTATTCGCTTGCATGGTGTGCCAAATACTATTGTTTCAGATCGTGATACTAAATTTCTTAGCCACTTTTGGAGATGTTTATGGGCTAAGTTGGGGACTAAACTGCTTTTTAGTACTACTTGTCACCCCAAACTGATGGACAAACTGAAGTAGTCAATAGAACATTGTCTACTATGCTTAGGGCTGTTTTGAAGAATAATAAGAAAATGTGGGAAGAATGCTTGCCTCATATTGAATTTGCTTATAATCGTTCATTGCATTCTACAACTAAGATGTGCCCTTTTGAAATTGTGTATGGCTTCCTACCTCGTGCACCTATTGATTTGTTGCCTCTTCCATCTTGGAGAAGGTTAATTTTGATGCTAAAGCGTGCTGAATTGATTTTAAAAGTGCATGAGATAACTAAAGAAAACATTGAGCGTATGAATGCTAAATATAAACTTCTTTGGAGATAAGGGTAGAAAACATGTTGTCTTTGCACTGGAGATCTTGTTTGGTTACATTTGCGTAAGGATAGGTTTCCTAATTTGCGCAAATCAAAGCTAATGCCACGTCTTGATGGTCCATTTAAGGTGTTAGAGAAAATAAATGATAATGCATATAAACTTGAGCTGCCTGCAGATTTTGGGGTTAGTCCACTTTTAACATTGCAGATTTGAAGCCTTATTTGGGTGAGGAATATGAGCTTCCGTCGAGGGCGACTTCATTTCAAGAAGGGAGGATGATGAGGACATCAATACCATTGTTACACCCACAGCCCCTCTGCTACATATCTTGGACCAATTACTAGAGCTCGCGCGCCAATTAAATTATCGGTACTTTCGTTTCTTGGTAATGATTCTAATGTTCATGAGAATATGATGCTGCCTAAATTGGATACATTTGTTTTGCTTACAAATGAAGGCCCTAGCTTGGAGAAGGATGGACATTGGAGCAAGAACAAGCATGGAGATAATGCCATGCGCAAGGAGAACAAACGGAGTTACAAGTGATGATTCAGGACTTTGAAGCCACCCTAATGAGTGCATGAGGCCTTGGACGAAATATACAAGATGCCACTTCATAATATTCGTCCATAGGCTATTCTAGGTGCTGCGTCACCTTATTATTGAGCCAGGCCCATGTAATTTCGAAATACTTAAGTATAGGCTGTTTTTAGAGTCCGTATGTGTGGGGAAACAAGAGTTAGGGTTGATTTGGACCCCTCCACCAAGGGCCACGAAATTCCCCCTCTTCCTCCATATATACAGCCCTTAGGGCACCGTTTAGACCTTGGGTTTTGTTTAGATTAAAAGTTCGCCATAGCTGCAACTTGGCGTGCCGTTTGTGTTCCACGACCGGACAAAGCGTCACAGAACCCCACCTTGATCAATTAAGCTTTCATCTTATATTCGCAATATCCAGATTGCAATCTCAGTTTCTTGCTTGTTCTTCGTTTGCTCGCACCCTCGTGGAATCGTGCTCGGCGTGGTCAAGACCCTCGTGGTAGCGTTGGCGCGGCGTGCTCGGCGTGGTCAATAACCTCTCGGAGTTGGTTTAGCGATTGCGGTGGCGATGGTGATCATGGCGGTGCTTGGCGATGGAATCACAAGCGTGACCCTCGCATGTGATGTTTATCCTTTATGCATCTTATCTTGCGCATTATAAGAGTCGGATCGTCAAAGTCGACTACCTCGTTCAAGCGAAACCACATCTCATCGAAGATCGGGACACCCTCGCCTCTATCAAAACTACTCCATCTCACGTGATGATCGGACATGGTTTGGTTGATTTGGATCACGTAATCACTTAGATGACTAGAGATGTCTGTCTAAGTGGGAGTTTTAATATGATTAATTAAACTTAAATTTATCATGAACTTAGTACGATAGTATTTTTGCTTGTCTATGTTTCTTTGTAGATAGATGGCTCGTCTTTGTTGTTCCGTTGAATTTTAATCGTTCCTTGAGAAAGCAAAGTTGAAAGATGATGGTAGCAATTACGGACTGGGTCCGTAACTTGAGATTATCCTCATTCTTTGCGGAAGAATTACGTCTGGAAGCACCGTTGGGTGCGAGGCCTCTGCTTGAGAACAACGCCGAAGTTGTGAGCGTCTGGCGAGCAAAGCTGATGACTACTCTATAGTTCGGTGTGCCATGCTACGGCTTAGAACCGGGTCTTCAACGGCGTTTTGAGCGTAATGGAGCATATGAGATGTTCCAGGAGTTGAAGTTAATATTTCAAGCAAATGCCGGATTGAGAGATATGAAGTCTCCAATAAGTTCTATAGCTGCAAGATGGAGGAGAATAGTTACATCGGTGAACATATACTCAAAATGTTTGGGTATAATAATCACTTGATTCAAGCTGGGAGTTACTCTTCCGGATGATAGTGTCATTGACAGAATTCTCCAATCACGCCACCAAGCTACAAGAGCTTCGTGATGAACTATAATATGCAAGGGATGACCAAAACTATTCCGAGCTCTTCGCAATGCTAAAAGCAGCGGAGGTAGAAATCAAGAAAGAGCATCAAGTGTTGATGGTCAACAAGACCACTAGTTTCAAGAAAAGGGCAAAGGAAAGAAGAAGGGAACTTCAAGAACAGCAAGAAAGTTGCTGCTCAAGAGAAGAAACCCAAGTCGGACCTAAGCACTGGCCGAGTGCTTTTACTGCAAGCAAAGCTGGACACTGGAAGTGGAACTGCCCCAAGTATTTGGAGGATAAGAAGGATGGCAAGGTGATCAAAGGTATATGTGATATACATGTTATTGATGTGTACCTTACTAATACTCGCATGATAGTACACAGGTATTTGATCTGGTTACATTGCTAATATTTGCAACTCGAAGCAGGAACTACGGATTAAGCGAAGATTGGCTAAAGGCGAGGTGACGATCTGGCGTGGGAAATGGTTCCAAAGTCGATGTGATCGCGGTCGACACGCTACCTCTACATCTACCATCGGGATTAGTTTTAGACCTAAATAATTGTTATTTGGTGCAGCGTTAAGCATGAACATTATATCTGGATCTTGTTTGATGCGAGGCGGTTATTCATTTAAGACAGAGAATAATGGTTGTTCTATTTATATGAATAATATCTTTTATGGTCATGCACCCTTGAAGAGTGGTCTATTTTATTGAATCTCGATAGTAGTAATACACATATTCATAGTGTTGAAACCAAAAGATGCAGAGTTGATAATGATAATGCAACTTATTTGTGGCACTTGCCGTTTGGGTCATATCGATGTAAAACGCATGAAGAAACTCCATCTTGATGGACTTTTGGAATCACTTGATTATGAATCACTTGGTACTTGCGAACCGTGCCTCATGGGCAAGATGACTAAAACGCCGTTCTCGGAACTATGGGCGAGCAACTGATTTGTTGGAAATCATACATCTTGATGTTTGTGGTCCAATGAATGTTGAGGCACTTGGCGGGTATCGTTATTTTCTCACCTTCACAGATGATTTGAGCAGATATGGGTATATCTACTTAATGAAACACAAATCTGAAACATTTGAAAAGTTCAAAGAATTTCATAGTGAAGTGGAAAATCATCATAACAAGAAAATAAAATTTCTACGATCTGATCGTGGAGGAGAATATTTGAGTTCTGAGTTTGGTTCACATTTGAAACAATGCGGAATAGTTTAGCAACTCCGCCACCGGAACACCACGGAGAAATGGTGTGTCGAGCGTCGTGTCGTACTTTACTTGATATGGTGCGATCTATGATGTCTCTTACTGATTTACCGCTATCGTTTTGGGGATATGCTTTAGAGGCGGCCGCATTCACGTTGAATAGGGCACCATCAAAATCCGTTGAGGCGACACCTTATGAACTGTGGTTTGGCAAGAAACCAAAGTTGTCGTTTCTTAAAGTTTGGGGCTGCGATGCTTATGTGAAGAAACTTCAACCGGATAAGCTCGAACCCGTCGGAGAAATGTTTCTTCATAGGATACCCAAAGGAGACTGTTGGGTACACCTTCTATCACAGATCTGAAGGCAAGATTTTCGTTGCTAAATTCGGATCCTTTCTAGAGAAGGAGTTTCTCTCGAAAGAAGTGAGTGGGAGGAAAGTAGAACTTGATGAGATAAATGTATCTGCTCCCTTATTGGAAAGTAGTTCATCACAAGAAAGCGGTTCTGTGACAACTACACCAATTAGTGAGGAAACTAATGATATTGATCATGAAACTTGAGATCAAGTTACTCTTGAACCGTGGGTCAACCAGAATAAAATCGCACGAGTGATGCGGTAATCCTATTCGGAAGTCATGTTACTTGACCATGGCGAACCTACAAACTATGAAGAAGCGATGGTGAGCCCAGATTCGCAAAATGGCTGGAAGCCATGAAATCTGAGATGGGATCCATGTATGAGAACAAAGTATGGACTTTGGTTGACTTGCCGATGATCGGCAAGCCATTGAGAATAAATGGATCTTTAAGAAGAAGGCTGGCGCTGATGGTAATGTAGCTGTCTATAAAGCTCGACTTGTTGCGAAAGGTTTTCGACAAGTTCAAGGGGTTGACTACGATGAGACTTTCTCACCGTGGCGATGCTTAAGTCTGTCGAATCATGTTAGCAATTGCCGCATTTATGATTATGAAATTTGGCAAATGGATGTAAAACTGCATTCTTGAATGGATTTCTAGAAGAAGAGTTGTATATGATGCAACAGAAGGTTTTGTTGATCCAAAGGGTGCTAACAAAGTGTGCAAGCTCCAGCGATCAATTTATGGTGCAGTGCAAGCCTCTCGGAGTTGGAATAAGCGCTTTGATAGTGTGATCAAAGCATATGGTTTTATCTGAGACTTTTGGAGAAGCTTTGTATTTACAAGAAAGTGAGTGGGAGCTCTGTAGCATTTCGATATTATATGTGGACGACATATTATTGATTGGAAATGATATAGAATTTCTGGATAGCATAAAGGATACTTGAATAAATGTTTTTCAATGAAAGACCTCGGTGAAGCTGCTTACATATTGGGCATCAAGATCTATAGAGATAGATCAAGGCGCTTAATTGGACTTTCACAAAGCACATACCTTGATAAAGTTTTGAAAAAGTTCAAAATGGATCGAGGCAAAGAAAGGTTTTTACTGTATTACAAGGTGTGAGATTGAGTCGGACTCAATGCCCGACCACAATGAGAAGATAGAGAGAAAATGAAAGATGTTCCTATGCTTCAGCCATAGGCTCTATCATGTATGCAATGCTGTGTACGGACTGACGTATGCTTAGCAATAAGCTTGGCAGGAAGGTACCAAAGTAATCCAGAGTGGATCTTTGGACAGCGGTCAAGAACATCTGAAATACACGAAAAGGACTAAGGATATGTTTCTTGTATATGGAGGTGACAAAGAGCTAGTCGTAAATGGTTACGTCGATGCAAGCTTTGACACGATCCGGACGATTCTAAATCGCAAACCGGATCGTGTTTTTATTAAGCGGTGGAGCTGTCGGTTGGTGCAGTTCTAAACAAAGCGTCGTGGCGGGATCTACATGTGAAGCGGAGTACATAGCTGCTTGGAAGCAGCAAATGAAGAGTCGGATGAAAGAGTTCATTTCGATCTAGGTGTCATACCTAGTGCATCGGGACCAATGAAGATCTTCTATGAAAATACTGGTGCAATTGCCTTGGCAAAGGAATCCAGATTTCACAAGAGGACCAAGCATATCAAGAGACACTTCAATTCCATTCGGGACCAGGTCCAAGTGGGAGACATAGAGATTTGCAAAATACATACGGATCTGAATGTTGCAGACCCTTGACTAAGCCTCTTCCACGAGCAAAACATGATCAGCACCAAGACTCCATGGGTGTTAGAATCATTACTGTGTAATCTAGATTATTGACTCTAGTGCAAGTGGGAGACTGAAGGAAATATGCCCTAGAGGCAATAATAAAGTTATTATTTATTTCCTTATATCATGATAAATGTTTATTGTTCATGCTAGAATTGTATTAACCGGAAACATAATACATGTGTGAATACATAGACAAACATATAGTCACTAGTATGCCTCTACTAGACTAGCTCATTAATCAAAGATGGTTATGTTTCCTAACCATAGACATGAGTTGTCATTTGATTAATGGGATCACATCATTAGGAGAATGATGTGATTGACATGACCCATTCCGTTAGCTTAGCACTTGATCGTTTAGTATATTGCTATTGCTTTCTTCATGACCTATACATGTTCCTGTAACTATGAGATTATGCAACTCCGTTTACGGAGGAACACTTTGGGTACTACCAAGCGTCAGAACATAGCGGGTGATTATAAAGGAGTACTACAGGTGTCTCCAAAGGTACATGTTGGGTTGGCGTATTTGAGATTAGGTTTTGTCACTCCGATTGTCGGAGAGGTATCTCTAGGCCTTCTCGGTAATACACATCACATAAGCCTTGCAAGCATTGCAACTAATAAGTTAGTTGTGAGATGATGTATTACGGAGCGAGTAAAGAGACTTGCCGTAGCGAGATTGAACTAGGTATTGGATACCGACGATCGAATCTCGGGTAAGTAACATACCGATGACAAAGGAACAACGTATGTTGTTATGCGGTTTGACCGATAAAGATCTTCGTAGAATATGTAGGAACCAATATGGGCATCCAGGTTCGCTATTGGTTATTGACGAGAATAGTTCTAGGTCATTTCTACATAGTTCTCGAACCCGTAGGGTCCGCACGCTAACGTTTGATGACAGTTTATTATGAGTTTATAAGTTTTGATGTACCGAAGGTTGTTGAGTCCGGATGTGATCACGGACATGACGAGGAGTCTCGAAATGGTCGAGACATAAAGATTGATATATTGGAAGCCTATATTTGGACTTGGAAGGTTCGGATGAAAGCAGGATTTTTCCGGAACAGGGGTTACGGAACCCCGGGGTTACGGAACCCCGAAGTCAATGGGCCTTGATGGGCCATAGGGAGAAGAGGAGGGCGGCCAGGGCAGGCCGCGCCCCCTCCCCTCTAGTCGAATAGGACAAGGAGGAGGCGGCGCCCCTCCCTCTTCCCTCCCAAACCTAATCCAACTAGGAAGGGGGGAGTCCTACTCGGTGGGAGTAGGACTCCTCGGCAGCGCCCCTAGGGCTGTCGCACCCCTTGCTCCTTTATATCTGAGGCGGGGGCACCCCATGACACACAAGTTGATCTACGGATCGTTCCTTAGCCGTGTGCGGTGCCCCTCCACCATATTACACCTCGGTCATATCGTCGCGGATAGGTGAAGCCTGCGCGGTGAAGTCATATCGTCGAGCTTAAGCGAAGCCCTGCGTCGGTGGAGCATCATCATCGTCCTGCGCCGTCGTCTTGTGGAACTCATCCCGACACTTTGCTGGATCGGGCCGGGGATCGTCATCGAGCTGAACATGTGCAGAACTTCGGAGGTGCCGTCGTTCGGTACTTGGATCGGTCGGATCGTGAAGGCGTCGACTACATCAACAGCGTTGTTATAGCGCTTCGCTTTCGGTCTCACGAGTGCGTGGACATACACTCTCGCCTCTCGTTGCTATGCCATCACCATGGTCTTGCGTGTGTGTAGGAAATTTTTTGAAATTACTACGTTATCCAACAGAAACATGGATCAGCAGCAAAACACGTGAAAATGACTGAAGTAGACCACGTCGAAGAATAGGGGCTCAAGAACCATCGGACCTCACGCGACATGCAGAAGAACGCAATACCTGAGAGGGCGAGGGAAAGAGAACTTTACAATGAGAGTGCAGAGGAGCGGCACGTGGCTCAGGCATTGTCGTGGTTCTAACTCTGACAGTAATGTAGGGAGGTAGGTATGGAGAGGCAAGATCTTAGCTATGGAGTAATTGTAAGCACACGAGGTTTACGAGTTCAGGCCCTTCTCAGAGGAAGTAATAGCCCTACATCTCGGAGCCCGGAGGTGGTCAACTGGATTATGTGTGTATGGATTACAGGGGTGCGAACCCTTTAGACTGAGGAGGGGTGGCTTCTATAGAGTTCGCCAGACCCCTCCGGCCCTCAGTTATGCAGAGTTTTAAGTACATTAAGGCCAGGCGTTACTGATAACGCTCCTAATAAAATGCTATGATGACCATAAAGGCCACTTAATGACCGATCGTTAGCGTGCGGAGTGACTTTAGGTCTCCTGGCCGTCGAGTGGTTCGATCCTGGTCGAGTGGTTGCTTCGTGGTCGAGTGTCTTCGAGTCTGTCGAGTGGAACACCTCCAAGTCGATTGAAAGGCGATTTCTTCTAGAGATGTCCTTGGGTAGGGCAGTTAGGACAGGTCCATGACCCTACCCTAGGTACATAGATTCATCATTAGCCCCCGAATGGATCGAGGTTTGAGTGGAGAAGGAGTTGAGAACTTCTCCTACTCATTTTTCATGCCATGAGCATATCTTGTTTCGGATCAACGAACCTGAGTGATAACAACAACTTCCTTTTCAGTCGCCTTGATCCATTCTTAATTTTTTGTCGAGTGAGTTTCTTTACTTGAAACGCTCCGAGTGATGGTGTAGAGGAGATCTTCCGTCTGGCAAGTTGTTCTGCTGCCCGCGGATTTCGCGGGATTCGAATTTTGGGGAAGCGCGCGGGACGGGGGAGGCCGCAGTAATCGGATGGGATAGGGTGGAGCCGCCTCGATCTCTGCGCCACCTTTTTCGCCACGTATCACGCGCGCGACTGTTGCGGGATTTGACAGGATCGTCAGGGCCTACCAGCCAGCCACTCGGAAGTAACCTCATATAAGGCGTCGGACCAGGGTTTGTTGAACAGTGCGTTCTCATTTCTTATTCTCCTCTTCAGGCTTCTTCGTCGTGCTCTCTCTCACCCCAGCGCCGCCGCTCCGTACGCGTCTCGCCGATGACGATGGGGAAGGAGAAGACGGTGGCTCTAGAGCGGGCGAAGAAGGCGACGGCAAAGGCGAAGGGGAAGGCGACCAGTCGGGGTGGATCTTCCTCACGAGCCGGCCTGCCGAAGGGCTGGATCCAGGGCGACTGGATCCGCTCGACGATTCGCCAAGAAGACCTCGATGACCTAGCCGACGGAGGACCGATCCCCCATGGATCGGCGCGGCTTCCGGGGAAGGAATCCGAGCCGCAACCTCGGGAGGGTGAGCGTGTTCTCCTTTCCACTCACATCGACCGTGGGTTTTCCTTGCCTCCTCACCCTTTCTTTCGAGGATTTCTGAATTTCTTTGGGGCACAACTCCACCACTTCACTCCCAACACAATCGTGTATCTTGCTGCTTTCGTGTCTTTGTGCGAGAACTTCTTGGGTTGACGGCCTCACTGGGGCCTTTTCAAGCACATTTTCACCTGTCGTTCTCAGACGGTGAAAAAGGCCAATCCGAGTGACGAGAGAACACAAGTGATTCAGATGTGTGGGGGTCTTGGTGTTCAGATGAGAGGGAAAAGTTCCTTTCCGGCCATGATTCTTCCCGACTCGGTCCGTGGATGGCAGTCGACATGGTTTTACTGCAAGGACCAGCCGACGCCAGGACAGTCGACTGGCCTCCCTCCTTTTACCATGGACCGAGTGAGGAAACCCTCCTCTTTGAAGGTGATCCCGGAGGAGAAGGCGCAAGTCAAGGTGCTAGTCGAACGAGTGGTCCAGCTTATCCGTGACGGGGTCACTGGTATGGATCTCTTGGAGGTTTTCCTTCAGCGGCGCATCCAGCCCCTTCAAGCTCGAGACCATCCGATGTGGATGTATTCGGGTCTTGGTGACACCACTCGGATTCACCTAGAGGAGGTCGATGACGACACACTGGAGGGGTGGCTGTCGGGCATCACCGGAAACAAGGACAACCCCAGGGGGGCCAGGAGAGTTCCTCCATTCGACCAGTCCCATGAACCAGAGAAGGTCCGATTCTGAGCTTTTGATTATAATCTGAATTCACTCGTGCACCTGTCTGTACTGCGTCGACTGACTTTATTCTTCCTGCTTTCTTTCAGGCCCTTATCGAAATGTACTCAGTGCCCAACGGAGAGCAAGAGCAAGACCCGGAAGGAGAGGCGAGCGGCGACGACAGTGGCGAATGGCATTCTGACGGAGAAGGGGACGAAGAAAGCGACGACCCAAGTGACGAAGAAGAAGTCGAGTCACCTCCTCGCAGGGAGAGGCGATCCAAGCTTGACCAAGAACGACCGATCGGCTGTGAAAAGGCGATTGCCCAGACTGGCCAGTCTTCAAAGCGTCCTCGGACATCTTCACCAACCCCAACTGAAAAAGCGTCAAAACTTCCCAAAGTTGCAGAGCAGAAGCCTCGGAAGGCGTTGCCGAAGATTAAGATCGACATCTCCGTCGCTTCTGCGTGAGTGTCTCCTTTTGTATTCGCTCGACGTCCCGTGCTGTTTATTGTTTCTTGATTTAACCAGACGAACTTTGGAACTGGCAGCGCTGCTACTTCCGGGACCTCAGCTTACAGGGATGAGGATGAGGCAATGGAGGATGCAGTCACTTCCAATCTGGGTATAATTTCTGCCATTCTGTCTTTATTTGGTCGACTCAACTGCAATGTGTACCATTAGGTGATGTAATTTTGGTGATTGATCTTTGAACATCTCCTAACATTATTGACCTCCCCGACGACGACGACGACAAAGAGCCTGAGAGGCCTTTGACAAGGAAAAATAGGAAAGCTCTTGCCAGCAAGGTGCCACAGTCGACGCCGACAGCAGAACCAGTCGTTCAGGACGCTGGTGATGCCAATCGGGGTTTTGTTACCTTCGCCGTACCATTGTCGAGTGCCCTGCCTTCTTCGTCGACTGCTCAAGCTCCTGCCGACCCACCTTCAGTTTTTGCCACCCACCATGTCCCAGAGGACGAAGTGAATGCTGCCAAGGAAGCCATACGCCAGGCGGGCATTATGATGGAGAAGATGAAGACGGTGCGGGACGCTAGCCAGGCCGCCTATGATGCCAGCTCGGCTCTCCAAAGCAATGTTCAGGTTAGTCGGTCACCGCTTGTTCTGTTAGGATATGCTATATGAAGACTCTCTTTCCAAAGATCTTTGCATCTGTACACCCACTGGGTGTGTCGATTGAATTTTTGGACTAGTGGGGGCATGCTGAGTGCACCCACTGGGTGTAGTCCCCGAGACTATGGTGGACTGCTGGCAGTCGACTGTAGTCTTGAATTTTGAACTCCTTCGCTCGGTCTGGTCTGGCCATGCCGAGTGTTAACTGAGCTAGTGGGGGCACGCCAAGTGCACCCACTGGGTGTAGTCCCCGAGACCATGGTCGACTGCTGGTAGTCGACTATGGTCTGAGCAACCTGTTTTTTTTACACTCGTGCCGAAAGGTTCTCATCGAGTGTTAACTGAACCGGTGGGGGCACACTAAGTGCACCCACTAGGTGTAGTCCCCGAGACTATGGTGGACTGCGGGCAGTCGACCGTAGTCTTAACATTTATTGTCTTTGCCGTTTTTCGCTGTAAAATAACTTCTCCTCCCTGATTGCAGGAATCTTGTGATCTTGGAGCTCGTTTTGCTGACTTGGAGAAACAGCAGATCCAGCTAAACCTTGACTTGGAATTGGCCAAGACCGAGCTGCAAAAGGCCAAGGACGACGCCAATGGTAAGACGAGCTTGTCGACTGGTTTGTCTTAAGCTTGGGTACCCTTCTACTTCTTTCTGAATCAAGCACCATTTCTTTGCAGAAAAACTGAACGAAGCCCTGGCGAAGAAGGATCAAGATTTGGCTGCTGCTCAGAAGAAAGCTGACGACAGAACCGCTCTGGCTGAACAAAAGCTGGCTTCAGTCGGCCAATTGGAAGAAGAGAACGCCAAGATGAAATCTGCCCTGGCCGAAGACAACAAGGAGGTCACGCGCTTGAAGAAGGACAAGGTCAATCTGAATGAGAAGATGGAAGGCATCGCTCGCAGGAGGGACGATCTGGAGAGCTATCTGAGGAGCTTTGCCAAGAAGTTGTTCATCAAGCTTGAAGGTATACATTTTGTTCCGACTGATTTTTCTTTGTCGACTCAGCATATGAAAATTGACTTATCCTCGAATTGTGAATGCAGAGTTTTGCCGGAACTTCGAGGAGGAGACTGGGCGGATTGAGCCAGGTTTGGACCCCATCAACTCTCCCGTGAAAGATGAAACTGCCATGAACCTGCTCCGACTGGAATCCTGCATCGACGGTGTTGTGGACTACTTGGCTCGACTGAAGGTCGCCACGTCACGGATCGACACAGCACTTTGGCCAAGGGCCACGTTCCAGAATGATCTCGAGTCTCTGATGACTCGACTTAACGAGATCCCTGGTCGAGTGCAGGAGTGGAAGAAATCTTCTGCCAGGTGTGGTGCTGATGTGGCCCTGTCTTTGGTCCGTGTCCACTGCAAGGAGGCGCGACAAGATAAGCTGGCAGCGATCAAGGTCGCTAACACCCAGAGGCATGACTTCCGATCTTTCATGGAGACTTTCATTGCTGCAGCCACTCGGATTGCTGACGGCGTCGAGCTGGACGAATTCGTCGATCCTGCCAGTCCTCCTCCTGCGGAGTGAACAAACTTTTATGCCCCCCCTTAAATTTGCCTCGGAATGCCGAGTGGTTTTTGTAACCGTTAAACTCTTTCGGGCTGACTGCCCGAGCACTTCGATCTGCGGTCTGGGACCTTTAAGATTTATCCGAACTTGGTTTATCGTTAAATATGCTTGCCTTTGCCTTTGAGCAAACTTTGTTCTTCGTGAATTCTCCGTCGAGTGGAACTTGCTCTTCACTCGAGGCAACTTTTGTATTTGTGGCGTAGCTCCAAAGGAGAAGGTTGCAGTCGACCTGCACCTCGTCGTCCTTGCGGATCGGGATGGAGCACACGTTGTACTTGTGGTGCAGCTCCGAAGGAGAAGGTAGCAGTCGACCTGCACCTCGTCGTCCTTGCGGATCAGGATGGAGCACACGTTGTACTTGTGGCGCAGCTCCGAAGGAGAAGGTAGCAGTCGACCTGCACCTCGTCGTCCTTGCGGATCAGGATGGATTTCATACTTAGGCGAGTACTGGACTGCAGCTAAGCCCCCGAGTGGGAGGTTTGCTCTCCACTCGGTAGGAATTTTTTTTAAAACTTAGGCGAGTACTGGACTGCAGCTAAGCCTCCGAGTGGGAGGTTTTCTCTCCACTCGGTAGGATTTTCAAATACTTAGGCGAGTACTGGACTGCAGCTAAGCCTCCGAGTGGGAGGTTTGCTCTCCACTCGGTAGGATTTTCAAATACTTAGGCGAGTACTGGACTGCAGCTAAGCCTCCGAGTGGGAGGTTTGCTCTCCACTCGGTAGGATTTTCAAATACTTAGGCGAAACGGGTTCGCAGCTAAGCCCCCGAGTGGGAGGTTTGCTCTCCACTCGGTAGGATTTTTTAAAACTTAGGCGAGTACTGGACTGGAGCTAAGCCTCCGAGTGGGAGGTTTGCTCTCCACTCCGTAGGATTTTCAAATACTTAGGCGAAACGGGTTCGCAGCTAAGCCTCCGAGTGGGAGATTTGCTCTCTACTCGGTAGGATTTTTTAAAACTTAGGCGAGTACTGGACTGCAGCTAAGCCTCCGAGTGGGAGGTTTGCTCTCCAATCGGTAGGATTTTCAAATACTTAGGCGAAACGGGTTCGCAGCTAAGCCCCCGAGTGGGAGGTTTGCTCTCCACTCGGTAGGATTTTTTAAAACTTAGGAGAGTACTGGACTGCAGCTAAGCCTCCGAGTGGGAGGCTGGCTCACCACTCGGTAGGATTTTAAACACTTAGGCGAGTACTGGACTACAGCTAAGCCCCCGAGTGGGAGGCTGGCTCACCACTCGGTAGGATTTTCAAACACTTAGGCGAAACGGGTTCGCAGCTAAGCCCCCGAGTGTGAGGCTGGCTCACCACTCGGTAGGATTTTAAACACTTAGGCGAGTACTGGACTGCAGCTAAGCCCCCGAGTGGGAGGCTGGCTCACCACTCGGTAGGATTTTCAAACACTTAGGCGAAACGGGTTCGCAGCTAAGCCCCCGAGTGTGAGGCTGGCTCACCACTCGGTAGTATTTTTTTTACAAACTTAGGCGAAACGGATTCGCAGCTAAGCCACCCACTGGGGGATTTCACACGCAAACAAAAGCAACAACAACTACTGGAAAAATTGTAACACTCTTGTCTTTGATAAATAGACTACAGAAGTTTTTCTTATTACATCTCATCCGAGTGAGGACTCAAGTGTAAAAGGGGCGGAGCAGTTCCGCATTCCAAGCTCGTGGCTCATCGATCTGGCGATCGACATTGTAAAGGTGATACGCTCCGTTGTGGAGGACTCTGGTGACAATGAAGGGGCCTTCCCAAGTAGGAGCGAGCTTGTGTGGTTTCTGTTGATCCACTCAGAGGACCAAGTCTCCTTCTTGGAAGGCTCGACTCTTCACATTTCTGGCATGGAATCGACGCAAGTCTTGCTGATAAATGGTCGATCGGATCATAGCCATTTCTCTTTCTTCTTCCAGGAGGTCGACTGCGTCTTGCCGGGCTTGTTCTGCTTCATCTTCAGAGTAGAGCTCGACTCGAGGTGCATTGTGAAGCAGATCACTCGGCAAGACTGCCTCCGCTCCGTAGACCAGAAAGAACGGGGTTCTTCCAGTCGACCGATTCGGGGTAGTCCTCAATCCCCAAAGAACTGATGGAAGCTCGTCGACCCATGCGCCTGCTGCGTGCTTAAGATCATGCATCAGCCGAGGTTTCAGCCCTTTGAGAATCAGACCATTTGCCCTTTCCGCTTGTCCATTTGACTGGGGGTGGGCGACTGAAGCGTAGTCGACTTGTGTGCCTTGAGAGGCGCAGAAAGCTCTAAACTTGTCTGAATCAAAGTTCGACCCATTGTCAGTGATGATGCTATGCGGGACTCCATATCTGAATATCAACTCCCTGGTGAAACTGATAGCAGTGCAAGCATCAAGATTCTTGATAGGCTTAGCTTCAATCCATTTGGTGAACTTGTCGACTGCCACAAGCACATGCGTGAAACCGCTCCTGCCCGTTCTCAATGGTCCAACCATATCCAGTTCCCAAACAGCGAAGGGCCAGACGAGTGGAATGGTCTTCAGGGCTGACGCGGGTTTGTGCGACATGTTGGAGTAGAACTGGCATCCTTCACACTTGTCGACTATCTCTTTTGCCATTTCATTTGCTCTCGGCCAGTAGAATCCCGCTCGGTATGCTTTAGCCACAATGGTCTGAGAGGACGCATGATGACCACAGGTCCCCGAGTGGATATCATGAAGGATTATCTGACCTTCTTCCGGTGTTATACACTTCTGACTGACTCCAGTCGCGCTTTCTCTATACAACGTCCCTTTATGACTGTAAAGGCTTTGGATCGACAGACGATCTGTCGAGCCTCTTCCTCGTCCTCCGGGAGTTCTTTCCTTAGGATATACGCGATGTACGGTACCGTCCAGTCAGGAGTGATTACCAAGACTTCCATGATTAGGTCGACCACTGCTAGAATTTCGACTTCAGTCGGATCCGTGGCACTCTTTGGCTGCGGGGCTTCATCAGTAAAAGGATCTTCCTGAACTGACGGTGAGTGGATGTGTTCCAAAAACACATTGCTGGGAATGGCTTCTCTCTTGGAACCTATTTTTGCCAAATCATGAGCTGCTTGATTTTTCAGTCGGGGTATGTGATGAAGCTCTAACCCCTCGAATTTCTTCTCTAACTTTCTCACTGCATTGCAATAACCAGTCATGGCTGGACTTCTGACGTCCCACTCCTTCATCACCTTATTAACCACCAAATCTGAGTCGCCATAGACCATGAGGCGACGGACGCCGAGTGAAATGGCCATGCGCAACCCATACAAGAGTGCTTCATATTCTACTTCGTTATTGGAGGAATCGAAGTGAATCTGGAGAACATATTTGAGCTTATCTCCTCGGGGGGAAACCAATACTACCCCAGCACCGGAACCATTCAGCATCTTAGACCCATCGAAGAACATGGTCCAGTGCTCCGAGTGAACTTGAGTCGGTAGTTGCTGTTCGATCCACTCGACGACAAAATCTGCTATTGCTTGGGACTTGATAGCCTTCTTTGCCTCAAACTTGATATCTAGGGGAAGGAGTTCAATCGCCCATTTTGCCACTCGACCAGTTGCATCTCTGTTGTGCAAAATCTCTGACAATGGAGCGTCGCTGACGACTGTGATGGAATGGTCAGAGAAGTAATGTGCAACCTTCTTCGTGGTCATATAAATCCCATATACAAGCTTCTGGTAATGAGGATATCTTTGCTTTGATGGAGTCAAAACTTCAGAAACATAATATACTGGGCGCTGAACTTTGAAGGCCTTTCCTTATTCTTCCCGCTTGACCGTAAGTAATGTACTGACGACTTGTCCCGTGGCTGCAATGTAAAGCAGCAAAGGCTCCTTGCTGATTGGGGCAGCAAGCATCGGCTGGGTGGAGAGCAGAGCTTTTAGCTCTGCAAACGCTGCATCAGCTTCTGGAGTCCACTCGAACTTGTCTGACTTCTTCATCGGTCGGTAAAGAGGCAATGCCTTTTCACCGAGACGAGAGATGAATCGACTTAAAGCGGCCAAGCAACCTGTAAGCTTCTGGACGTCGTGCACGCGCACATGACGTTTCATCCGGAGTATAGTTCCAACCTTTTCTGGATTGGTGTCGATTCCCCGTTCGGAAACGAGAAAACCAAGTAACTTTCCACCTGGAACTCCGAACGTGCACTTTGATGGATTGAGCTTGATATCATACCTCCTGAGGTTGGCAAAGGTTTCAGCAAGGTCGGTCAGCAGGTCAGAACCTTTCAGTGACTTGACCATGATATCATCCATGTATGCTTCCACATTCTGACTGATTTGAGTGAGCAAACACTTCTGAATCATCCTCATGAACGCGGCTCCGGCATTCTTGAGGGCGAATGGCATGGTTACATAACAGAAGCACCCGAATGGAGTGATGAAAGCTGTTTTAATCTCGTCGGGCCCGTACAGACGGATCTGATGGTACCCGGAATAGGCGTCTAAAAAAGACAATCGCTCACACCCCACAGTCGAGTCGACTATTTGGTCAATGCGGGGGAGAGGAAAATGATCTTTCGGGCAGGCCCGATTGATATGCTTAAAGTCAATGCACATGCGAAGTGACTTGTCCTTCTTGGGGACCATGACCACGTTGGGGAGCCACTCGGAGTGGTAAATCTCTCGGATGAACTCCGCTGCTAAGAGCCGAGCCACCTCCTCGCCAATAGCCTTTCTCTTCTGGACGGCGGACCGTCGGAGATGTTCTTTGACAGGTTTCACTTTTGGGTCGACTCGTAGGCGGTGCTCAGCCAGCCCCCTGGGAACACCTGGCATGTCAGAAGGCTTCCATGCGAAGATGTCCCAGTTCTCACGGAGGAACTGGATGAGCGCTTCTTCCTATTTGGAGTCGAGTGTTGTTGAGATATGAGTCGGAGCAGCGCCGGGGTCAGTCGGGTGAATGTGGACCGGCTTTGTTTCACCGGGCGACTGAAAAGCTGATTCGGTAGCGGGCTTTTTGGCTCGCAACAAATCACTCGTGTCTGTAGTCTTCTGGTATTCCTGCAGCTCCACCACCGCCATCTGAGCATCAGCAATCTTTGAGCCTTTCTGAAAACACTCTTCTGCCTTTTTCCGATTGTTCGTATACGGTGATCACACCTTTGGGACCGTGCATCTTCAATTTGAGATACACATAACATGGTCGAGCCATGAAGCGTGCATAAGCTGGCCTGCCCAAAATGGCGTGATAAGCACTGAAAATCCACAACCTCGAATGTCAACTTTTCTTTGCGGTAATTCTTGGAATCACCGAAAACCACATCAAGAGCAATTTGGCCGAGTGACTCAGCCTTCTTCCCAGGAATGACTCCGTGGAAACTCATGTTGCTGGAACTGAGTCTGAACATCAGAATGCCCATCCCTTTCAACGTCTCTGCGTACAGTATGTTCAAACCACTGCAACCATCCATCAGGACTTTGGTCAATCGAGTGCCTTCGACAATTGGGTCGACCACCAAAGCTTGCCTCCCAGGGGTGGCAATGTGCGTTGGATGATCGGACTGGTCGAATGTGATGGCAGTCTGAGACCACTTCAAATAACTGGGTGTCGCCGGAGCAACCATATTCACCTCACGGTTGATAACTTTCAATCGACTTTTGCTTTCAACATCAGCAAAAATCGTCAGGGTGGAATTGACCTGGGGGTATCCATCATCACTATCTTCTTTGTCCTCAACTTTATCCGACTCCTTTTCTTTATCTTTGGACTGTTTGCCCTGGAACTGCTGGATCAAGAGCCGACACTGTCGAGTGGTATGTTTCGGATAAATGAGTTTACCCTCTTCATCTTTCTTGGTGTGGATGTGACACGGCAGATCCAACACATCATTTCCGTCTTGGTCTTTAACTTTCTTGGGGTTCCAAGGTCCCTTGGGTTTCCCCTTAAACTTTCCTTGGGTTACAGCCAGGGCTTCCCCAGGAGCAGCTGGCTCAGCTTTCCGCTTCTGTTTCCGATTGGAATTTCCTCCTCCGGTTTCCTGGGCGACTGACTTGTGCTTGCCACTCCGGAGTCGATCCTCATCTTCACCATTAGCGTACTTGGTGGCAATCTCCATCATCCGATTCAGAGACATCTCTCCGGTTCGACCGAATTTCAGATTCAATTCTCTGTACTTGACGCCTTCCTTGAAGGCACACACTGCTTGGTGATCAGGCACATTTTCTACCGTGTGATGCAATGTGATCCATCTCTGGATGTAATCCCTCAAAGTTTCATTCGGTTTCCGCACGCAAGACCGCAGTTCTGTAAGACCTGCTGGTCGCTTGCATGTTCCTTCAAATGTTGTGACAAACACTCAGGCGAGATCTTCCCAAGTGTAAATGCTGCTAGGTGCTAACTGATTCAGCCATGCTCTGGCCGAGCCCTCCAACATGAGAGGCAGGTGCTTCATGGCCACTTCATCATTGCCACCACCAATCTGGACGGCCACTCGGTAGTCTTCAAGCCAAGTATCGGGCTTCGACTCACCAGTGAACTTACTGACTCCATTCGCCAACCTGAAGTTGGGAGGAATCACTGCGGCCCTGATGGCTCTGCTAAAACACTCTGGCCCTGAGACATGCACTCTGCTGCTGGTAGGCGCATCTCTGTCGTGACCTTCTCGGTGAGCTCTGTTCCTGTCGACCAAACCTTGAACGAGAATGGATCTCGCATCAAAGCCTGGTTCCCTGGGGTCGACTGGAATCCTTCGCCCAACACTATGAGGGCGCCTGTCATCCTACTGTCGAGTCACGTATGATCCGCTCCTCGGGGGAGGGGTGGGCACTCGACATCGATCATCACGATCGAATCGGTGATCATACTGCTCGCGGTTCCTGTGCTGATTACGCCGGTCGTCACGTCCCTCACGCCTCGGGGGCGATCTTGGGCTATGAGCCGACTGAAATGTGTCTGCGGCAATAGATCTGCTATGAATCCTGTTCCGCGACTGAGAAACAGCGGAATTCTGGTCTCCCGCTGCCCGGAGTAACGCTCTGATCTGTATCAAGCCTCTGCCAGCCTCTGACTGGGAAGGTTGAATCGACTCCGCTATACGGGCTGCGGCTGCTAAATTCTGAATCGGAGTTCGGTATACCTGCGAGGGCGGAAAGAGTTGACGTCGACTAGATTCTGGAACCCGTTGACGCGCTCGCTCGTCGAGTGCTCGCTGGAGGTTCTCCAGTCGAGTGCGCTCAGCCAAGTTGGCCAAGCACGCGTCCTCCAAGGCACGGGCCTTGGGGGTTTCTCCAACGAAAGGAGTGTGAAGCGCATCCATGTTCCGACGACGAAGTTCTTCTCTCTGTAGCGACGTGAGGGGCTCGGGAAGATACTCCTCATGGGGATGCGACGGGTCGCCTCCATATGCGCCTCCGTCGATGCGGGGAAAACCGGGAGGACTGCGCGGTCCATTGACCATCAGAACCTCTGCCGCTGGATCACTGCTGTCGCACTCGGATGCGGTCTATGCGGAGCCAGTCGACAGGTCGAACAGGCTGTAGAGAGATTCGTCGGGCTCGATCGCCGCGACTTGTGGGGTGGCCGACTGGCGGGCCACCGCATGCCTCACCCACCACTGAAGCCTCGACCGACCGGAGCGCTTGTGCCGGCGGGAGACAGGGAGGGAGGACGCCACAAGAGCCGACCGATATTGGGTCGACGGCTGCCGCAGGAGGACACCGCGGACGCATGCGCGAAAGTGCGTCGCCCCGCGGACGAGGAGCGCGTCGACGTCGAGTGGAGCCTCCTGAAGCCAAGCGGAGTCGTCGGCGATGAACGTGAGCGCGCCGAGACGGATCTCGCGGCCCTCCACCAAAACTCCCCCCGAAACCATGATCAAAGGGGTCTGAAAAATCGCAACTTCTCCAACAAGTCGCTAAGACACCAGCCCCATGGTGGGCGCCAGCTGTCGTGGTTCTAACTCTGACAGTAATGTAGGGGGGTAGGTATGGAGAGGCAAGGTCTTAGCTATCGAGTAGTTGTAAGCACACGAGGTTTACGAGTTCAGGCCCTTCTCAGAGGAAGTAATAGCCCTACGTCTCGGAGTCCGGAGGTGGTCGACTGGATTATGTGTGTATGGATTACAGGGGTGCGAACCCTTTAGACTGAGGAGGGGGGTGGCTTATATAGAGTTCGCTGCACCCCTCCGCCCTCGCTATGCAGAGTTTTAAGTACATTAAGGCCAAAGCATCGATAACGCCCTAATAAATGCTATGATGACCATAAAGGCCACTTAATGACCGACCGTTAGCGCATGGAGGACTTTAGGTCTCCTGGCCGTCGAGTGGTTGGATCCTGGTCGAGTGGTTGCTTCGTGGTCGAGTGTCTTCGAGTCTGTCGAGTGGAACACCTCCAAGTCGATTGAAAGGTGATTTCTTCTAGAGATGTCCTTGGGTAGGGCAGTTAGGACAGGTCCATGACCCTACCCTAGGTACATAGCTTCATCAGGCATGGCACGACAACGACTACCTCCACCCAAACCTTTCAGATGAAACTGGAAATCGCCATCGGCCACCCCTGTCTTCCCGCCGGCCTTGTTTGCCATGAGCACATGAGGATGGCCGTGCTGCCAAACATGGAAGCCACAATGTGGGTGTGCGCCGCATCCGGCCTACGACATAAAACAACAAACTCATAGCAAAATGCAACCGACTTAATGGAAAGAGAGAAAAGCCCACTGGAAATTCTGACTCAGAACATAACACCTCAAACTATGGTGTCCGGGTCTGCCTGGCAGTGTCTAGGCCCCACTTCAGGCAGTGAACCTAGACAGCTCCGGCCACAAGGCTCGTAACACGCCCTCCGATCAGCCAGCCGGCTAAGCGACCTCACCCACCGTGTAGCCTGCTAAGTGACCCCCCACCCGCCCGCATACGCGTCTGGGCGGCCCTTTGGACAGGTGCACATGCCCCCATTATCGGTGTCAAAACCGGCGGATCTCCGGTAGGGGGTCCCGAACTGTGCGTCTTAGGATTGATGGTAACAGGAGACAAGGACACGATGTTTACCTAGGTTCGGGCCCTCTTGATGGAGGTAATACCCTACTTCCTGCTTGATTATCTTGGATGAATATCGGGTTACAAGAGTTGATCTACCTCGAGATCGTAACGGCTAAACCCTAGATGTCTAGCCTGTATGATTCTGATTCTGATTGTCTCTACAGTAAACCCTCCGATTTATATAGACACCGGAGGGACCTAGGGTTATACAGAGTCGGTTTACAGAGGAAGGAATCTTCATATCCGAACGCTAAGCTTGCCTTCCACGCAAAGGAGAGTCCCATCCGGACACGGAGGAAGTCTTCTGTCTTGTATCTCCATGGCCCATTAGTCCGGCCCATGTCACATAGCCCAGACGCCCAAGGACCCCTTAATCCAGGACTCCCTCAGTAGCCCCTGAACCAGGCTTCAATGACGATGTGTTCGGCGCAGATTGTCTTCGCCATTGCAAGGCAGGTTCCTCCTCCGAATACTTTAAAGTAGTCCTCGAACACAGAAAACGTGTCGGACTCTGCAAAACAAGCTCCACACACAGCCGCGAAGAATATAATATTTAACAAGTCCCATCTAGTACAACTTTTGTAGCGAGACGTTTTATCCCTGCCCGGTCATCATTCGAACCGCTTTTCAGCCTCCCGCTCCATATTTCAAGATGCGGTTTTCATTGGCATGTCTTGTCGAAGCAGAGATCATGTCCCATTATCGCGGTATTCTCATTAATACGGGCGTGGGTAATACAACCGTGCCATCCGCACGATCCTTGGGGAATAGGCGAGTTTTAAGGCTAGTGGGGAGGCGCTTGATATTCGCTGCCTTTATAAGAGGATAAGGATCCACTCTTTCACCCACGCCTTCTTCCTCTCTGCCCATCCGCTCTCGAGCTCCAGCGCCCCAGCTTCCATCCTTTCCGCCTCAAAAAGCAATCCGACCATGTCCAGATCTGGAGCGCAGGACAAGTGGATGGCCTCCTCCATCACGGAGAAGGACATCTCGAAGCTCCGGGAGGCGGGGTACTTGGCCCAGGAAATCGCCCATCGGCTTCCGGCCAAGGGGCAGATCGTCCCCACCCCGGAGGCCCATGAGAGGGTGGTATTCATTCCCCACTTCGTCCGCGGGTTAGGGTTTCCTCTCCACCCTTTCGTCCGCGGACACATGTTCTACTATGGGCTAGACTTCCACGATCTAGCTCCAAATTCTTTCTTCAACATCTCGGCATTCATTGTCGTGTGCGAGGCCTTCCTCCGAATCCCACCACCCTTCGGATTGTGGCTAAAGATCTTCAATGTGAAGCTGAAGGTGGTGGGTAGTCAACACACAGAGTGCGGAGGCGCTATGGTGAGCAAGCTGTCCAACGTTGCATGGCCCAAAGGCACCTTCGTGGAGACCGTCAAAGGGTGGCAACATTAGTGGTTCTACGTCACAGAGCCTCATGACGCCACCTGGGCCGTGACTCCCGAATTCAAGTCCGGGCCCCCGATGCGGCTCACCTCCTGGCTAGAGAAAGGCCTGGACTGGGCTTCGTCGGACGAGGTGACAGCGCTGCAGACGCGCATTAAGAGCATGGTGGAAAAGAACATTAAGCTCGTCAACGTGATCCAGGTGATGCTTTTTTGACGGATCCTTCCTTACCAAAGCCGGACTTGCCATTTGTGGGAGTTCGATCCGGCCAAGCACCAGACCTTGCAACAGTTCTTTGACGCTACACACGAAGGCATCTGGAAGGTGCTTTTTAAGGCCAACGAGATGTGGCCGAAGACGACCGAGGACCGTGGGTACAATCTGACCCATCCAGCCAGTCCGGTAAGTTTTTCGTATTTCCTGGTGTATACTATACCTGTGCATTTCATGGAAGATGTCTAAGCTTCTCCATTTATCTTTTCAGGGCTGGACAAAGAAGGTGGAGCGAATCCAGTGTCCAGCCCCGTTGCCCGAGAACCCAGCTATCCCACTTCTAACGAAGATGCTGGTTTCGGCGCACTACCAGGCGCTAGAGAAGAAGGCCAAGAAGAAGGGCCAGGCGGGAAGAAGCGGCCTTTGCCGTAAAGGCACTTCGGACGTGAGGTCCGAAGACGCTGAAACCCACTCCTCTCCCGCCGCCGAGGACGACGACGACGAGGAGGAAAGCAATTCTCCCCCCAAGGGGGGAAGGAAGAAAAGGGCGGCCTCCACGGGTCTAGAGGCAGAGGCGTCCAAGAAGGGGAGGGTCTCCCTTGCGGATGACTCCGCGTTGGACACCGATAGCAGCTTCAAATGGCGTCACAGGGAGAAGCCCCTGGCCGAATTGTAAGTACTCAAGGGCACTTATAAACACACACACACACACACACACACACACACACACACACACACACACACACACACACATATCCAGCTTCTTTACTTCATGGTTTTAATATGTTAAATCATGTGCTGCAGTCCGGCTCACGCCCGCCCCCAGCGATCCTCATCTTCGGGGAATTCGCCGGATCCAAATGTGATGGACAACGGGTCACTCCCAACAGCCTCCTCTCCCAAGGCTACGGCTGATGCCGAGGTGTTGTCCCCAAGGACCTTCCCAGGCCAGGGAGAGGTACAGGAGGCCGTCAGGGTGGCGCCAGAGGGTGATACCTCGGCCGCCGGACACATAGGGGAGCAGATTCCCCTAGAGACTGGCGATGGGGCTATATCCACCCGCCCCCAGTAATACTATTCCGGAGGCCCATACGGCTCCGGAATTAGGTAAGCAGCCTCCTTCGAAAGAAGGAGGTGGACCTATTCCGCCGGTGACCTCTGTCCATCCAGAGGCACCAGATACTCTACTGGAAGCGCTGCAAAATGCTTCCATTGTTGAGGAACACCGTATCCTTATGGGTACGGTGATTGAGAAGGTTCAGTCCGCTAAGAGCGGCCTGACCGAAGCCTGCACCAGCCTTCTAACAGGCTTTGAGGTATGTGAAGCAATTACGCAAAAAATGCCATAGTATAGACAGTAGCCCCTGAGACTTTGTCCGGTGTTCGAAAAGAAAGGCCGGGCAGAGGATCGAATAATTTTCGCAGGAGACTGATCATATGTGTCTATGTGAATAAGCAGGCGTCGATGCTGGCTGCGACCTCCCATGCTGCCGAAGTCTCCAAACTAAAGCAGAGTCTGGAGCAGGCCGATGAAGAGCTCGGCCATGTCAAGAAATAGCTAGAGGGAAAGCAAGGTATGCAATGGCCTATGCAGATCTAAAATGATATGAATTGTTTTTGTTCATCATGCTATTATGATGTTTCGTAGGAGCTGCGGCCGAGGTGGAGTTCCTCAAGAATGCGCTGGCCGAGGCCCAGAAGAAGGCGGCGACGGAGCAGGCCGCCCGCGAAAAACACGAGGCAAGGGTCGGGGAGGTTCAGCAGGAGCTCCAGGATGCCGTAAAGAAATGCGAGTCCTTGGAGCGCAAGATTGCGGAACAAGAGTCTGAACTTTCTATGGCCCGCCAAAGCGCACAAGAGGCCCGAGTTGAAGCCCAGTGCGCTCTCCGAGAAATCCAGGAGGCCAAGCGGATTGCGGCAGGTAAGGCCTTATATTATGCGGAGCAAATTTGCTGATGCAGCAGAGTTCTTCCGAGCCGAAGAGGGGAGCTCAACGGAGAAGCTGTTCTGGTCACAATACCTTGCGCCAGAGCATCTGGTGCCCTTTAGCGATCAGCTGAAACAGCTGACCGAACTGCATAGGGTGGCCGAATTGGCCATGAAGGATTTGATAATCTGTCTATGGCCTGCCAAAGCTATGCCCAACAGCTACTTCGGGCTCGTGAAGCGGCAAGTCGATGCCTGCCCTCGGCTTGATGCCATAAAGCGGTCGGTCTGCATCGAAGGTGCGCGGATGGCCTTCGCCCGTGTCAAGGTACAGTGGGCGAAGATGAACGCCGTCAAGCTTGCGACCGAGGGGCCGCCCGCGGGCAAGGAGCATCGCACGCCCGAGCGGTATTTTGATGATGTCCTGGAGGGATCCCTCATTGTGGAGGGCCAGTGCGCGAAGGACATTATCTTTGAATGAATACATTCATGTTATCCAGTCATGTATTATGGAACAAAGCCTATATGTAATATATTGCTTGTTATTTTTTTGAAAAAATTTCCTCCTGTGCAGCCGTTTTATTAAATTTGAGAGTTGGCCAGTCATCGGCTTCAGCCCCCACGTAGGTAGTACGGGGGTGTTCGGATTGGAACCTAAACACACTTGACCCAAGAGTTTGGTCCTTGAAGGAGGTGTTTAGCGCAGCGAACCAGGCAATCAGACTATGTGGCTTTATCACCCTCACTTAGCCATAGGAGTTTTACAATAGGAGTGTAGGCGCTGCCCCTAGTTAGTATTTGTTTATCCGAACTAGGGTGCTGTAGACACCTGATTGGGTGAAGACCGATCCGTCGCATAATGCGGAAAAAATCGCAAGAGATTTAAGTTTAGCCTCCGAATAGTTGACCAGCTCTCGCCGCATCATGACAGTCAGTTTTTGGCTTTCTCTACTGAGGTCTTTATCCGGATAAACCAGGAACACAATCGCAGTAGTTCTCCCTTTACTACCCTAGCCGATAAGACGGAACGTAAGTTAGCAAGCACAGGAGCCGGGCAACCCAATTATTGACCAAAGACATGATTCGGAGCCGATGCATATAATGCTACATTCGGGGCGCCGAACTATACTGTAAAAAGTGTTCGGACTTGTTGCCAACGTATGGAGCGCGATGGAGCCCCTGGCGAGTTAAGCCGTACCAAGGTGTACGGGTGCAATCGATAAAAAATAGTGAAATATAATGAAGGAGTAAGCCAATGCCGCATAAGTTAGGCCACAAACTGTTTCCATTATAATTTGATTGATACGTCAAAGCGTATTTGTACAAATTGTGCGATAAGCAACATTGCTATTTAACATGCCGAGACCAAGGGGGAGCTGCGTGCGGGTCCTGAAAACAGGTAAAGTGATCGTCAAGAAGACCATCTAAATATTCTACCGCACGTCTATGCAGCTTGTCGCCTTGGTATGTCCATCCTTCGAAAGGATCGATTATCAGGCCGTCTTGAGGGGCCTGTGGAAAGGAAACCTGAAAAGGATGAAAAGAAAAGGGAAAGTATGTGTGCCCAGGTGATGTCGAGCCGCATTGTGTACCACGGTCGAGTTATGCCTCCGTCTTTGCCCATGGTATTTTGAGTGCGTAGTTATGTACGCGCGGTACATATGACGCGCGCCATTCGGTCAGGACTGAGACGGAGGCTGAATTGCTAGTCGAACTCATGACGAGCTGGACTATCATGCTGCGGAGTAGTCCGGACTCGTTTAATAGTGTCTGGGGGCTTGACCGCTGAATTGATGTTCTGCTTGATCAGGCCGCCCTGTACTTCCGCTGCCAGGGCTGCGGTGTGCTCCTCGGTACGAAGGGAGCGTTCCATGTTTCCATTGACTGTTATGACGCCGCGTGGTCCGGGCATCTTGAGTTTGAGATAGGCATAGTGTGGCATCGCATTGAAGCGAGAAAATGCGGTTCGCTCGAGCAATGCGTGATAGCCACTGCGGAAAGGGACGATGTCGAAGATTAGGTCTTCGCTTCGGAAGTTGTCCGGCGATCCAAAGACGACTACCAATGTGATTGAGCTCGTGCAGCGGGCCTCTACACCTGGTATTACTCCTTTAAAGGTAGTTTTTGTGGGCTTAATCCTTGATGGATCTATGCCCATCTGATGGATTGTGTCCTGATAGAGCAGGTTAAGGCTGCTGCCACCATCCATGAGGACTCGTGTGAGGTGGAATCCATCAATGATTGGGTCGAGGACCAGTGTGGTTGAACCGCCATGACGGATACTGGTTGGATGGTCCCTGCGGTCGGGCAGGATGACCATGGGTTGAATTTTGGGGCGACTGGCTCTATCGCATAGACATCCCTGAGCGCACGTTTGCGCTCCCTCTTGGGGATATGAGTGACGTATATCATGTTCACCATTTTGACTTGGGGGGGGGGGGGATTTCTTTTGTCCCCCTGTGTTCGGTGGACGGGGCTCCTTGTCATCCTCCTCACTTGGCGACCCCTTCTCCTTATTCTCGGTATTTAACTTACCGGCCTGTTTGAAGACCCAACAACTTCTGTTGGTATGATTGGCGGGTTTATCGGGGGTGTCGTGGATCTGACATGGTCGATCGAGGATTCGTTCCAAGATGGATGAGCCCGAATTGTTTCTTTTGAATGGATCCTTCCGCTGGCCGGACTTGGAGCCGCTGAATCCGGCGTTGACCGCCGTGTCATCGGTATTGTCACCGTTGCTTTGACGCTTGTGCCTGTTGCGTCGGGGCTTGCCGTTGCTATTTCTGGCTTCAGAGGTGCCAGGTTTGCTTGCATTATTATTGCTGCGGGCTAGCCAACTATCTTCGCCCGTGCAAAAGCGGGCCATAAGTGCCGTGAGGGTTGCCATATACTTCGACTTCTCTTGGCTGAGGTGTCGGGCGAGCCATTCGTCGCGGATGATATGCTTAAAGGCCGCTAGGGCTTCGGCATCCGGACAGTCGACGATCTGGTTCTTCTTAGTTAGGAACCTAGTCCAGAATTTCTTGGCCGACTCTTCGGGCTGTTGAACTATGTGACTTAAGTCATCGGCATCCGGAGGTCGGACGTATGTACCCTGGAAGTTGTCGCGAAAGGCGTCTTCCAGGTCTTCCCAGCTGCCAATGGAGTTTTCCGGCAGGCTGTTTAACCAGTGCCGAGCTGGTCCTTTGATTTTTAGCGGGAGGTATTTGATGGCATGAAGATCATCACCGCGAGCCATGTGAATATGGAGAAGAAAGTCCTCAATCCATACCACGGGATCTGTTGTTCCATCATATGATTCGATATTCACGGGTTTAAACCCTTCTGAGAATCCGTTCTCCATTACTTCGTCAGTGAAGCAAAGGGGGTGTGCGGCGCCTCTATATCGGGCCAAGTCGCGATGCAGTTCAGATGGAGTCCGTCTGCGGTTTTCGGCCTAGATGTGGTTATGCTTGTCGCGCCCGGCTAGATAGCCATCCTCGCGCGTCGGCCACGCCCCCACGATCCGTAAATCGATCTGGTCTGACCTGCTCTATTTTCCAGGTTCTGCCGTAAGTCGTACGTATATCCCCGAACTGTTGTGTCTCTACCTTTACGGCGAGGTAGTGCGGGCTCGTGTTCGGCTTGAGCTGCCATCTTGTCACGGCCACGTGGTGGTCGGTTCGCTGCGTTACGCGTTGATGTTACGGGCTCCAGCGCCTCGTCATCGAATTGAGGTAGCAGCTTACGCTTTGGGTAACTCTTGGTTGGGCGCTTGAGGCCGTATTCCTCGGCTGCCAGGACAGTAGTCCACCTGTCATTGAGCAGATCTTGGTCAGCTTGAAGCTGCTGCTGTTTCTTTTTCAGGCTCCTTGTAGTGGCTATCAGCCGGCGCTTAAAGTGCTCCTGCTCAAGGGGTTCCTCAGGCACGATAAAGTCTTCGTCGCCGAGGCTCACCTCATCCTCGGAGAGTGGAAGGTAATTACTGTTCTCCGAGTCTTCATTTGCAGCCTGATCGTCAGGGCTAATTTGCCCATCTTCCCGGTCGTCCTGTTCGGAGGTTGGCTCGACTGGGTTTTCTTGGTCTTCGGCGTTGTCCGGAGTACTATTGTCTCCGGTGCCGGTATTGCTATCTTTTCTACGACGTGATTTAGAGCGGCACTGCTGACGTCGGCGCTTTGGTTGTATCTCAGGAGGTGTATCCTCAACTGGATTTTTCTCGTTATCGCCATTACCTTCTTTGGGTGTATCCACCATGTACACGTCACACGAAGAGGTGGCCGTCCAGTGTCCAGTAAACGGCGGGTTTTGGGCCTGCTCTTCTCCGGCATCGTCGTCCATACCGTCGATGTCTTGGGAGCCGTAGTCGAGCATGTCGGTTAAGTCCTCGATAGTGGCTATGAAGTGGGTGGTAGGTGGGACGAAAAGTTCCCAGCTCCCAGCCCCTAGTCCGGGCTGGGCGTAGTTCGGACGTCGCCCCTCTGTAATGCCGAGGTTTGGCTTGGGAGAAGAGAGTCCGTGGAGTATGGCGGGAAGGAAACCCCTTGGCCGAGCTCACACGGTACCGACTCCGAGGATTCGGAGCCAGTGTTCGGAGACGAGTCCGGTTTCAAGATGATTGCTGGTGGTGCTACTTCCTCCGATTCTCCCGTACTACGCTCAACAGCCGCAGAGAGTCCGGTGGGATCGGGAATCCCGTCTTTGGACCTGGTGATGCGCTCCGGATTTAAGGCCAGAGCGAAAGTTGGGGTCGCGAACCCTTGGAGGACCAAGTCTTCTCGGATATCAGCAACATAATCCAGATTTCCAAAGCTAATCTGGTGATCTGGGGCGTAGCTATCGATCTTCTCTAGATGGCCAAGCGAGTTGGCCCGTAGTGCGAAGCCGCCGAACACAAAGATCTGGCCGGGGAGGAAGACCTCCCTCAGGGCAGCATTGTTGTAGATGACAGATGGAGCCATCGAACCTTCTGACGATGACACAGTGGAACTCTCAATGAAAGCACCAACGTCGGTGTCAAAACCGGCGGACAGGTGGGGGGTCACGAACTGTGCGTCTTAGGATTGATGGTAACAGGAGACAGGGACACGATGTTTAACCATGTTCGGGCCCTCTTGATGGAGGTAATACCCTACTTCCTGCTTGATTATCTTGGATGAATATGGGGTTACAAGAGTTGATCTACCTGGAGATCGTAATGACTAAACCCTAGATGTCTAGCCTGTATGATTATGATTCTGATTGTCTCTATAGACTAAACCCTCCGGTTTATATATACACTGGAGGAACCTAGGGTTATACAGAGTCGGTTTGAGGAAGGAATCTTCATATCCGAATGCTAAGCTTGCCTTCCACGCAAAGGAGAGTCTCATCCAGACACGGGAGGAAGTCTTCTGTCTTGTATCTCCATGGCCCATTAGTCCGGCCAACGTCACATAGCCCGGACGCCCGAGGACCCCTTAATCCAGGACTCCCTCACCCATGGAGCCAACGAAATAGCCCGAAAAGAGCCTCACACACGAGCCGGTGCTGCAGTCGCCACGCACGCACCCGACTCGCGTGCATGTTGTGACAGGACCTGCCAAGCGCGGGGCGAGGACACCGACGGGTAGGTCAGGCTCGCCTGTCGCACATGGGACACTTCGCGAAAAGGCTCCGACGGGCGTGCCTTCGGCCGCCCATTGACTATGGCCCCACGTGAGCCCCGCGGTCCACCCGTCATGGACTGTGCGGATTGCCCGGGCGCGTAGGCAGACCGAACAGTGCAAAGAGGCCTTGAGAGGCCCTCACGGCACACCAGTCGGAAATAGACGGAGCAGAGATTTTCCTCACCCTCAAAGTCCCTCAGGAAGGCGGATACTCCAGCATCCTTTCTAAGAGCATCTCCAGCCGCGCCGCCTAACAGCCCCCCCAGGCAATTTTTTAGCGCCGTCGGGCGGCGAAAATCGGCCCAGTCGCGCCCCCAAGAGTCCGTATTTCGCCGGGTTGGGCTGAAATAACGGCCGGCTCACCCGAGCCAAACCCGGCATGCTGGAGGGCGCCTGGAGGCACCGGCATAAGCGAAAAGGGGCGTGGGGCCGCTCTGTCGGCGAGAGGAGGGCCTTTTCTCGCCGTTTCTTCCCGCTTTCCCCCGGCTTCCCTCTCATTTTCTCCATTCCTCCCGCCAATCTCCTCCTCCTCCCCTCCCAGCCAGCCGCCATGCCGCTGAAGAAGTACGTGCTCCCCCGCGCCGCGACGGCTCCGACTGCCGCCGTCGCCCAGCCAAAGCAGAGGAAGCCGAGGGCGCCACCGTCCAAGCCCCCGGCATGTCCAACGCCGACTGGAGGGCGGAAGTTCAGCGCCGGGAGGCTGTCACTACCGACCGGCGGAACAGGTCCAACGCCAAGAAGGCCCGGGACAGCGCGGCACTCACGGCTGCGGCGGCGGCGGATCAGGGAGAGTGCTCGGCCGAACAAGCCGAGGCGGCTCGCGTGGGGATGAGGAATCCACCCGGCGGCCACGCCCAGTACGCGCCCTGGAGCCAGCAAAGCGTCGGTTCTCCGGCCGGCTTCTCGTCGTCACCGCAACCATGGGGCTGCATGGCGTCGCCAGGCTACGCCGACGGGGACGCGCACGGCGGGTTCAACCCCAACATCATCTTCCCCCATGGTCACCCGGCCGAGCGCACGCCCTCGCCCGCCTTCGCCGGCGTGCAGTACCCTCCATACACCTACTCACCGCCGGCCTACGCGTCCTCCCCGACGCCCCCTCTCCGCCGTGGCGCGCTGCCCTTCTCACAAGCTTCCACGTTGCAGCTCGGCGACACCGACGCGACTGAAGCCGACATGGAGGACATCATCGCGGCAGGCTCCGCCGCCGCCGTCGTGTCCCCCGGGTTCACCACCCAGGACGACATGATGGACCTCAACGGCGACATGGACAGCGGGCTCGAGTACGGCGAGGAGGAGCCAGACGAGGAGGAGGAGGAGGACGACGACGAGGAGGAGGAGGAGCCGGCGCCGGCTCCGGCGAGGAAACGCAAGAAGAAGAAGGGGGCGGCCAGGACCGGCGAGCCGCGCATCAAGTGGGCGTCCAAGGAGCAGGAGTGTCTCGCCGAAGCGTGGAAAGTCGTCTGCCTCGACCCGATCACCGGCACGAACCAGAGCATCGAGACGTATTAGGAGCGCATCAAGGCCGAGTTCGACGAGCGCAAGCTCGTCGACCCCTACTTCAAAGGCGTCTACATGCAGCGCGGGTCGAAGGCAATGGCGAACCATTGGGGGCTCATCCAATCGGCGTGCAACAAATGTCATGGGATCGTTGAGGAGATCGCGGCTCGCCCGGGGAGCGGCGCCAGCATTGAGGATCAGGTATGGCACGCCGGTCTCCCATTTCTTTTCGCCGTGTGCGCCCGCCAACTGTTTGTTACTCGGCGCAGCTGCTGCGGATGTTCGTCATGTATCGCCAGGACAATAGCGATCAAGACTTCAAGTAACTTCACGTCTTCAAGCGGATCGAGAAGTGCGAGAAGTGGGCGGATGTCCGGCGCACCCTGGCCAAGGCCAAGGAGACTTACAAGCCGGACGCGCGAACGCCGAGCGCGGGCGACGGGCGCCCCGAAGGCAACAAAGGGGCCAAGAAGGGGAAACACGCCGACTCGGCTACCGCGCGAGTGCAGGAGTCCATCGAGCATTGCCTCGCCGACGCACAGGCCCGGGCCGCTCTGCGTGAAGAGAAGACCGAGGCGCAGTGGTCGGCGTTGATGACGAACAACGCCGTCAAGCTCGACCTACTCCGGACCAACGTCGCCGCGAAGAAGAGGAACACTGACCTGACTTTTCTGATGGGCGGGGTGGACATGCTCCAGAGCAACGACGAGCAGCTCAAGGCATGGTACCTGGCGGAGCGCGGCCTCATCCTGAACCAGTTGTCGTCGACGGCGCCGCCAACTCCCACACCCACGCCGACGACGCTGCCAAGCCCGAGTGATGATGCCTCCACGACGCCCAACAGCACAGAAGCCGCGCCGACGCCGCGCAGCACAGAAGCAGCTTCGACACCGCCAAGCCCGCACAAGCCGACTTTGCCGACGCCGGAGGCCGACCCCGCCATTTGATGCGTTGCCCGCGTGTTATTTCTTTTTTTGTAAGCCGAACTTTTCATCCGATTGCCGAACTGGGCCGCTGATCGTCGGACTGGGCGTTTTTTTGTGAATGGGAATGAACAAGTTTGAATTTGCCGCGACTTAGGGGGCGGCGTCTGGGGGCGTGGCTGGAAGCTAGGTCGCCTCAGGGGTCAATCCAGCGCCGATTCGCCCACAGGCGGCTCTTTTTCGACGCCTTGGGGGGCCGAACGGCTGGAGATGCTCTAAGAGTATAATCTCGTGACAACAAATTTCCATCTACTAGAAGTCTAGAATTCCCACAAAATCCACTTGCAATTCGTACACCCACTGGATTACACTGTTTCTGCCCGGCTGCGCTGCCAATTCAGCGGACGAATTAATTGGCGGCGAACTTTTTCTCAAAAAAGATGATGGCAGCGAACCGTATCCTGGGGCCTTGGGCATGATCCTCAACTGGCCAGTCAACCAGAGACTACTGAACCCGTCATCCAAGCGCGTCATTCTGAGTTCACACTTGAACAGAGCTATCTACAGGATCGAAATTACTGTGGCTTCCGATCTGATCAGGTCACATGTGATGTATGAGAAGAAGAAAAATGGTTCGCTGCCATGGACCATCGAACTGGCTCACATATTTCCAAACCCGTTTTGCAGGTAATTGCGGAGGATCGACACGTATTACACTCTCAAGTCTGAATCAAACTAGTCTACGGGGCTCTTCATCAAACCGCCAACACGTGTTGCTCCCAACTCCCAACTAACCAGACATATCTTCCAGGAAGTTGGCGTACAAAGACTTATCCCTGAGGCCTTGACGTCTTCAGGTCCTTCAACCTTAGAAGAAGGTTTTGAACGGCCATGGCCGGGGTACGCATCTTCCCAGAAGTTTTCGACTCCAAGACTGATCCTATTTTGCTTGTGTGCTTGCTGCACGTAGAGTCATCAAGGATGATGCCAGATCTGTTGGGCATTTCCAATATAGCGAAAAGACGAGTCATAAAAGCAATAAATGCAGTGTTAAGTTCTAGTAGCCGCCAGCATGGAAGGAGAAGTGGTCACAACAAAGATCGACGGTGCCATGGCTAAACCCTCAAGGCCGGCGGCAGGGATGCCAATCCACCACCTTGGCTTCGAGAGTTAGTCAAACTGTTCCGCTGGTGACAACGCCCTCGCCGCGGGCCCCGAAGACCGATGACGAGGACGCCCGGTGATAACTGGTACTCTCGACTTCATCTCTCGACTTCATGCCGTAAAGTAGATACCACTCCTCTACGTGTTAGTCTTGCCCTCCAACAAGTGCTCTACCACCACAATCCAGACATCACTCTTTAAATATACTAGATTTTTATCCTGCTTTATAGATAATGGCAACTGAGCCGCATGGACGCATTTTGTTTGTTTTTGTCCATTAATGTCTGCGTTTACAGAAATGACGGCCATAGCGCACACACAAACCAACTTTGTATCTGCCTGCTCTTTGTGTGGACGTAAATCCATCCTCAATTTGGGTCGGGTTTGCGTCCACACGGAGAGCAGGCATACGCTCCACGCAACCGCTTTTCGTCCCAGTCCCACTTGTCAGCTACCCAACTACCACGCGTCAATCCTTTTAAATCTGCGTGTTCGTTTCGCCTCGGCCACACCTGTAGAGCACCTGATGAGACTTGCTAGCAATGCGATAAGGGTATTGGTCCTTACTATCATGACTTCACAACATCTGGAGGGGGTCACCTCCTTAACGAGACCATTTCTTCCAAGGCATCAAAATATTTGGCGTTGTAACCTAGGCCTTGCAACAGTTGGTGATCCAAAGGCTATGCAACATGCAACCAAAGGCAATGGTGATAGGGGAAGAGAAAGGAGGAGGGACTGACATGTCTTTTATGGTACGGGAAGCTTAATATGAGTCGACCAATAGATAATGCAAAGGTCGATATTTGACCATACTAGCAGCTATGGTTAGTAGTATGTGCTGATGAGGGGCAAAATAGGTATTTTTGGTAGGGGGATACACAAATCAAGAAGGGGCAGAGGCATTTTCGGTAGTGTGTTTTTTCCTTACTGGCAACTGATGATCAAGTCAATCCAATCCCATAGAGCTTCTGCGCGGTGTTTGGCATAAGTGTTAGCCGTAGTTTCCTACCATTGCCCATAGCTTCTTCCCCATCCCCCAGCCTGTTGTAGCTCCGGCATAGACTGCGGCCATCCCGTCCAATGCACCTCTGAATGTCTTTAGCCACTTGTTCAAAATCTTCATGCCCCAACCAGAAATTTTCAAATCTAAAGAGTTTTGATTTGTGAATTGTGGCATCCACTTGAATAATGTGGGGCACATGATCTGAAATGGGCCTAGAAAGACAGTGAGCAAAAGACTTAGGATAGCTCAAAGTCCAAGACTCGGAGGAAAAACACTAGCCAGTTTTCTCGAGCAAATGAGCTTCCTGCATATTGCTCCAAGTGTAACTCCTCCCTTTTAGAGGAATCTTAGTGAGCCCCAAAGCACTGATAGTTATGTTCAAATGCATCATATCTTGTGTATTTCCAGCAGGCATGTTTCTGTTCTCGGGGTATCTAATGTAATTGTAATCTCCTAGAACCAACCAATTCACATCATTAGGCATTTTGATGTTTTGAAACCATGCACTAAAAGCATGCTTTCATGTGATTGGCAGGGGCCATAAATGTTTACAAGATACCAATCATACCCATTTTGCAGTGAAATGATTGAACTGAAATAGCATAATCATTTTCAAAAACCTTTGTTCCCTGAAAAAGATTGTCATTCCAAGCAATGAGAAGGGCCCTAGAAGCACCTCTTGAGGGTAGATGTTCAAATATCCTGATTCTCTTTAGATAATTTTTTTAGGGTATGAGCTATCAAAATGTTCCATTTTTCTCACAAACAGATGACATCACATTCAATGTCTTCAAGTTTATTGGAAAGGGCCAACCACTTGGTCTTATCATTTAACTCTCTAATGTTCAAGTTGAAGATTTTCCAATTCTTGTTCATATTTATAGTACTTATGTAATATAGAGGGGTGATGTAGATATAACTCCATGTCCCATCTTTGAAACTAGTGTAATTAGTCACAAGTGAAGAAGTTCATCTCGTAGGAGAGGAAGTATCCAACAGTTTCATATTGCTAGGCCCAGTCTTATCTTACAACCATCCAAAATAACTTCTTCCACAAGTAGCATTCGGAGCAAACCATCATGCTATAAATTATAGTAGGTCTAAGATTCATTATTAGAAGCAACTTAATAGCTAACATCTTAAACATGTTCCACCAAGTCTTGCTTTTGTTCAGGTGCATGAATTTATGCAGTCTCATGGTGATTCTTCTTGTTGCCCACCTTGCTCTCCTTTTTCTGCTTGGCTTGCAGCATCTCCTCATATGTATCCTTTTGTGGAACCTTGCAAAAGGTAGTATTCAGATTTTTTACAACCTTTCTAGCTAAGCTAGGTGGGCCAGCATGACATGCCATGCAGTTTTTATTCTTGCATTCCTTTCTTCCAAATCCTTGATTTAAACCTTGAAGTCTAATGCTCCTTCTTACCTCTAATTCTACCAGGGGAGTTCTTTCCTTCCTCTTCCTTTTGGCATGGAGAGCGCTGGTGGTGGAAGCCTCCTCAAGCTCCAAATCCTATTCAAACGAGAAGGATTTACTATGAGGAGTAGAAAAGCTGCAGCTATTTTCAATATTATCTTAGCTTGGACTTTTCAGATTGCAAACAAAGGCATGAGTTGAGAGGCATTTATCAGGGAGTGCAAAAGGAAGCAAAGTTTTATTTTCCTTTCCCTGGAGAATAATACTCCACATTTGTGATGATAATTTTTCCCATGCAAAATTTTCCAGGGATAGAAGAGCCATGCATACAAAGTACCCAATCAACTAGCACATTTATTACCTAACTCTGATCCCTAGCAGGTGCAAAATCTTCTTCCGCTTCCCCTTCCAAACCAAGGCCTTGAGGGTCCAGAGAGTCCAAATTTATGTCATCCCCTGAAACCATGATTTGCATAAGAGGTTGAAGAATCGATATGGTCGGGTAGAGGGGGGTGAATAGGTGATTAACAATTTTTATCTTCTTTAAAAAATCAGGCTCAACAAGAAGTAGGTTGTCTAGAGATGCAATTAGGTGGACAACCTATATGACAAGCTGAACAATAACAACAATGCAAGAACAAGATAGAAACACAATCTAAGCTTGCTCAAAGTAAAGGTAAGATGTAACTGCAAGTGGAGTCGATGGAGATGCGGATGTGTTACCAAAGTTCCCTCATTTTGGGGGAGCTACGTCTTCGTTGGAGTAGTGTGAAGGCACAATGCTCCCCAAGAAGCCACTAGGGCCACCTTATTCTCTTCACTCCCTTGGACAATGCAAGATGTCGTGATTCCACTAGCGGTGTACTTGAAGGCAGTGACCGGACCTTTACAAACAAGGTTGGGGCTCTATCCACAAATTAATTGCAGGCTCCCAACACCCCCACAAAGCTTCATCACAATGGAATGGGGCTTCGAGGTGACCTCTTCTGTCTAGGGTGCATAAACACCCTAGAGTAACAAGATCCACAAGTGAAAGTATGGGGGAATCAAATTTCCTTTAGTGGAAGTGTAGATCTAGGTCTCCCCCCTCAATCCCTAGCAAAGTACAAGTTTGGTTGGCTACAGAAGGAGCTCGAGCAAGAAAGCTCTTAAGGCAATGATAACCCACAAGTATAGGGGATCGCAACAGTTTTCGAGGGTAGAGTATTCAACCAAAATTTATTGATTTGACACAATGGAAGCCAAATAATATTCACGAGTATTAGCAGTTGAGTTGTCAATTCAACCACACCTGTAAGACTTAATATCTGCAACAAAGTATTTAGTAGCAAAGTAGTATGGAAGTAACGGTAACGGTGGCAAAAGTAACAGTAGCAGTTTTGTAGTGATTGTAACAGTAGAAACGACAAAGTAACTTAGCAAAGATCAATATGTGAAAATCTCGTAGGCATTGGATCAACCATGATAATTCTGTTGGATAATATTCATCATGTAGCAGTCATAACCTAGGGTGACACTGAAGTAGCTCCAATTCATCAATATAATGTATTCCGTATATAGTCATACGTGCTTATGGAAAAGAACTTGCATGACATCTTTGTCCTACCCTCCCGTGGCAGTGGGGTCCTAATGGAAACTAAGGGATATTAAGGCCTCCTTTTAATAGAGGACCGGAACAAAGCATTAGCACTTAGTGAATACATGAACTCCTCAAACTGTGGTAATCACCGGAAAGAATCCCAATTATTGTCACCTTGGGGTATGCGGATCATAACTCGTAATAGGTGTCTACAACTTGCAAGATAAGATCAAGAACACACATATATTCATGAAAACATAATAGGTTCATATTTGAAATCATGGCACTCGGGCCCTAGTGACAAGCATTAAGCATAGCAAATCCATAGCAACATCAATCTCAGAACATAGTGGATACTAGGGATAAAAACCTAACAAAACTAACTCTAGATGATAAATCTCATCCAACCCATCATCGTCCAGCAAGCCTATGATGGAATTACTCACTCCCAGCTGTGAGCATCCTGAAATTGATGATGACAATGGCGACGGATTCACATCTCCGGAGCCCCGAACGGACTCCAGATCAACCCTCCTGATGAAGAACACGAGGTGGCGGCGGCTCCGTATCATAAAACGCGATGAATCCTTCTCTCTGATTTTTTCTCAACGAATAGGTACTTATAGAGTTGGAATTAGGGTCGGAGGAGGTCCAGGGGGCCCACAAGCCTAGGAGGCGCACCCTGGGGGTTAGGCGCGCCCCAGGGCTTGTGGCCTCTGGGTGGCCCCTCTCTGGTATCTTTTTGCACCAGTATTTTTATATATTCCACAAAAATCCTCTGTAAATTTTAAGGTTAATCCGAGAACTTTGATTTCTGCACAAAAATAACACCATGGCAGTTATGCTAAAAACAACATCAGTACGGGTTAGTTCCATTCAAATCATGCAAATTAGAGTCCAAAACAAGGGCAAAAGAGTTTGGAAAAGTAGATACGATGGAGAAGTATCAACTCCCCCAAGCTTAACCCATTGTTTGTCCTCAAGCAATTCAGTTGACAAACTGAAAGTGACAAAGAAAAACTTTTACACACTCTGTTTGATCTTGTTGTTGCAAATATGTCTAGCCAATATTCAGGTTTTCAGCAAAGATTATGAACTAACCATATTCACAATAACATTTAGGTCTCACATTTACTCATATCAATGGCATAATCAACTAGCGAGCAATAATAATAAATCTCGGATGACAACACTTTTTCAAAACAATCATGATATAAGATGACAAAATGGTATCTCACTATCCCTTTCTGAGACCTCAAAACTTAAATGCAAAGCACCCCTGAAGATCGAGGACTGACTAGACATTATAATTCATGGCAAAAGAGATCCAGTCACACTCATACTCAACATCAATTAAAACAAAGCATATAAATGACACGGTGCTCTCCAGCTGGTGCTTTAATAAGAAGATGATGACTCAACAATAAAAGTAAATAGATAGACCCTTCGCAGAGGGAAGAAGGGATTTGCAGAGGTGCCAAAGCTCGAAGCTTTTAAAACAGTGATGAATATAATTTTGAGTTGTATGCTTTCATTGTTAACATAAGAACCAAGAGATATGAAAGTGCGTGGGAGCACTCGGCGACTCAACCCACCAATATCCCACCCATTCATTAGCGTCGGGATTCGCATCTCCTATATTAACCAGTGTGTATTACTTCATGTATCTCCCACATGCTTTCCCCGTATTAAGGCATGTACTTATGTTCTGACATTGTCAGATAGCACTCGCATAGCCGGCCAACCACGCAGAGACCAAACAATCAATGCTCACGATGCCTCCCATCCCTCCCTTCTCCCCACCAACCTTCTTCCCTGGGACGTGATACATCTCCAACGTATCTATAATTTTTTATTGTTCCATGCTATTATATGATCTGTTTTGGATGTTTAATGGGATTTAATATGCTCTTTTATATTATTTTTTGGACTAACCTATTAACCGAAGGCCCAGTGCCAGTTTCTGTTTCCCCCCTATTTCAGTGTTTTGCAGAAAAGGAATACCAAACGGAATCCAAACGGAATGAAACCTTCGCAATGATCTTTCTTGGAAATAAAGCAATCCAGAAGACTTGGAATTGAAGTCTGAACTCCGCGAGGCAGCCACGAGGCAGGAGGGCGCGCCCCCACCCTCGTGGGCCCCATAGAGCTCCACCGACATACTTCTTTCACCTATATATACTCTTATACCCTAAAAACATCAGGGAGGGCCACGAAACCACTTTACACCACCGCAACCTTCTGTACCCGTGAGATCCTATCTTGGGGCCTTTTCCGGCGATCTGCCGGAGGGGGAATCGATCACGAAGGGCTTCTACATCAACAACATAGCCTCTCCGATGATGTGTGAGTAGTTTACCACAGACCTTCAGGTCCATAGTTATTAGCTAGATTGCTTCTTCTCTCTCTTTGATTCTCAATACAAAGTTCTCCTCGATGTTCTTGGAGATCTATTCGATGTAATACTCTTTTGCGGTGTGTTTGCCGAGATCCGATGAATTGTGGATTTATGATCAAGTTTATCTATGAATAATATTTGGTTCTTCTTTGAATTCTTATATGCATGATTTGATATCTTTGCAAGTCTCTTCGAATTATCGGTTTAGTTTGGCCTACTAGATTGATCTTTCTTGCAATGGGAGAAGTGCTTAGCTTTGGGTTCAATCTTGCGGTGTCCTTTCCGAGTGACAGTAGTGGCAGCAAGGCACGTATTGTATTGTTGCCATCGAGGATAAAAAGATGGGGTTTATATCATATTGCTTGAGTTTATCCCTCTACATCACGTCATCTTGCTTAATGCATTACTCTGTTCTTATGAACTTAATACTCTAGATGCATGCTGGATAGCGGTCGATGTGTGGAGTAATAGTAGTAGATGCAGAATCGTTTCAATCTACTTGACACAGACGTGATGCCTATATTCATGATCATGCCTAGATATTCTCATAACTATGTGCTTTTCTATCAATTGCTCGGCAGTAATTTGTTCACCGACTGTAATATATGCTATCTTGAGAGAAGCCGCTAGTGAAATCTATGGCCCTCGGTTCTCTTTCTTATTATATTGCATCTCTTTTATTTACATCACATCTCGTTTTACTATTTTGCAATATTTACTTTCCAATCTATACAACAAAAATACCAAAAATATTTATCTTATTATCTTTATTAGATCTCACTTTTGTGAGTGGCCGTGAAGGGATTGACAACCCTTTTATCGCATTGGTTGCAAGGTTCTTGATTGTTTGTGCAGGTACTAGGTGACTTGCGTGTTATCTCCTACTGGATTGATACCTTGGTTCTCAAAAACTGAGGGAAATACTTACGCTACTTTGCTGCATCACCCTTTCCTCTTCAAGGGAAAACCAACGCATGCTTTAGAGGTAGTAGGACGCCACTTCTTCCTCATGAATCCTCTCCTCAAATCCTTTTCTACAGCTCCAGCACTTCTTCCCCAATCTTCTACTAGACTTGCTCAGCTTTTTCCAGGTTAGTCCTGCACGTTCACGCCAATGTACAACACATCCGCCCTTGCCGCGGACACAAAGCCATGCTTTCCGACAGCCAGCGAAAACACGTGGGAAGAAAAAACAGGAAGAAGACCATGCCGTTCATGACGAGCAGATCGAGCTAGCCGTCATTTTTTGCGTCCTGTGCACCGCGTCTGCCCTGGTCACCAACAAGCTTGGCATGGTCTTCCTCAGTCTCAGTGCTCAAGGTCGTTCGCTCTTCCTGCTCATGGCCGACTTCCTTGACATGGCCTTGCCGCCCTTGCGCATGGCTTCCTTGATGGCCATGAACATGCTTCGCTCCACCCCAGCTTGCTTGCATGTGACAAAACAGAATTGTGGGGGCCTAAATAAATGTGATTCAATGTGCCATTGTATACCAGTGAGTATTTATCCCGTATTGGTTCAAGACAAATTAAACTGCATTAATTGCATGCATCCCAAGAAAATAACAGATTCCCCAAGAGATCTCACTAACTTCCATGCTAGATACATTATAGGTGGTTCCCAAACAGAATGGTAAAGTTTTTAATCCCCCTCCACCAACAATCACACTCCAGGCTAGCCGAATCCATGGGTACCGTCCATACCAACAATAGTCCTGGGGCAGTTTTGTTTCATTATTATATTTTGATTTGATTTTGAGCATGGAACTGGGCATCCCAATTACCAGTCACTTTCTCGTGAATGAAAAATGAACAAACACTCATTGTGAGAATAACCCACCTAGCATGGAAGATACTGACAGCCCCAGTCGCTACATGAGCGATTCGGGCATACAAAACAGATTATTATTTGAAGGTTTAGAGTTTGGCACATGCAAATTTACTTGGAACGGCAGGTAAATACCGCATATAGGTAGGTATGGTGGACTCATATGGAACAACTTTGGGTTATCGAAGTGGATGCACAAGCAGTATTCCCGCTTAGTACAAGTGAAGGCTAGCAGAAAGATTGATGAGCGACCAATTAGAGAGCGACACCGGTCATAAACATGCATTGAGATTAACCAACATTGAGTGCAAGCATGAGTAGGATATAAATCACCATGAACATAAATATCATGGAGGCTATGTTGATTTCGATTTCAACTACCTGCTTGAACATGTGCCAAGTCAAGCCACTTGAATCATTCAGAAGAGGATACCATCCTATCATACTACATCATAACCATTTTAAATGCATGTTGGCACATAAGACAAACCATTATCCACTCCTAGCTAATTAAGCATGGCATGACTAACCATAATCTCTAATTTTTATTGCAAACATGTTTCATTCATAATGGGCTGAATCAAGAATGATGAGCTAATCATATTTACAAAAGCAAAATAGGTCGAGTTCATACCAGATTTTCCTCATCTCAATCATTTCATCAAATATCGTCATTATTGCATTTCACTTGCATGACCGAATGATGTGAATAATAATAAGAGTGCACGTGCATTGGACTAAGCTGGAATCTGCAAACATTTATTCAAAGGAGAAGACAAGGTAATATGGGCTCTTTGTTAGATCAACAAATAATGCATATGAGAGCCACTCAACATTGTCATCGTGGTCTTCTACTTACGACCCAAAGAAAAGGAAAAGAATTACAAAGAAACACACTGAAATATTTTTGGAGTTTTTGTTTTTCTGAAGAAAGCAAAACGAAAATGAGAAAAACTATTTACACGGGAAAGCTCCCAACAAGCAAAAGAAGAACGAGAAATCTTTTTGGGTTTTCTTTTAATACTACGACTAATTAAACTTAAAAAGAAACGAGAAATATTTTTGGACTTTTATCGAAGTTTTTTCAAACACACAAGAAGAAAGCAAGAAAAATAAACTAACATGGATTATACAGTGAAAAAGGATGAACACCGACAACTGGAATGAATGTGTGAACATGAATAAAATGTCGGTGAGAAATACATACTCCCCGAAGCTTAGGCTTTTGGCCTAAGTTGGTCTAGGGCCACGGCTCGAAATAACCCTCTCCTCGATACGGCCGAGGGTCTTGAGGGTTCCACTGGTTGGCGAGCTCTTGTGGCTCCCAGTGATAAACAGGCTCCTGGTACAGAGCAGGTGTTGGTGCTGGCTCGTTAGTTCCCAGTATGCATAAATGTCCTCGGGCATAATAATGCACCTGCCTGAACGAATATCGAACAAAGAAAGTGCAGGCAAAGTAATGATCTCATAGGTGCCCTGACTGAACACTAAGTTATAGCGTAGCCGTTGGCTCTTATCCTCATTGTCAATAAAGTGATGCGCTACCATATTGGCATAATCTAAATATTCGGTGGGTAGCAGCATTTCCTCTTTTTCATCATGCCTAATAGGGATCTCAAAATGTTTAGCAAGGCGGGTGGCATAAACACTGCCAAAAATAGCACCCTTCATTCGGTTTGTGTGTAACCGACGAGCAACCATAGTGCCCGAACTAAAAGTTTTGTCAGCATATAAAGCATGGCACGAAATAGCAAGGTCAGGTGAACTGAGAGTTCCACTCTCCCCTCGACCAGTCAGACATATCCCGGCAAATAAAGCATAGTAACGTAAAACGGGAAAAATGTAAACTAGCAACTCTAGCTTCTAACACTCCTCTCTCTTCCCCCACAGTAGTGTCAACGATGAAATCTGCCATGTCCCTAGGACATGGCTCACTATGCTACCGTCATAAGGAATTTTGCAACCATTGCAAAAATCATAGTGTCATTTCCTTAATCTCATCATATAAGTGAAATTTTACCATGGGAGGATCCTTCCTAGAATGAAAGCGAAAATTTTGCACGAAGGTATTAGTGAGTAGGAGGTATTGGTCACACTTATCTTGGAGGAAGGGGATAATGCCAGCATTGTCCGCCAAATAATAGAAGTCAAAATAAATTCCTGCCTCCTTCAAGAATGCATCACTTGGGCATTCACATGGCCGAACCTCCGCCGCGTGCGAAAGATTGTACTTGGGCTTCTTCTTCTCCTCACTTAAATTTCCTTCCGAATTCCAGCTCGAAGAGCCTCTCAACCACCTCCTCATAGTTTTTATTTCTCTGAATTTTTTAGTGACCGATGTCTACTACGCAACTTTATTCTTGTAGTCTCGTGTTGGGCCTCCAAGCGTAGAGTTTGTAGGACAGTAGAAATTTTCCCTCAAGTGGATGACCTAAGGTTTATCAATCCGTGGGAGGTGTAGGATGAAGATGGTCTCTCTCAAACAACCCTACAACCAAATAATAAAAAGTCTCTTCTGTCCCCAACACACCAAATACAATGGTAAATTGTATAGGTGCACTAGTTCGGCGAAGAGATGGTGATACAAGTGTAGTAATGATAGTAGATATTGATTTTTGTAATAGTAACAATAAAAACAGCAAGGTAGAAATTGATAAAATGGAGCACAAATGGTATTGCTATGCTTGAAAATGAGGCCTAGGGTCCATACTTTCGCTAGTGCAATCTCTCAACAATGCTAATATAATTGGATCATATAACCATCCCTCAACATGCAATAAAGAATCGCTCCAAAGTTCTTATCTAGCGGAGAACATAAGAAGAAATTGTTTGCAGGGTACGAAACCACCTCAAAGCTATTCTTTCCGATCAATCTATCCTAGAGTTCGTACTGAAATAACAACAAGCTATTCTTTTCGATCGATCTAACCAAGAGTTCGTACTAAAATAACACCATATGATACACATCAACCAACTCTAATGTCACCTAGATACTCCAATGTCACCGCGAATATCCGTGAGTTGATTATACGATATGCATCAAACAGTTTCAGATTCATAATACTCAATCCAACAGAAAGAACCTCAAAGAGTGCCCCAAGATTTCTACTGGAGAAACAAATATGAGAATGTGCATCAACCCCTATGCATAGATAACCCCAATGTCACCTCGGGAATCCACAAGTTGACTGCCAAAACACATATCAAATGAATCAATATGGTACCCCATTGTCACCATGGGTATTCATAGAAAGACATACATCAAGTGCTCTCAAATACATAAAAGTATTCAATCCGATAAACCGAATCTCAAAGTGAAAACCCAGTTCACAACAAGATAGAGAGGGGAGAACACCATATGATCCAACTATATTAACAAAGCCCACGATACATCAAGATCGTGACATCTCAATAACACGAGAGAGAGAGAGAGAGAGAGAGAGAGAGAGAGGGAGATTATACACATAGCTACTGGTAAAAACCCTCAGCCCCGAGGGTGGACTACTCCCTCCTCATCATGGAGGCCATAGGGATGATGGAGATGGCCTCCAATGATGATTTCCCCCCTCCGGCGGAGTGCCGAAACGGGGTCTAGATTGGTTTGTCGTGGCTACAGAGGCTTCCGGCGGCGGAACTTCTGATCTATCAACTTCCCTAGGGTTTTTGGAATATTTGGGAATTTATAGGGCGAAGAGGCGGTGCGGGAGGCCATCGAGATGGGCACAACCCACCAGGGCGCGACTGGGGCCTCAGGCGCGCCTAGCTGGGTTGGACCCCCTCTGGTACTTCTTTGACCCAAGTTGTGTCTTTTGGTCCATAAAAATTCTCCCAAAAAGTTTCGCTGCGTTTGGACCCCGGTTGGTATTGATTTTCTACGATGTAAAAAACAAGCAAAAAATTGCAAGTGGCACTGGGCACTATGTCAGTAGGTTATTCCCAAAAAATGATATAAAATGGCTATAAAATGATTGTAAAACATCCAAGAATGATAATATAATAGCATGAATACTTCATAAATTATAGATACATTGGAGACGTATCGGCATCCCCAAGCTTAATTCCTACTCATCATCGAGTAGGTAAATGATAAAAGAAATAATTTATGAAGTGTGAATGATAGCAAAGTGCATAAGTTTGATCAATGATAATTTCAGTCACTTTTCCTAGCATCATAACAACAACTCTTTATCATAAAACTCGTCATGTTAAAGTAGCAACCAATTCACATTTTAAGGTTCAAACAATGAATTCTCTTGAAACTCAACAACCTATATTCTTAGTCACCAAACAATTGCAATTCAACTTATTCAACAGAGTCTAAGTAAGAGCTCCACATACTCAATCATCATATAGTCGTCCATGATTGCTAGTACTCAAAGCATATTCTTAGAACAAATGGCATCCATCGAGCATAGAGAAAGATAGGGGCTTAATGTTTCACCTCCCAACTCATTTATCGTAGAGATAATTGTCAACAATAAATCATGATGAAATATATTTGACGGGCCATATGTGCCTAGATCTTTCCCCACCACATGATGCTTGCCAACTAGAGGATAATTGAGGTTGAAATGAGAATGCATACTATTGACTCTTGCATAAAATTAAATACTGAAAAGTAAAAGATAGGCCCTTCGCAGAGGGAAGCAGAGGTTGTCATGCGCTTTTTATATGGATGCTGAAAGCACAAGTGCTCCCTGGGTGGTTTTGGTAATTAATGTCAACATATCTCTTGTTGGACTAACACTTTTACCTAGTATGTTTTACGTAAGTTCAACAATGGAGTGGCATGGACTAGAGGATGTGGAACCCCTTCAAGATGCTAAGGGCAAAGGATTGGCTCAAGCTTCAAGATCAAGACTCTACATTTTCTATTTTTAGTGATCCAAGATCACATTGAGTCTATAGGAAAAGCCAATACTATCAAGGAGGGATGAGGTGTTGTTTAATGAGCCTCTTGCTTCATGTGCTTAGTGATATGCTCCAAAACCCTCAACTACCTTCCCACATCCACATATGACCTAAACCAAAATTCAAACTCGGCCCCACCGATTCTTTCTATCCGGCGCCACCGAGCTTCAGATGTCATAGCCACCGCCACAAACCCTAGCAAATCGGTTTCACCGATAGGGATCTCGGTCTCACCGAGATGGGATTGTAATCTCTCTGTGTATGTCCATTACCAAAATCGGTCTCACCGAGTTTGAGCAATCGGTACTACCGAGATTACAATGCAAACCCTCTGGTTAGCTTATTACCAAAATCGGTCCCACCGAGTTTGTGTAATCGGTCTCACCGAGTTTGCCTGACCAACTCTCTGGTTAGCTTATTACCAAAATCGGTCCCACCGAGTTAGTGTAATCGGTCACACCGAGATTACGTTATGCCCTAACCCTAGCCATATCGGTCCTACCGAGTTGCATCTCACTCCCACCGAAAATCCTAACGGTCACTAGGTTTGCTGAATCGGTCCGACCGAGTTTAACCATTCGGTCCTACCGAGTTTGGCAAACTGTGTGTAACGGTTAGATTTTGTGTGGAGGCTATATATACCCCTCCACCCTCTCTTCATTCGTGGAGAAAGCCATCAGAACATACCTACACTTCCAATACACATGTTCTGAGAGAGAACCACATACACTTGTGTTGAGCTCAAGATATTCCATTCCAACCATATGAATCTTGATCTCTAGCCTTCTCCAAGTTGCTTTCCACTCAAATCTTCTTTCCACCAAATCCAAATCCTGTGAGAGAGAGTTGAGTGTTGGGGAGACTATCATTTGAAGCACAAGAGCAAGGAGTTCATCATCAACACACCATTTGTTACTTCTTGGAGAGTGGTGTCTCCTAGATTGGCTAGGTGTCACTTGGGAGCCTCCGACAAGATTGTGGAGTTGAACCAAGGAGTTTGTAAGGGCAAGGAGTTCGCCTACTTCGTGAAGATCTACTGCTAGTGAGGCAAGTCCTTCGTGGGCGATGGTCGTGATGGAATAGACAAGGTTGCTTCTTCGTGGACCCTTCGTGGGTGGAGCCCTCTGTGGACTCGCGCAACCGTTACCCTCCGTGGGTTGAAGTCTCCATCAACGTGGATGTACGATAGCACCACCTATCGGAACCACGCCAAAAACATCTGTGTCTCCAATTGCATTTGAATACTCCAAACCATTCCCTTTACATTCTTGCAAGTTGCATGCTTTACTTTCCGCTGCTCATATATTCATTGCATGCTTGCTTGATATGTATTGTGTTTGTTAAACTTGCGCTTAAACTCCACCTAAACTTAAGAATATTAAAAACTGCAACTTTTGGCACTTAGTGTCTAATCACCCCCCCTCTAGACACCTCTTCTCGATCCTTTCAATTGGTATCAGAGCTTTGGTCTCCATTGCCTTGGTTTAAACACCTTTGGAGGAAGATGGATGTGTCTACTTTGGGAAGTCTTAGACATAGAGTGCCTATTCTTGATGGAGAATATTTTCATGAGTGGAAAAATGAAATGCTTGAGATTTTGAATGAACATCATTTGAACAAGTACATTGCTAGTCCTTGCGCACCTCATGTTGATCCTTTGCACCCTACCCTAGATGAAGATCTTGACATGATACGTAATCTTAGAACCATCAATCTTATCATAAGAGGATTGCCCAAAAATTTGATTGCTAGTTTGCCTACTCTTGATTGTGCCTATACTATATGGAAATTTCTTGAGGAACGATTTCCAAGTTATTCCTTGAAAAACTTAGACGAAATTCTCCATAAGTCAATTGCCTTGAGTAAGATGAACTCTAGTGATCCTAATTTTGGTGATTGTCTATTTGAGCTTACAAATTTCATGCATGCTAAAGGAAATGTTGGAATCATTAGCGATATCATATCCGAAGCTATTAGAATTCATAAAGGTAACCATTGTGATGATCATTTATTTAATGAATTACCCTCTCTAGGAATTGATCAATCACAAGATGATGTTGAACATGGATACTATGATGAAGATGATGATAGTGACTATGATCTTGATGATGCAATGAGGCATTTTGGTCTTATGGCAAATCTTCATGGCTACATGGCTGGAGGAAAGGAATGGGTCCTTGATAGTGGATGTACTGATCATATGACCAGAGATGAAGAGATGTTCCGTGAGCTTGCTGAAAATGACGACCCTCGAAAATATGTCACTTTTGGTGAGAACTCAAAGGGTAAGGTGGTTGGCCTTGGTAAGGTGGCCATCTCACATGATAGCTCCATACAAAATGTCATGCTCGTTGAATCCCTTGGATACAATTTACTTTCAGTTTCCATACTTGCTGATTTCGGTTTCAATGTCCTATTCACTGAAGTAGATTGCCAAGTGTTTCGTAGAGACAATCATAAAATGGTCTTTACCGGTGTACGTAGAGGAGATCTTTACATTGTTGATTTCACTAAAAAGGCTCAACCTAAAACTTGCTTAATTGCTAAATCTTCTAAAGGCTGGTTGTGGCATAGAAGACTAGGTCATGTTGGCATGCGAAATCTTGATAAGCTTATTAAAGGTGATCATATCCTTGGAATAAAGATGTCATATTTGACAAGGATAGACTTTGTAGTGCTTGTCAAGCAGGGAAACAAGTTGGAGGAAGTCACCGCGCGAAGAACATCATGACCACAAGAAGACCACTCGAGCTACTCCACATGGATCTCTTTGGTCCAAATACCTACAAGAGTCCCGGTGGTAACTCATTTGGTCTAGTCATAGTTGATGATTTTTTCAAGATTTACGTGGGTGTTCTTTCTTGATGACAAGTCGCAGGTCCAAAAGATCTTCAAAAACTTCGCTAGGAAGGCCCAAAATCAGTTTGCCGTGAAGATCAAGAAGGTTCGGAGCGACAACGGAACGAAGTTCAAGAACGCAAATGTGGACACTTTTCTTGACGAAGGAGGGATTTCACACGAGTTCTCGGCTACGTACACACCTCAACAAAATGGAGTTGTTGAGAGGAAGAACCGGACTCTTATTGAGATGGCAAGAACGATGCTTGATGAGTACAAAACACCAAAGCACTTTTGGGCGGAAGCGGTTGAGACAGCTTGCCATGCAACAAATCGCTTGTATCTTCACAAGCTACTCGGCAAGACGGCATACGAGCTCCTCACCGGTAACAAACCCAAAGTTGGATACTTTCGAGTATTCGGCTCAAAGTGCTACATTCTTGATAAGCATCGTCGTTCTAAATTTGCTCCTAAATCTCATGAAGGTTTCCTACTTGGTTATGGCTCAAACTCTCACACTTACCGTGTCTACAACAATTTCACCCAAAAGGTTGAAGAGATGGTAGATGTGAAGTTTGATGAATCTAACGGCTCGCAAGTAGAGCAATTGCCAATTGATGTAGCAGACAAAGACCCTTCGGAAGCAATTCAAGACTTGTCCATTGGCAAGATTCGTCCAACGGAAATGAAGGAGAATACCTCGTCCGTCCAAGTGGAAGCTTCTACCTCACGACAAGGTGAACCAAGAGTTGATACGGAAGCATCGACAAGTGGGACACGCCAAGATGAAGAAAACGAGGAAGTACACCAAGATGAACATCAACAACCTCCTTCTCCACCACGACAAGAGAACAAAAACGTCAACAATGAAGAAGGCCAAGAAGAAGAACAAGATGAAGAGGATGTTCCACCCCGACCCAAGCAAAAGCTTTCATGAGTTCGAGCAAGAATTGCTAAAGATCATCCCGTCGAGAAAATCTACAATGATATCCAAACCGGGAGAATCACTCGCTCTAAAACTCGTTTAGCTAACTTTTGTGAACATTACTCATTCATCTCTAGCATTGAACGAAGGTTGAAGAAGCATTGGAGGATCCGGATTGGATAAACGCCATGCATGAAGAGCTACACAACTTTGAGAGAATCAAGTGTGGACATTGGTCGAGAAGCCCGACAACAACCACAACATCATTGGTACCAAATGGGTGCTTCGCAACAAGCAAGATGAAGATGGACAAGTGGTTCGCAAAGAAGCACGTCTCGTCGCCCAAGGCTACACACAAGTTGAAGGTATGGACTATGGTGAGACATATGCTCCCGTTGCTAGACTTGAGTCCATTCGCATCTTACTTGCCTATGCAAATCACCATGATATCACCTTGTACCAAATGGACATTGAAAGTGCTTTTATAAATGGCAAAATTGAGGAGGAAGTTTATGTTAAGCAACCTCCCGGCTTCGTCAATCCTAAGAAACCTAATCATGTTTACAAACTTCACAAAGCCCTTTATGGTCTTAAACAAGCTCCTAGAGCATGGTATAAATGCTTGACCAAGTTCCTTACTGAAAAAGGCTTTGAAATTGGTAAAATTGATTCTATTCTTTTTACTAAAAGGGTTAATGAAGAACTATTTGTGTGCCAAATTTATGTTGATGATATCATATTTGGTTCAACTAACCCTCATTTTAGTGAGAAGTTTGGAAAGCTAATGTCGGAGAAGTTTGAGATGTCTATGATGAGTGAACTCAAATTCTTTCTCGGTTTGCAAATCAAGCAAACTAAGGAAGGTAACTTTGTCTCTCAAACGAAGTACAACAAAGACTTATTCAAGAAGTTCAATATGCAAGAATGCAAAGGTATGACTACACCCATGCCTACTAGTGGACATCTTGATTTGGCCAAAGATGGTGAACCGGTTGATCAAAAAGTTTATCGCTCTATGATTGGTTCATTGTTATATCTATGTGCCTCTCGTCCCGATATTATGCTAAGTGTGTGCATGTGTGCACGATATCAAGCTGCTCCTAAAGAATGTCATCTTAAGGCTGTGAAAAGGATAGTGAGATACTTAATCCATACACCAAATTTTGGCATTTGGTATCCTAAGAGGTCCTCTTTTGATCTTGTTGGTTACTCCGATTCGGACTATGCCGGAGACAAGGTTGATAGAAAATCCACTTCGGGTACTTGTCAATTCCTTGGTAGATCTCTTGTGTCTTGGTCTTCCAAGAAACAAAACTCGGTATCCTTATCCACCGCCGAAGCAGAATATATTGCCGCTGGTTCATGTTGTGCTCAATTACTTTGGATGACCCAAACTCTTAAATATTATGGGATATATGTTCCATTGCTATGTGACAATGAAAGTGCTATTAAAATTGCTCACAATCCCGTGCAACATTCTCGAACTAAGCATATTGAAGTTCGTCATCATTTCATTCGAGATCATGTTGCCAAAGGGGACATTAACCTTAAGCATGTTCGCACCGATAAGCAATTAGCGGATATATTCACTAAACCACTTGATGAGAAAGTATTTTGCAGGTTGAGAGGTGAATTGAACATCATTGATGCTTCAAACTTGGAATAGGAACTCCATTTTATACATGCGGGGCATGAGCCTATGACTAATCCTCGATATTTCTCTAATGATGCTATTCATATGTCTTGGATATATTTGTACCTTGCATGTTATCTAACCCGTGTAGGTACTTGGTTGAATCTAAATCTATGAGATTGCAACTCACTCACATCTTGAGCAATTTCTACATCACCAAGTCTCTACACAATGGTGGTTGAAGACAAGGAAGCACGAAACCATTCAAACATATCATTTGATAAATTCTATGTTGAATCCTATAATTGTCATTTTGGATACACAAGTGCTCTTCCTTGCAAGACTAACCCATGTAGGTAGATGAACTCAAACTCCAAGTGGTGCTCCCAACTCTTGATGAACTACATCAACCTTGAGCAACCCACACAGGTTCAACTACATGAGCAAGATCGACACCACCACCCAAGGTATGTTATTCCATCTTAGAGAAGCTTTACTCCAAGTCATGAGTCAAAGCAACTCGACAAGATGTGAATACATCAAGATGCTTAAACGAAAAATGGTAACCCATTGAGCTTAAACGATGAGTATGACCTATGATCAAGTGCTCTCACTTGACTCCTAAGTCAATATACTCTAACATAGGTGACTTTGTCGCCGCCCAACTCTAGATGAAGTTCTCTTGTGTTCTTTTCCGTGTTAGTGCATTTGTCTCTTGCATATTTGTTTCCCCTTTCAAAAAAAAACTTCATCTAGAACCTTTAGTTTCTTTTCTTTGTTCTTTTTCTTCATTTTTCTGCATCCAATTCATTGCAAATCTTTCAGTTAATTCCTTGCATATCCTTGTGAGATCTTACTTGTCTAGTGAGCTGAGGTGACAAGTGGTTTCACTCTGATGAACTCGGTCACACCGGTTTGTTCTCTTCGGCCCAACCGAAATCTTTCGGTGCAACCGAAGCACACAACTCGGAGTCACCGATTCCACCACAGGAAAACCAACTTGCCACTTATTCTTGATTTCTGTTTGCTCCAGCTCCACTCAATGATTCTTGTCCTCTACCAGCATCATATTGGACATGATGCTTTGCTCTGTGACTCAAGGACCAACCCATTTGTATCACATGTCCAGAAGAGCCCTTCTTGGAAATTGATGTCAAAGGGGGAGAGAGAGATCACATCAAAGCTGAATCTTTCCTATAGGGGGAGAAAGAGAGAATACTCAGGGGGAGAAAGTAATATCATCAAAGACCCCAGATGCTTGGTGTTCAAGAGGAGAGATGTCACATGTCATTAAGAGGGGAAAGACATGTTTGGTTGCTTGCTTTAGCTCAAGCTCTGCTGTTTCTTTTCTGTTGCTCTGATTTTCTGTTCCCTATCTTCTCCCAATATCCCATGCAGATTCAGGGGGAGCAAGACATCTAAGGGAAGGAAATCTCTGATTTTATTGCATATCTTTACCTTTGGGGACATGTCTATATCCAATGTGGTACTTAGTACTCACTCTACATGTCATCCCAGTCTTGGTTCTTTTGTGGTTTCTCTTGTTTTCTCTGGTCAGTAAGTGTATCTGTGTTATCTAACCTTGTTTGCGCAGGTTCATCCCATCCTAAGCCAACTCAAGACCACAAGGTAAGTATATGCATCACAGTCATGTGAATGAGAAGTTCTTGCTGATGTACATACTGTTTGCAAGAAGGACTCATGAGCATGAAGGTACATTTCTCATATTCACATCATTTACTCTGATGCATATAGCCAAGATACATGTAACACATTGCTTGCTCTGTCATGCTTATGCATTCACATGCTCCTATATTCAATATTCACATGATTGCATACATGTAGGGGGAGCCTATGCATGTTACATGTCTTTCCAAAGCTTTACTTGCTATTCTCTATATCTTTATCTAAAGCTTTGATGTATGTTGTCATCAATTACCAAAAACGGGGAGATTGAAAGCACAAGTGCTCCCTGGGTGGTTTTGGTAATTAATGCCAACATATCTCTTGTTGGACTAACACTTTTACCTAGTATGTTTCAGATAAGTTCAACAATGGAGTGGCATGGACTAGAGGATGTGGAACCCCTTCAAGATGCTAAGGACAAAGGATTGGCTCAAGCTTCAAGATCAAGACTCTACATTTTCTATTTTTAGTGATCCAAGATCACATTGAGTCTATACGAAAAGCCAATATTATCAAGGAGGGATGAGGTGTTGTTTAATGAGCCTCTTGCTTCATGTGCTTAGTGATATGCTCCAAAACCCTCAACTACCTTCCCACATCCACATATGACCTAAACCAAAAGTCAAACTCGGCCCCACCGATTCTTTCTATCCGGCGCCACCGAGTTTCAAATGTCATAGCCACTACCACAAACCCTAGCAAATCGGTTTCACCGATAGGGATCTCGGTCTCACCAAGATGGGATTGTAATCTCTCTGTGTATGTCCATTACCAAAATCGGTCTCACCGAGTTTGAGCAATCAGTACTACCGAGATTACAATGCAAACCCTCTAGTTAGCTTATTACCAAAATCGGTCCCACCGAGTTTGTGTAATCGGTCTCACCGAGTTTGCCTGACCAACTCTCTTGTTAGCTTATTACCAAAATCGGTCCCACCGAGTTAGTGTAATCGGTCACACCGAGATTACGTTATGCCCTAACCCTAGCCATATCGGTCCTACCGAGTTGCATCTCAGTCCCACCGAAAATCCTAACGGTCACTAGGTTTGCTGAATCGGTCCGACCGAGTTTAACCATTCGGTCCCACCGAGTTTGGCAAACTGTGTGTAACGGTTAGATTTTGTGTGGAGGCTATATATACCCCTCCACCCTCTCTTCATTCATGGAGAAAGCCATCAGAACATACCTACACTTCCAATACACATGTTCTGAGAGAGAACCACCTACACTTGTGTTGAGCTCAAGATATTCCATTCCAACCATATAATCTTGATCTCTAGCCTTCCCCAAGTTGCTTTCCACTCAAATCTTCTTTCCACCAAATCCAAATCCTGTGAGAGAGAGTTGAGTGTTGGGGAGACTATCATTTGAAGCACAAGAGCAAGGAGTTCATCATCAACACACCATTTGTTACTTCTTGGAGAGTGGTGTCTCCTAGATTGGCTAGGTGTCACTTGGGAGCCTCCGACAAGATTGTGGAGTTGAACCAAGGAGTTTGTAAGGGCAAGGAGATCGCCTACTTCGTGAAGATCTACCGCTAGTGAGGCAAGTCCTTCGTGGGCGATGGCCGTGATGGAATAGACAAGGTTGCTTCTTCGTGGACCCTTCGTGGGTGGAGCCCTCCGTGGACTCGTGTCGGTGTACAAAAAGAGGGGTACACTTTTTGTACCCCTATGACTGTGCACGGGCAGTCTGAGCCACGGGCGCCGCCGCACCGAGCACGGCAAGGGAGGCGAAACCAAGGTAAGGACGAAGCCGAAGAGGAGCAAAACGACGCCAAGACCAAGACCACAAAGATCACGGGGAGCAAAGCAGACCCCCCCGGGAAGATCCTTGCCGGGGAGCAGCTTTAGTTAGCCCGGCAAGATCCTTGCCGTTGCAGCTCGCCCCACACCTACGGAGCGAGGTCACCCTTGAGTCCACTGCCCCCATGGGGCAAGGATTCGGGAGACATCCCCGTGGTGGCATGCAGATCTTTGTGAAGACATTCAAGACCAGATACCCACTTAAGAAGATGATGATCCTTGGCGGGATCCCAGCCAAGGAGGACCACAAGGCCCCCGGCAAGAGCCTTGCCAGGGATGACAACAAGCGCCGCGGCAAGACCCTTGCCGGGGCCCCGGCAAGGCCCTTGCCAAGGACACCCGTGGGGCCACCATCAGGTCCACACCAGTCGCGCCCCCACCGCCGTTCGCATGCAGCTGCCGACCCAACCAGTTGGGCAGGCACCTGCGTGGCGGCGTGCAGATCTTCGTGGAGACCCACCGCTGCGCCACCTCAGCTGCGTGCCTGCCTACATGGCACCACAAGCACCGCTGGCCGGGGCGCGTGTCAACACCAGAGGGAGCGGCGACGGACGGGATAGGGCTCTCCCCCGTCCCCAATAAAGTGAGGACACCTAAGCAGGGCGCACTAAATGCGCCTTGTCATGTAATGCAAGGGATAAACTCGCATTACTGTACCCTTTCCACCTCCTGTGTGCCACTCTGGCAGCCCCTTTCCTATAAAAGGAGGCCCGAGGCGACCAGGGGGGATTCGGCTTTTTGGAGCTGCTCACGCCCCATAGCTAGCTCGAGAACACAGATATACAATCCACCAAAGCAGGAGTAGGGTTTTACGCATCCTCGCGGCCCGAACCTGGATAAACGAACCGTGTGCTACCTGTTTGATCCGCTCTTCTCACGACCCCCGTGCCCCGCAACCGCAGTAGGGATTCTTGTGATCCCATAGGTGTCGTTTCCCACCGACATCTTTGGCGCGCCAGGTAGGGGCCTGCGCAGTTGTGAGAACCGGCTTTAGCAGTTAGTTCGACGCTTCTTCATCGTCATGGCGCACAAGAAGAAGACGATGGTGGCGGTGGGCCCGTCGGAGGCTGGGCATCCCGCCCCGACGCGGGCGAGCAGCGGACCGGTCGCAGAAAGGACCCGGGGGGCTGTTCGTGAACACCAACACCGTCCCAGCAGCCGGAGTTTGGGAGGCGGTGATGTTCGTGCGCCTGGCAACGGGCCGCACGCCGCCAAATCCAAGGATGGAGCCGGGACCTCCAAGGGTGGCGCGGGGCCTTCCAGGCTCGCTGCCGCCCCGCCTGAGGGCGAAGCAAGGGCTTCCAAGACTCCCACGCTAGCCCCGACGGCACGTTCCTCTCAAGCGGCGGGTGACGAATGGCGTGGTCGCACCGAAGACCCCGGGCGTCGCCGCGGGAAGAGCCCCGAGCGCCACTCCCGGGATGTAGAAGGCCTGCCCGCTCGCCGAGGTGCTGGTGAAGATGGCTTGCGACCGTGCGATCGTGATAGAGCTCCTTCTGACATGGTCAGGAGTCGAAGCGCGTCGCGATCTGTGCAGGTTTCGCTGCCACCGACGCCAGCAGAAGCCTTGGCGCGCGTGCAGTTGCTCCTCGATTTTCCTCCCACTATGGGGAAACTCGACGAATGGAGAGCCACCATCCGAAGCCTTGTTGCGGTGGCCAACAAAGACGAACCGAGCCCGGCGGAGCCCCCGGGTCGACGTTCCGACGGAGTCCCGCATACCAGTGGCAGGAAAGCTGGCGGCGCCGCGACCATGGTGCATTCGCCTCCTCCTTGCCCGGTACCACGGACACCTGCCCGTCGCAACGTTACGGGCGACGAAATCTCCATAGCGTCGTCCGACCCGCGAACCCACCAGGACCAGCACCAGGTCCTTCGGGATCGCGAACATGAAGACGCTCGGACCACTATTGAGCGCCGGCGCGGAGCGCGCCACCAGTCAGATAGGCGAGCAGGGCCTGCTGTGGACCACCCGGCACCGGAGAGCCCTGGAGGCCTGCCTTACAAGGTAGGCTGCCCGGCTTTTACCCGTGAGCTGCGGCAGTTCCAGTGGCCCACTCACCGTACCTTCAAACCTGACGTGGGCGAGAAGTACGGCGGCAAGACCCACCCGTCCGAGTTCCTCAGCATCTACACCATCGCGATGCAGGCTGCTGGAGCCCGCGACGATAAGGTGCTTGTGAATTACTTTCCGTTGGCTCTTAAACCCAACGCCATGTCATGGTTGATGCACTTGCCGGTAGACTCCATTTCCTCCTGGTCGGATTTGTGCCATGAGTTCGTGGGTGCCTTCACTGGCGGTCACCAAGCTCATGGCCAAGCAAGTGATCTGCACGTCATTCCCCAGAAGGGAGGCGAGAGTCTCCGCAAGTACATTCAGAGGTTCAGCCGGATACAATACAATATCCCTGATGTTCATCCCGCCGCCATCATCAGCGCGTTCCATCAGAACATACGTAACCGCAAAATGCGCGAAGAGTTGGCGATGAACAAGGTGAAAGATGTCGCAGAGCTCTATGTTCTTGCTGACAAATGTGCCCGGGCTGAAGAGGGAAGGAAGTACCCTGGCGAAGATGCCGGCGTGGAAACCGACTCCTCAGATGAAGACACCGCCGCTCCGGCGAAGAAAGGCCGGCGCCGCAACAGGAAGCGCAAGGGAAAAGCCGTGCTTGCCGTCGAGGGGTCTGATGACACCGGCTCCGCCAAGAAAACCAAGGCAGATGACCCCGGCAAGGAAATTGCCGGATGTGTCGCCTGCCGGGCCTTGGCGGCTGCCGAGAAGCCAACAACTCCGACAAGCGGTACTGCAAGATCCATCGCACCAAAGGCCATGCTCTCCAAGACTGCCGACAGGTTGAGCTCCTCGCTGAGAAGCAGAGGGCTGAATATGAGAGGCGGGACAAGGAGAAGGGCCAAGACGGTGCTGAGGGATCCGGCAAGAAGCGTGACGGCCAGGCGGGCCGTCGCGACAAGGATAAACAACAAGAGAGGCCCGCTCGGGGCCGTGACAGGAAGCCAGAAGACGACGATCACGAAGAGGACGACGAGTCCGGTGACCAAGGGTTTCAGAAAGCTACAGAGGCCATGTGCGTCGACGGCGGCGCTTCGCTGCATACCTCTCGGCGGCGGCTTAAACACTGGGCGCGAGAGATTACAGTGGTAGAGCCGTTTTTTGATGCCCAAAGGCCGCTGAAGTGGTCCAGCACACCTATCATTTTTGACACTGAGGATCACCCTGATCGCACTACTGCGGTCGGGTGCTTGCCGTTGTTGGTTTCACCAACGATACGCAACCTCAAGGTGACAAAGATGCTAGTCGATGGCGGGGCCGGTCTGAACTTGATCTCGCCTGCCATGATCGAGAAGCTGCAGATTCCCGATGGAGACCTCGAAGAGACGGGCACGTTTCAAGGTCAACCAGGGAAGAAGCCAACCCAAGGGAAAGGTCACGCTGCCCGTAACTTTTGGAAGCGACCTGAACTTCAGGACGGAGAGGATCGTGTTTGATGTTGCCAAGATCCCCTTGCCTTACAACGGGATCCTTGGCCGCCCAACGCTGGCCAAGTTCATGGCAGAGTCACACTACGCATACAACACCCTGAAGATGCCAGGGCCCGCGACGATCATCACCATCCCCTCCGACAAGAAAGATGCGCTGATTTGCGCCGACCAACTATACCAGCAAGCAGTCGCAGCAGCTGCCGCCGCTGGGGCACTTGCTCCTGCCGCTGGGACCCCGGGAGGGAAGAAGAAGAAGAAGGCCGGTGAGACCTCGGACACCCACTCTGGCAAGCACACCTCTTCGGAGTGTAGCGCTGTCATCGAGGACGTGCCGGAGAGCTCCGCCGGCGGAAGCAAGAAGTCCAGAGCCACGCCGCCGGGAACCAAGAAGGTTTCCGTCAATGAGGACGGCACAGGAGGATCTTTTACCATAAGCTCCACCCTTGACGACAAATAGGAAGACACGCTCGTCACCTTCCTGCGGGCGAATGTCGATGTGTTTGCATGGCAAGCTTCCGACATCCCCGGTGTTCCCAGGGAGGTGATTGAGCACCACCTTGTTGTCTGTCCTCATGCTCGGCCCGTCAAGCAGAAGGTCAGGAAGGAAGCTTTGGCACGACAAGAGTTCATCACGGAAGAGATCCGGAAACTGGAGGCGGCGGGTCTGGTAAGAGGAGTGCTCCATCCAACGTGGTTGGCCAATCCGGTCGTGGTGCGCAAGGCAAATGGGAAGTGGAGGCTGTGTATTGATTACACAAATATCAATAAGGCTTGTCCTAAGGACCCCTTCCCGTTGCCACGCATCGACCAGATTGTTTTTTTTGACTATAAACAGTAGGGTAAACACCCCACTGCAGCTTTTATTAAAATAAAGAAACAAACAACAGAAGTTATGTGGGCTTGAGGTAAGCCCATGCAAAAAGAAAGAAGAAGAAGAACAAGAGAGAAACTAAAAAAAGGAGTCTAACCTACAGCTAAGAAGAAGAAAGGCTAAAAGAAACCTAAAAAACAAAGGGAAAAAACAAAAATTACAGCCATGCATCCAGCCAAGCAGAGAATTGAGCTTCATGTTTCTTCTTGATCCTGTATTTGAGTAGCTTTAACTCCTGAAAGAATATGTGCTTCCAGCCATCAAATGAGGGGGTTATATTTTCAAAAATCTTGTTGTTTCTTGAAATCCAGATTGCCCATGAACCCAATATTATAATCTCCATAAAGAAAGGGTAATTGAGTTTGTTCTTGAGATCTTGGTAAGCTTCGGGACTGACAAGTTAGGTGTTCTTGAAGGGCAGATGAAATCCCAACATCGACAGAAAAGGGCATCCCCAAAGAGGTGGTGCAGAGTTTCTTCCTCACGACAATTTCTCACTGCACAATTGTAGACTTCCAATTCAAAGTTTTTCCTTCTTAAAAGATTCCTGGTGTTGACTCTGTCATGTATGACATCAAAAGAAAACTTTGTGCTTGGGTTGACATGAACTTTTCCAAATCCATGAGAAGTGAGGAGGAGTTTGTTTGTGTCCAATTAGCACTTTATATGCTTTCATTGAGGAATAAAATTCATTTCCCCAGATGTAACTCCAAGTATCCAGTGCATCTAAATATTCAGAGTGTCTTAGAGCAATGCACATGTCCTCCATTTGAATGAATTCCTCAAATGCTTGTGTAGTAAGAGGCAGGTGGAATAAATCTTGAAGATATTCAGTGTTGATCACTTGTTGAACACTTTTGTGAGGATCTTTAACAAAGGAATATAAGTGATCAAACCTGTGTTTTAGGATAAATTGGTTCCACATGTCATCCCAGAACAGGGCACTTTTGCCATCCCCCACATTGCATCTGGCAATAGCTTTGAATTGATCAATGAGTGCTAGGTTGGATTTCCACCAAAATGAGCCCACATTTGATCCCCTGGGAGTTGTCCATTGCTGTAGTATGATTCCCAAATTAAATTGACCCAAGGGATATCATGTCTGTTGTAGAATTTATGAAGATTTTTCATGAGCAGGGTTTTATTTTGTGTGAAGATATCCAGGACACCCAAGCCACCCTGATCTTTTGGTCTGCAAACTGTTTTCCAAGCCACTAGTGCTGGCCTCCTATCCCCCATATCAGGACTCCTCCAAAGGCAGTGTCTTAAGTATTTAATGATCTGTTTTTTAATAGTGATGGGAACATCCAGGCAACACATGAAGTAAACTGCTAGAGAGGCCAATACAGATTTGACCAACAATACCTTCCCTTCTTGAGTCATGAAAGTGGAAATGCCAGTAATCCTCTTAGCAATTCTGTTGACTATAGGCAAGCATTGCTCCACAGTTGGTTTATAAATTCCCAAAGGTAACCCCAGGTATGTAAATGGGAATTCCCCTCTGGCACATTGCAAAGTGTTTGTGAACATATCCACTCTGTCTTCTGAAATGTTAATTGGTACCATGATAGATTTCCCATAGTTTACTTTGAGGCCAGTGGCAGTTGCAAATGTGTTTAGTAAAGTTTTGAGGCAAACTAGCTGTCTTGCACTTGGTTGCATGATGACAAGAGTATCATCTACATACTGCATAATAGGGAAGTCAGGGCAGGAGTTCACTTGCAGTGGAGGTTTGACTAAATCCCTTGTCATGGCTTTATTCAAGATTGATTGCGATGAAGTCAGCTGCTAGAAGGAAATGTAGTGGAGAAAGGGGTCTCCTTGTCGACTCCTCTTATGCAGTAAAATTTCTTCCAGTACCCCTTTAACATCACAATGAGAAGAAGCGTAGTGAAGAGCATTTGCATCCAAGTTATCCACCTTTCACCAAATCCCTTAGCTCTAAGAATGTCAATTATAGCCTGATGTTCAACGGTGTCAAAGGCCTTTTCAAAATCCAGTTTTATTACAAGCATTTCCTCATTTGACTTGTGGCACTGATGTATGTATTCATAGGACCATCCCAAACAATCCTGAATCACTCTGTTCTTTAAGAATCCATATTGATTGATGTGTACCAATTGTAGGATCACTTTTTGCAATCTGTTTGCCAGCAATTTAGTAATGATTTTGAGTACCCCATTAAGTAGTGAAATTGGTCTGAAATCATTAGGGGACCTTGGTACCTCCTTCTTTGGAATGAGTGTGATATAAGAGGTATTGATGCTTTCTAAATTCACAGTTCCAGCATGAAAGGCAATGATAAGCTCAGTTACATCCAGTTTTATAATTTCCCAGCAAGCTCTTAGGAATTCATTATTAAAACCATCAGGACCTGGGGATTTGTCTGTTGGCAAATTTTTGACAACTTCATCAATTTCTTCCTGAGTGAAAGGTTTCTCAAGATCTTGGAAAATTTGTGGATCCACTCTGCTATCATACAGGTCTTGTAAGTTGAAATGCATGTTATGACCATTGGAGTGACCTAGTCTTTTCTTAAAAGCTTCCCATAATATTGCAGCCTTGCCCTCATGATCAGTAATTTCCACTTGGTCATCATTTATGAGCATTGCAATTTTATTATGCCTATGATTAATAAAAGCTTTTGTATGGAAGAATTTTGTATTTTCATCACCAAATTTGACCCCTTTGATTTTTCCTCTCTGTTTCCAATAAATCTTCTGATTACTGAGGGCAGTTAGGAGGGCTTCTTTCAAAAACTCTTTGCAATTATGCTCAAATAAAGTTAAATCTCTGAATTCCTCCAAGAAGTCCCATAAGAATATACATTCATTCAACTCATCAATGTGTTTTTTGATAGAAGACAGATTTTTTGCCCAAAGTTTGAGGGCTCTCCTCAAGTTCTTGAATTTAGCATTAACTTTCTTTGCAGGATCAGTATGACCAACAGGAATATTCCATGCATTTTGCACAATATCGTTGAAAGAGCTGTGTTTCAACCAGTAATTCTCAAATCTGAAAACTCTTGACTTGGGCATTGTTGTACCAATTTTTATAACACAAGGCAAATGGTCTGAAATTGGCTTTGCAAGGGCGGAAGCGGTGGTGTCGAGGTAAGAAGTCATCCATGCAGCAGAAGTGAAGAACCAGTCTAATTTTTCAAGCAAAGGGCTGTCTTGCATGTTGCTCCAACTGAACTGCCTTCCTTTGAGTGGTAATTCAATTAATCCCAGATTACTAATAGCTTCATTGAATAGCAGCATCTGATTAACATCTCCACCAGGTTCATTTCTGTCTTCAGGTGATCTGATGAAATTAAAATCCCCCATAACAATCCAGTCAACATCATCAAGCATTTGTATATTTGTGAACCATTCAATAAATTCCAATTTCGTCCATAAATATTTGTTAAGATCCATGGTTTAAGGGAGGAAGTGCAAGTGAACTGCATTGTTAAAGAGAACTTATTTTGGAAGAGCAACTGTCCAGTGAAGAGAGCCCCATTCCAAGCAGTCAGAATACCACCAGAAGCTCCAATAGAAGGTATATGTTCAAATTTGTTGAATCTTTGAGGGCAGAAGTTTTGAATGTAGGCCAAATCAAAGTCTTGTCTCTTTGTTTCTTGTAAACACAAAATGCCAGCAACACTTTCCTCAATTTTTTGCCTAATGGCCAGCCATTTATCAGGAGAATTCAAACCCCTTATGTTCCAATTCAAAATATTCCAGGATCTGTTTCTACTCATAGTTTACTATCTGATTGTGAAGTTGATACCAGGCCCCATCTCCTGGTATAATAACATACTCATGAAAATTATAGACATGTGTAAGCTGAGTCCCAGTAATGTTTGAGAGCTTATACAAGCAATGACAAAAGGTATGACATCTCATCAATAACAAGTGATACAAATTAAGCCCCACATTCCAAGTTCTGAAGACAGACACCAAACATGTTATGCTTACATCCATAACACTCATAACAGCAAAATTCATGCATACAACCATCAAACTAGTTTCTCTCAGAGTAACCCTGGTGCTAATATTAATGTGGCAGATCATCATGGCACATCCTAAGGAGTTGCAGCACCAGTGACCTTGGGAACCTTGGTCACATCCTCCTGGCCCTTCTTCTTGGGCCTTTTTGAGAGCTTGTCCTGTGCCTCATCCTCAGATACCTTGAAAAAAGCCTTTGTCAGGTTTTTGACCACTTTATTATGCACAACAGGAGGAATGGCATTACAAGGTAAGCAAGAGTTGACATCACATGTCTTCCTTCTATAACCATCGTTGTCTTTCTTAATTCGATCACTTCTTCTTACCTGAGTCTCCACAAGGGGCTCTTTTTCTCTCCTCTTCCTTGAGACAGCTTCTCCTAGAGACAAGTGTATGACCTTGTTGGGGGACACTTGCTGGAGTGGGCTTCCAGCACCACTAGATGAGTGAGCAGCAGGGCTTATACCCTCATTTTCCTTCCCCAAACCCATCATTATTTCCTTGCAACTAGGGGCCTGTGAAGCAGGAGGTGCATCAGGAATATGAAATAAGATGGTCTCTTCAGTATCACAATTGGCAGTAAGCAGTTTCCACAGTTCAGATTTCAGCAGATGCATGACCCAACCAAATTTGTCAGGAGTAAGGAGAAGATGGATTATGAAGTTAAACCAACTTACAGGTATGTCAATTTTGAAAGTATTTGCTTCTCCCTGAGTTGCTGGAGAAAAATGCTGAATCCACAGACCCAAACCTTCCTCAGGAATCAAATGGGCACCATCAATAATATCCAAGGCATGATTGTGAACTAATTCATGAATATCAAGTAAAGTGGGAGAGTTAACTAGAGAAAAACTCTCCATACCTTTACGTTGCCCAGCTTTAGAAGTTCCAACTTGAACAAAGGGAACATCTGCTTTGCCCTTTAAGTCAACTGTGGGCACAAATACCTGTGATTCACCTTGCATATCTTGTACAGTCACATTGTCCCTGTATATAGAACCAGCCATGACCTGGGAGTCAGATGTAACATTATCCTCCTGAAGTTGAACATGGGTTTCTTCTGCAGCAGGAGCAACAGGGTCACTCTGAGCAAGAGGCCCTTCTGGCCCTGGATTTTCATCATCAACTCCAAGGGATTCTGTAGCACTGGGGACTGCAGCTTGTCCAACAATGTCCACAGCAAGGGCCACATGCAAAGCCTCCTGATCAGGCATAGGGTCCCCCACAACTAGCTGTTGTTCCAAGCCAGCCAGATTCTCATTGTGATGTACAGGACCATCCTCTTCTCCAACTGCTTGATAAGCAAGAAAAATGTTTTGCAAACCCATGCCTAGAGGGTTGACTTGAGCAGCTTGATTAACCTCATCACTGGCAGTGTGAGTGTTAGACCAGATACCATCAGACAGAGAAACTGTGGTGGTGATGCTGCTATTGGGAGCACCATCCTCCTGCAAAACTGGCATGTCCTCCTGCTGTTGGTGCGGATGCGGCTGGGGAATGGGAACTTGTGGAAAAGCCCAGTGGCCCTGCTCATCCTGCTCTTCCCAAGCATCCCAACCATCCTGTTGTGCAGGCTCATTATGAACTGGAACAGGGTGAAAACCTGGGAAATCGTTGGCATGTTGAGGAATTGGGTGTGGATCAACTCCAGGTGGTGGAATAGGATCTTCATCCTCAGGTCCACCTCCAAGCATTTCTTCTAAAAGAACCTCAACAGAGCTAGTCCAAGACTCCTCCTCAAAGCACTCTCCCTCTGACCACCTGATGCTTTTTGGTATGTCAATGAGCTCAGTAACTCTGGCTTTCACCAAGATTTTCCCTCGGAGTGCATCCTCCTTTTCCCAACTAATAAGTCTTCCCCACTTAGCAATGGCGGCTGCAATGTCTTCAATATTGCAATAATCAAAAGGGACACCCACAAACAAAAGCCAACAAGTTCTATTGAAATGCAACCTGCGCCAGTTCCTGCCTTTGTTGTGTGGAATGAAGGAAATAAAGACGTCCCCAAAAGGATGCGGACTGTGTCTGATGAGGCGATCTCTATCCCTAACATGCCGAAACTGAACATAGGCCTCCCCAAAAGGGCATGGCTGGATTTCTCTGAATCCAACGTCCTCATCACCTTGCAAGAACTCCTCAAGAACATCTCTAACATTTGGAAAAAATACCTCGTTTGGATGTGGGTGAATGATTGCTATCGCCCAGTCCTCGTGCCTTCTTGGTCTGTGCGGCAAGATTGCTCTCGAAACCCCAGTACGCCCCTCCACCTCAAGAATCTGGAACCCATGGGGGACAAAAGGAGCTGGGTCGATGGGTATGTTGGCCATTGTCGATGCCAAAGCTTCGGACGAGCGAAGCACCAATCCCTGCTCCGCCGATGCTGGAGAAGATGGCGAGCTTGCCGAGGCAAGAATAGCAGAGGGAGCAGAGTTGGTAAGAAGAGAGGAATGCGAGGAGGCAGCCTGCGGTCTCGGTTGGAAATTTGGAAATAGGTCCTTGACGAGCTCCATAAATGACGAGACCTTCCTAATTGGCTGAGCTGGGCCTTTACATTTGAACCAGGCCTCCACAGCACCGTCAGCCCAGGCCTCCTCAGGTGGGCTCGGGAACGAGTCAAATTGTAGAAAAGGCCATAGCCCAGGTAACTTAGGAACCATGCAATTACGTGCGATGTGACCTTGACCTCCACAAGCAAAGCAAACTACATACTTGCGAGTGCCAGAACGGAGAGACATTTGGGGCTGATTAAGAGACCCATTACACTCAGTGTTAATGGAGGGCGAATTTGAATGCTCCCCTTGATTGGTACTGCCATGAATGTGACCCGATAAACGCTCGAAGACCGAACGACCGTTTCTAACCACCGTGCTGTAGCTCCGACTATCGCCGGAGTTGCTAGCCACAGCCTTTCCATTTCTACCCACCAAGGTCCATTCATCATCAAGTTCCTTGTAGAAAGCTTGTTCTTCTCTAAACCAATTTGGCCCACCATAATTCCACAAACTAAACACAACCTCAAAGTCATGTTCAACAATTCTACCACTATTATAGATCTCAAAGCCAACAGACTTAGAAGCAACCGAGAACTTGAAAGTTCTATCCCTGAGGTGACGAACCCTAAAACCTTGAGCATAACCTCCAAACATGGCCAGGAGAGAGACACTAACCGTGTGAACATCAAGCTTGAATGTAGCGCGGCAGAAAGATACCACCAATGTGAATTCTTGTTGACGAAAGCCAGGAGAAAACACCACCGGATGCCCAAACTTAGACCTCATGTCCGATTGAAACTTCCTGCCACGATCAAAGTTTAAGGAAAAAGGAGGCATCTTCAAAGGTGGCTGTCGGGACCGGAGTGGCCGCCGACAGGAGAGGTGGCCGCCGGGGCCGGAGTGGCCACCGGCGCAAAATCGCCTTGGAGTCGCCTAGGAGAGGAGTCGCCTAGGAGAGGAGTCGCCTTCAATGCAGGGATGTTCATTCGTATGACATGGTAATATAGAAACTGCCATATATATTCGACCAGATTGTTGACTCCACAGCTGGGTGTGATCTGTTGTCATTCCTCGATGCCTACTCCGGCTACCACCAGATCTTCATGGCAAAAGAAGACGAAGAGAAAACATCGTTCATCACCCCATGTGGTACGTATTGTTTCATGCGGATGCCTTTCGGGTTGAAGAGTGCTGGTTCGACGTTTGCAAGGGCGGTCCAGATTGGTTTTGAACCCCAGCTCCATAGACATATGGAAGCTTATATGGATGACATAGTGGTCAAAACCAAGGACAAGGCAACCCTCATACCAGATTTGCGGGAGACATTTGCAAACTTGCGCAAGATCAACCTCAAGCTGAACCCTGAGAAGTGTGTCTTTGGCGTCCCGTCCGGCAAGCTTCTCGGGTTCTTTGTGTCACAGCGTGGGATAGAGGCCAATCCGGACAAGATCAAAGCTATAGAGCAGATTGAGGCACCCAAGCGAATCAAGGATGTGCGCCGGCTTGCTGGTTGTGTCGCTGCCATGGGCAGGTTCATATCCAAGTCTGCCGAGCGCGCCCTTCCCTTTTCAAGATCCTGAAAAAGGCGGGGCCGGTGGAGTGGACGCCAGAAGCCGAGGCAGCACTACAAGATTTTAAGAAGTACCTCTCCTCCGCGCCAACACTAGTTGCGCCCAGGCCCCAGGAGCCGTTGCTGCTGTACCTAGCGGCAACGAACCAGGTGATCAGCACCGCACTAGTGGCGCAGAGAGAGGTTGACGCCGAGGTGATGGCAGCGACAAAGCCCGACACCACTAATGCGGAGACGACACAGCCAGTCGAAGTGCCGCCAAAGAAGAAAATGATGCAGCACCCGGTCTACTTTGTTAGCTCCCTCTTGCAGGGGGCTAGGTCGAGGTACTCCGGCGTGCAGAAACTGCTCTTCGACCTCCTCATGGCCTCGAGGAAGCTGCGTCACTACTTCCAGGCGCACGAGATCACTGTCGTCACTCGCCTCCCTCTACAACGGATATTGCACATCCCAGATGCGACGGGGAGGATTGTGGAATGGGCACTGGAGCTGTCCAACTTTGGCCTCAAGTTTGAAAGTACTTCGACGATCCAGAGCCGAGTCCTGGCGGAGTTCATTGCAGAGTGGACCACAACACCTGACGAAGAAGCCCAAGAGACTGCTCTCCCCGGCAAGGGGGCAAGTTGCAATTGGATTATGTACTTTGATGGGGCTTTGTCCCTATAGGGTGCTGGGGCTGGCGTACTGCTCGTCGCCCCCACCCGAGAGCGCCTCAAGTACGTGATCCAGATGAACTTCCCCAGGGAGGTGTCAACAAATAACACGGCAGAGTACGAAGGGCTGCTTGCCGGTCTTAGGATCGCGGCGGACCTCGGAATCAAAAAGCTCATCGTCAGGGGCGACTCGCAGCTTGTCGTCAAGCAAGTCAATAAGGATTACCAGAGCCCGTTGATGAAGGCCTACGTTGATGAAGTGAGAAGGCTGGAAGAGCGTTTCGACGGTATCTGAGCTGAACCGTTCCCGAGCGAGAACGATATCGCTGATTACCGTCAAGTTGCGCTGCCCTCAAGCTACCTGTGGAACCAGGTACCTTTGTGCTTCAGCTAACTCAGCCATCCGTTGATCCGTCAACAGAGCACAACAAGAGAAGGAAATCAGGGCCCGGCAAGTACTTTCCTGCCGAGCTCCCCGGAGCCGCCGGCAAGGATGTTGCCGAGGACACTTAGCCCGCCACAGGACGGCTAGCTCCGGCGGGGCGTCAAGCTCTTGCCGTCGAGAGAGCTGCTCCTATAGCGGAGGAAATGCCTTTAGTCCTCGCCGTCGAGCCCCGTGCTCCAGCGTGGGCACTGACATACCGTCCGATTCCTCCAGCAGGGAACTTCACGAGGAGCAGGAAGAAGCGAAAAAAAGTAGCCCGTCGCTCGCCATGTACCGGTTAAATCGATGGCGCCCCACATACAGGAAGAGACCGAACGGTGTGAAATTGAAGTGTATCCCTCGAGAGGAAGGACTGGAGTGGCGGAGATACACGGAGGCATATGTGGATCCCACATCGGGTCAAGAGCCCTTACCGGCAAGGCATTCCAACAAGGTTTCTTCTGGCCCACTGCCCTCCAGGATGCAGCGACACTCGTCACCAGGTGTGAAGCGTGTCAGTTCCATTCGAGAAAGCTTCATCAGCCAGCTCAAGTCCTTCAAACCATTCCTCTCTCCTGGCCCTTCTCGGTCTGGGGGCTCGACATACTGGGCCCTTTCCCCCGCGCTGTCGGGGGCTTTGAGTACTTGTACGTTGCAATCGACAAGTTCACAAAGTGGCCAAAAGTGGAGGCAGTGAGGAAGGTCATAGCTCAGTCGGCCGTCAAGTTCTTCAAGGGGCTAGTGTGCCGTTTCGGTGTACCCAACAGGGTCATCACCGACAACGGCACACAATTCTAACCGCACCTTCATGCAATATACTCAAGACCTCGGCAGCAAAAGTTCGCCCGCTTCCGTTGCTCACCCACGAAGCAGCGGACAAGCTGAAGGGCAAATGCTGAAGTGTTGCGAGGCTTAGGACCAAGACCTTTGACAGGCTGCACAAGAGCAGAAGGCGCTGGATTGATGAGTTGCCAACGGTTCTTTGGTCAATCAGGACGACACCAAATCGAGCCACCGGCCAGACACCCTTTGCCCTGGTATACGGGGCAGAAGAAGTTATCCCCACAGAACTCATATATGGGTCACCTCGAGTGCTCGCTTATGATGAGCTTGAGCAAGAGCAACTGTGGCAAGATGACGCGCTGCTCCTTGAGGAAGATCGTCTTCGGGCGGCTGTGAGAGAAGCATGCTACCAGCAAGCCTTGCGCCGCTACCATAGCCGCAAGGTTCATGCCCGAAGCCTTGAGGAAGGCGACCTTGTCCTTCGGCGCGTTCAATCGGCCAAGAATTCCAACAAGTTGACGCCAAAGTGGGAAGGCCCTTATCGGGTAATAGGAGTCACCAGGCCTGGCGCAGTCCGCCTTGAGACCGAAGATGCCGTTCCGGTGAGTAACTCCTGGAACATTGAGCATCTTCGCAAGTTTTACCCATAAGGCGCGGCTTGCCGGGCCCCCCGGCAAGCCACCTTTTGTACAAGCATTGCCGATGATGCATGTAACCCTTTGTACAAAGCCAGGAGCAGACCCTGAGCACAAATAAATGAAGCGCTGGCGCCCTAAGTTATAGCATGCATGCTAGGTCGAGTCTCGTCCTTGGTTAGGGTTGATAGTGCTTGGCAGCGACTAACCCCTAGCTTAGAGGTCGAGTATGCGTCCCTTTGCCATTCTTTTGTCTTCTTTGGTTCGCAGGACTCACAGATATCCTTGTCGGATCACTTCAGGGCGAAAAAGAGGAGAGGGGCAAACCGACATCTAGACCCCGGCAAGCCAGTATTGCCGGGGGGCCGTAAGTGCAAAGATTCGCCCATGGCAGGCCAGAGTTGCCGGGGGCTGCAACTTCAGATAAGTTTTTCATCCCTTGTCATGCATTCCCTTATGGACTGAGGTATGTGAAACCTCGTTTCTCCCTAAAGCTACCATGCTCCCCTAAAACTCTAGGCCCCGGGGCTCGTTCCTGGGGCCAGGTTTTGGTTGTAGTCGCGGCAGCAAAAGGATGAAACAAGGAGCTCGAACCCACTTCATCCCTGCCTCCGCCGAACGCGTGAGAAAGGTTGAGCGAAGTGGGAAGACAGCAAGGCCTGTTGCTGGGCAAGGAAATGTTTATCTTAAAGATATCAAGGATTTACTCCTTGTCGTGGGTTCTACCCGCAAAACAAATAACCCGGCAAGCATCCCTTTTTCATTAAAAACATTCCACTCAGGTACAGTCCATGGGGAATGAAAAACATGAATGATGGGATTACAAGTTTTAAATTAAGCCAAGGCCCAAAGCTTACAAACTAAAAAGAGATAAGGTGCCCGTAATCCCCTTCTTGTCTCTCTCCTCAGGAGGCAGGTCAAGGAGGCGAAAAGGGCAAAAGGAGGCGCCTAGGAGAAGCTACGGGTGGCAGAAGACACCAGGAGAACATCTCGGTGGCCGTCCGGAGGCTGGATGGTGATGGCGGCGCCGGAGGCAGAGCTCGAAGACGAGGCGGCAGGACGTCAGCACGCGTCGAAGGTGTCGTGCCCGCGTACTCCGACTTGGCGGCCTTGCCGCCCGCCCTCTTCCTCTTCCGCAGCCTCCCAACGCCAGCCGCCCAAGGAGACGACCCTGAGAAGTTCAAGGAGCCGGCGGCACGGATGATGGGGTCACCGGTGCCGCACGGAACGGTGCCCGACACCTAGTCGGACCCGTCATCCTGCCGCCTGCTGCCCTCGTCGTCGCTACCGCTGTCCTCCTCGTCACTCCCGCCCGAGGAGGAGTCTTCGCTATCAGAAGAACTCTCCACGCAGCACCTTGCCTGAGTCCCGAAGCACCCGAAGACCTTGACGGAGAGGAGGCCGCCCTCCATCAGCTTGAAATGGAGAGTGAGCCCCGCCGTCAAGTGGTGGATATGGGCGAACGTCTTCCACCCTCGACCAAGATACATCACGTGAGGGGTTGGGAAGTCGACGCGGACTCGCGTACCGCTGATCCCACAGCCCCTCATGTGCAGCCCTTGATGACTCGGCGGGTCCAGCTCCATCTCGCTTCGCAAATGGGGTCGGAGGAGAAAGCGGCGGCGGCGAGGCGGGCGCGAGCTGACGAAGAACTCGCAAGGGTCATCCCCGACATGGCCCTCCATGGGAGGAGGAGCTGCTGGCGGAGGCGAGACCGACGCGCCGTCCCGTCCTCCTCTTCCACGAGCGCCTCGGCCTCGCCCACGGCCTCGCCCACGGCCTCGCCCACGGCCTCGCCCACGGCCTCGCCCCCTTCCCCTTCCCCTCGCGGCTGGCTCCGCCACCGCAGGAGCAGGAGAAGGAAGAGCGCGTTGTCGAGCGGCGACCCTCGCCGCCACCGTTGAAGAGCCAGGATTCCCTCTCTCCATGGCGGATGGAAAGGAGGGGCAGAAGATGAAAGAAGGAGAAGATGGAAGAATGCGGGATGCCATCTCCCCCCGCCCGCTCTTTATAAAAGAACGGGGTGGGGGCTCGGCCACCCCGCCCAGCCAATCAGGGCACGAAAGGCGCAGGGGACTGGGACCGAATCGCTGCCCCGGCCTGCGACGGACCGGTTTCCCACCTCCACCGTCCGCCACCCCAAGCGCATGAGAGCCGCGTGGGGGCGTCGCGGGACGAGGAGACGAGTGGCGGCCTCTCCCGCCCGTGATCGCGGGGTGGGCGCTATGAAGACCGCCTCGGCCCCATTCAGTAAATGGGCCGCGTCTCCACGCCTCCCTCCGTTTATGGGGAAGGCGCGAACCGCCCCATTTACCACAGCGTGACGCATGCGCGCAGAGCTCAGCCCCACGCATGCCGCCCACGTCACACGCGCCTCCCCACGCCGCGCACGCGCGGGAAGCGTGGGGGGCGCAGCGCGCGAAGAAACTTACCGCGGTAAAAACCGCCCCGCCTGCCCGCGCACCGTTCTTGGGCCTGGCCCAACGACGCGTGGCGCTTATGTGTGGCCCAGGCCCGGGGGCTCCTGTCGGTGTACAAAAAGAGGGGTACACTTTTGTACCCTATGTTGTCTGCAGGCGATCTGAGCCACGGGCGCCGCCGCACCGAGCACGGCAAGGGAGGCGAAACCAAGGTAAGGCCGAAGCCGAAGAGGAGCAGAACGACGCCAAGACTAAGACCACAAAGAGCAGGGGGAGCAAAGCAGACCCCCGGCAAGATCCTTGCCGGGGAGCAGCTTTAGTTAGCCCGGCAAGATCCTTGCCGTGGCAGCTCGCCCCACACCTACGGAGCGAGGTCACCCTTGAGTCCACTGCCCCCATGGGGCAAGGATTCGGGAGACATCCCCGTGGTGGCATGCAGATCTTTGTGAAGACATTAAAGACCAGATACCCACTTAAGAAGATGATGATCCTTGGCGGGATCCCAACCAAGGAGGACCACAAGGCCCCCGGCAAGAGCCTTGCCGGGGATGACAGCAAGCGCCGCGGCAAGACCCTTGCCAGGGCCCCGGCAAGGCCCTTGCCAAGGACACCCGTGGGGCCACCATCAGGCCCGCACCAGTCGCGCCACCACCATTGTTCGCATGCAGCTGCCGACCCAACCAGTTGGGCAGGCACCTGCGTGGCGGCGTGCAGATCTTCGTGGAGACCCACCGCTGCGCCACCTCAGCTGCGTGCCTGCCTACATGGCACCACAAGCACCGCTGGCCAGGGCGCGTGTCAACACCAGAGGGAGCGGCGACGGACGGGACAGGGCTCTCCCCCGTCCCCGATAAAGCGAGGACACCTAAGTAGGGCGCATTAAATGCGCCTTGTCATGTAATGCGAGGGATAAACTCGCATTACTGTACCCTTTCCACCTCCTGTGTGCCACTGTGGCAGCCCCTTTCCTATAAAAGGAGGCCCGAGGCGACCAGGGGGGGGGGGATTCGGCTTTTTGGAGCTCCTCACGCCCCATAGCTAGCTCGAGAACACAGATATACAATCCACCAAATCAGGAGTAGGGTTTTACGCATCCTCGCGGCCCGAACCTGGATAAACGAACCGTGTGCTACCTATTTGATCCGCTCTTCTCACGACCCCCGCCCCGCAACCGCGGTAGGGATTCTTGTGATCCCATAGGTGTCGTTTCCCACTGACAAGTCGCGCAACCGTTACCCTCCGTGGGTGGAAGTCTCCATCAATGTGGATGTACGATAGCACCACCTATCGGAACCACGCCTGTAACATCCCAAATTTCCTATTTGGAATGTTTTACAATTATATCTAAGCATCCTATGCATCCTGTTTGAAATTTGAATGCCATTTGAAGTTTCAGAGAATTTTGAGTTTTGAATTTGAATTCAAACTTTGGCAAGTGGGAAACATTTCAAAAACTAAGCCTGATAAATACTTGATCAAAAGTATGAGAGGAGTAAACATGACACTCCAAAAATATCAGAGGAAAACATTGCCAAAAGATTTGGATTCAAATCTGAATTTTATTTGAATTTGAAAAAAATGGATTTTTATAAAGTTTGGATTTTGCCTTTGGAAAAATGTTCAAATGAAAGGGAATATTCCCCTGATCATTTTGGTATATATATACCCTATATAAAATATTTATAGATTATGTTTTATATCTGTTTTTGTTTTATTAAAAAAATAAATTTTAAAAAGAGAAAACCCACCCCAGGCGCCAGCTAGGCCCCCTGGCCCAGCCAGCGCCGCACCCACCAGCCTGGCCCAGCCAGCGGCCCACCTGGCCAGCCGAGCCGGCCCAGCCAACCGGCCTCACTCCCCTCGCAAAGCGCTCCAGATCGCCGCCGCTCGCTCCCACCCTCTCTCTCTCATCGACAGTGAGGCCCGCCCCATCGTCTACCTCGCCCACGCCACATCGCCGCCCGCAGATCGCGGATCGAAGGATCCGGATCCCGATCCGTCCCGATCGCCCCCGTTGCCGAGGCCCCAGCCTATAAAAGCCGTCGCCCCGCACCCCATTCCCCCCCTAGCCCTCGCTGAACCCCTCTCCCTCTCGTTCGAGCTCACCGGAGCCCGAAGCTCTCGCCGCCGCCATACTCGTCGCCGTCGCCGCCCTAGCCACCCCCGACCTCCCCCGACCCCTCCAGAAGCTTCCCCGAGCTCCTCCGCACCCGCCCGGCTACTTCCCCGACCTCCCCGACGCCCGAAGCCCTCACCGCACTCTCGCCGCCGCCGCCGCCGCCGTCGGACGCCGGTAAGTGTCCGGAGACTCCCCGTCCGATTCATAACGAACGACCCAGATTAGAACCCCCGAAGGGGTATCTTTTTTAAATAAAACCGGCCCGGTTCGTCCGGTTTATTATTTAGCTAGGTTTTTATTTTAGCCGGTCCGTTTTAGTTTAACCCTAGGCCCGTTTAGGCTATTTGACGCACAGTGCGTAGTTTAGGCCCATTAGGCCTTTTTCTTTTATTTTTGATTTTCTGTTTTAACAGAATAGTTTCTGTTTTGAAAAATTCATATCTTTTATTCTGTTTATTATTTTTAGGTGATTCTTTTTTTGTTGGTTTGCAAATTTTATGTAGTTTCTGTAGAATATATATTTAGCTATGTTAAAGTTAATTAAAATTGCTTTAATTTAGTTTTAGTCAGAATAGTAAATCTGCTATAACTTGAGTTAGAAAAATTATTTTGGATGATTCTTTTGTCCCAACTTTATTTTAACATTGCCAAACCATAAAAATTAATTTGGGTATTTTAGGATTAATAAAAATAGTTTTAAGCAGAATCTTATTAATCCTAATTAATTAACTAGCTCCTGTTTTCCTAATATTTTAATTAGTAAATAAATTTATTTTTAACTTGTGATTGATTATTCTAGGTTAGTTTCTGTCACTCTAATAGATGAACTTTTATTTATAATTAATAAAAGTTTTATTTTATTTTTCTTAATAGAAATTGGATTAGGCCTAATAGGAGTTTTATAATAGATTTTAAATTAATTCTTTTTGCTCCTAGTTGCTTAGTGAATTCTTTTCTATTAAGTTAACCTAAAACCATGATTAGGTTATGTTGAGTAAATTTTATTATATAAAAAAACTATTCTAGCTATTGTTTGAAGTAGGAAAAACTTTGAATGGGTTTTCTTTGAGTTTTCCTTTTGATTTTGATTTGGTTGTTTTGGTGTGTTATGTTACTTTGTTATGCTATTGTGTTATGTGATCCTATTGCTATATGCTTATTGTGATTTGTTTGTCTCGGTAGAGTTTCAGTCTGAAGCTTGCTACTCTGAATCTTTAGCTTACGAGGATCATCAACAAGGCAAGTTTTGATCATGTTATTTCTATACCTATGTTTTTGTGCATTAGTAATTGTCACCACCCACCATGCATGCAGTAGTTGAAATTTTGAAGTTATTAATCTTGAGTAGTATCATGTGGTAGGATGAACCAATCCCTTGTTACCATGACCCGGGACGAAGTAGTTTACTTTGCTATGCTCGTGAGCGGGTTTTGGTTGAGTGAAATTCATAAGCAAGATATGAGAGTTAATGATGATGACAACCCCATGAACTACAATGATCAAGATGGACTTGAAATCACTCTTTGGGTGGAGGGCGGTTGACGGGCACCCTGGAGAACCCAGTGGTTGCCGGGATGCATGGAGAAGTGCCATGACATCTTGCGGAAAGCTTCACCCAGCCACGAAGAGAAGGATGGATGCCCCATGACCGGAAGCTTACCTGTGCAGCCGCAAGCCATTATGGGCTCTGGCTGGGTTGACCCTAGTAGTGACGCTGGCTGGATGGTACTACGAGATGTAGAAGAACGGTAGGATTGGATGGGTACCGGCAGTAGCCAGAAGAACTCTTTGGAAGACCCTGTTTCATTCGTCCCGTCTTCAAACACCATGAAGTGCGAAGACTTAAAAGGAGGAATGATTCTTATGGAAAAGTGTGCAAACCTCTGCAGAGTTAAAGATCTAATCGATTAGCCGTGTCCCCGGTTACGGACAATTTGAGCCTCTGGAACTTGGAAGTATTCGGATATCTCAACACTAATACTAATGAATTAATTTTGAGGGGTTTATGACTTAATAATTTGGGAATGAGATATTGGTTGGCGGAACCATCTCAATAACTACCAATAATTGTAGTAATTTGCAAGCAAGTCCACTGTAGTAGGGAAAAATTTGCTTTTCGCAAAATGATGAAACTTAGAGCCCCACAGCCAAAATGCATATAGTGTTAGTAAGTTTATTATTGTTGTTCTTCATGACTTGCCAGCTTATTCAAAAAGCTGACCTACATGGCTGCAACGTCTTATGTTGCAGAGGTATATTCCGATCAGGAGTGAGGCTACGCTCCGCGCTTGGCGATTGCCCTTTGGAGTCGGATGGACTCGCTTTATCTTCGACGCTTCCGCAGTTTTATTAGTTTATTTCTCATGAGTTGGCCTTGAGCCGAATTTATTCCCTTGTAATAAAGACTCTATATGAGAACCGTGTAATAATATTCAGGTGTGATTGAACTTTGATTACTTTATCGATGTCTTGTGAGTACCGGCATGATCTTGGGATGGAATGCAGATACGAGATTTGACCGATTTGGGTCAGGTCGCTCTGAGAGATGGTATCGAGCACACCGACCGTAGGATAGTAACCCCTAGGATCGGAAAGCCATAAGCGAGAGACCATTTACTTTTATCCTTATCATTCCGTAAATTCTCCCTGTTCAATTCGACTCTTCTCCTAATTTTCAACATTCTAGATGGCGTCGAGTTCACCCCGGTTTTGCTACGGAGTTTTGCCAGCCCGATGAGGCGATGCCCTTCGAAGAAAGCTGGTCCAGATGGTGAAGCAGCTGTAGATTGCTCTGCCCTCGATCACCGGGAAGCCAAGCAATGCACTTCCGACGGACACCGCTCTGAGATTGAAGTGCATATCCGGGGAGAACCTTCGGAGGACACACGGAGCCTATTGACTTTGAGTTCACGAGTTCAACTGGATCATCGGAAGGGGCGTGGCGATCTATCGAGCACTTGGACATCTCCGAGAGGAGTATCTGGGCGAGCTCGATTCCTCGAGACCTCGCCATGGTTTCTCGCAGGCAAGGAATGGAGATATCATCCGCACCGTGGAGGGCGATTCCTCTCTCTTACATCCAGGACTTGGAGTGTCTTCTCAGGAAACGGGAGATTCAGACTCGCCGTAACTCGAAGACACACCGAAAGCTTTTGTTCCGTGAACTGGAACTGGAGGAGAAGGCACGCGCAGACTTCCTTGGCCATGAGGAAGAAGTCGCGGACTTCATGGAGACAGTCGACGATCTGAAGATGAAGCTTGCCGCGACAGAGGAAAGGATGGACTTGGGAGAGGACCTTTATCCGAGTGGAGATGAAGGACCCCTCGTGAGTAATGATCAGGATTATGAAGGGAGTACCACTGAAGGAAGCCACAAGAGGAGGCGCCACTGATGAAGACTTTTTAGTCGACCACCATGTTATCTTTTACTTTTTCGTCGATCAGTTAGGCCGATTTTTCGATTAGTCATGAGCTTTTGTAATCGAGTTTGAACCATGTTTGAGTGGAATGAATAAATGATTGGTGTGTTATGATTGTGCATTCATATGGGTAGTGTTATTTTCTCATAGACCATTGTTCTATTCTAATTTTCTCATCCACTCCAAAAACACCAGATGCCTCCTAGACGTGACACTGGTTTCCCGCCGGAGCTCACCCAGCTGCTCCAGCAGCAGAATGCACTCATGCAGCTTCTTATTCAGAATCAGAACAACAACGCCAACAACCCACCGCCACCACCCCCTGTGGACCACTTGACTCGATTTCTGAGGCTGAATCCGCCAGTGTTCTCTAGCAGCACTGAGCCGATTGTGGCTAATGATTGGCTCCGCAAAGTCGGAAGAGAGCTAATCACTGTGGGATGCATTGATGCTGAGAAGGTGCGCTTTGCCGCGCATCAACTTGATGGACCTGCAGCTTCTTGGTGGGAGAATTACACCGCCACCTATCCCATTGGTGCCATCACTTGGGATCAGTTCAAGAAGCCTTCCGCCGCTCATGTCTCACCTGGAGCCATGAGTGCAAGAAGCGTGAGTTCCGCAACTTGCGCCAGGGAATCGTCTTGTGGCACAAGACGTGGATGAATTCAGCAAGCTCGCTCGCTATGCCCCGAGATGATGTGGCCACGAGATGCAAGCAGGAGAAGTTCCTTGAGGGACTCAATGATGAACTGAGCATGCAGCTTATTGTGGCTACCTTCAACAACTATCAGGAGCTGGTAGACAAGGCCACCATTCTTGAAGGCAAGCAGCAGCAGATAGAAAGCCGCAAGCGGAAGTACAGCCAGGGGAAGCACAACTCGGGAGCTCAGAAGAAGCCCCGCTATGCACCATACTTAGGAGGGCACACCCATCATAACCATGGAGGTCATAACCATGGAGGAAATGGGAACAACCGCAGCCAGGACAACAAGTCAGGCCATGGCAATGGCAATGGAAGCGGTAATGGCAATCAGCACCGTTCTGCCCGGCTCGAAGGATCTGAGCCACATCACCGCTTCAAGTGCGGAAGGCGGGGCACTACGCCACCGACCGCCCGGAGGCCAAGCAGAGGAATGGAAAGCGGCAATGGAGGCTCAGCGAAGAAGCCCAATCCGTTCCCTCGTGCTCGGGTGAACCACATTGGCGTGGAGGGCGTCTATGATCAGCCGAACAACGTGGTTGGTAAGTTTTATTGAATTCACGTTCAGTTTTGGTACTCTTTGATTACGGTGCAACGCATTCATTCATATCAAGGGTAGTTGTGGAAAAATGCGGGTTGCCCACTAAAACCCTTAGAAGCCCCTTCACGTCGGTTCGCAGAGGAGAAATGATGGCAGGCCTAGGCTGTCATGCAACCCTCAACATCGGGAACCATAAATTTCCGCAGACCCCATAGTGTTGGAAACCCGGACCTTGGATGTAATCCTAGGCATGGATTGGTTGTCAAAGTTTGAAGGAACATAGGCGTGCTCCGAAGTCTATTCTGCTCACCACCCGGAGCGAAGAGGATCAAGTATGTAGCCAGCACAGCCGGATGAAGAATCGGTGAATTCCCTCACGGGAGTTGTTCGGGAGGAAGTGCCGATGGTGCAAGACTTTCCCGATGTGTTTCGGAGGAATTACCAGAATGCCACCGGACGGGGACATTGAGTTTCGATTGAGCTATTGCGGCACAGCCCCAATATCCAAGAGACCTTATCGGATGCCACCGAATGAGTTGATGGAGATCAAGGATCAAATTAATGAATTATTGGAGAAAGGATATATTCGTCCAAGCTCATCACCTTGGGGAGCCCCAGTTCTTTTGGTAGAGAAGAAGGATGGAAGCTTGAGGATGGTTGTGGATTATCGTGCATTTAACGAAGTAACCATCAAGAACAAGTACCCTCTGCCGATGATTAATGATCTGTTTGATCAGCTAGTTGGAGCCAAGGTATTCTCTAAGATCGATCTTGATCGTGGTATCATCGATTGAAGATTCGTGAAAAGGATATACCCAAAACAGCATTCACTACGGTATGGTTTATATGAGTATACCGTCATGTCATTTGGATTGACTAATGCTCTGCGTACTTCATGAACTTGATGAACAAGGTGTTTATGGAATATCTGGACAAGTTTGTCGTGGTGTTCATCGATGATATATTGATTTTCTCCAAGAGCGAGGAAGAGCATAAGGAACATTTGCGTCTAGTTCGGAGAAACTTGAGAACATCGGTTTGTACGCCAAGTTCAGCAAATGTGAATTTTGGTTGAAGGAAGTTGGATTCCTCGGACATGTTATTTCAGGAGAAGGAATAGCAGTTGATCCCGCCAAGGTTGAATCAGTCACCGATTGGCAGTCACCCACCTCAGTCAAGGAGATCCGCAGTTTTCTCGGACTCGCAGGATATTATCGGAGGTTCATTGAGAACTTTTCGAAGATTGCCAAGCCCATGACTGAGCTGTTGAAGAAGGAAGCCAAGTATGTTTGGACCGAGGAATGTGAAGCCAGTTTTCAGGAATTGAAGAAACGGTTGGTCACAGCCCCAGTGTTGATTTTGCCGGACATACATAAGGAATACCAGGTTTATTGTGACGCTTCTCGTCAAGGACTCGGAGGAGTACTCATGCAGGAAGGTAAAGTTGTAGCTTATGCCTCCAGACAGCTACGACCTCATGAGATGAATTATGCCACACATGATTTGGAGTTAGCAGCCGTAGTGCATGCACTCAAGACCTGGAGACATTTCCTCATCGGAAACCGTTGTGATGTTTACACAGATCACAAGAGCTTGAAGTATATTTTCACGCAGAAGGAATTGAACCTCAGGCAGAGGAGATGGCTAGAGTTGATAAAGGACTATGACATGAGATTGCATTACCACCCAGGTAAAGCTAATGTTGTAGCAGATGCTTTGAGCCGTAAGAGTTATGTGAATACTCTTACGGCAGGAGGATTACCCAGGAGTTAGTCGATGACCTCGAGATCTCCGGCGGAGATAGTTCGAAAGGATTTGTTGCAACTCTGGAAGTTCAGTCCACTTTGGCGAAAGGATTCGTGAAGCCGTAAGTCGGACAAGGAAATTGATGAGATAAAGCAAAAGATGGATGAAGGAAAAGCTAAAGGATTCCGTAAGGATGAGCACCGAACCATATGGTTCGAGGATCGCATTATGTGCCCAATGATCCCGAACTCAGAAGCTAATTCTTCAGAGGCTCATGATTCACCGTACTCGATTCACCCAGCAACACCAAGATGTACCTGGATTTGAAGGAAAGTTTACGGTGGGCGGTATGAAGAAGGATATTGCCGAGTACGTAGCGATGCGATGTTTGTCAACGTGTAAAGGCGAACATCGAAGCCAGCAGGGTTACTTCAACCTTTGCCGATTCCCGATTGGAAATGGGAGAAACTTGGTATGGATTTCATCACAGGATTACCGGGACCCGTTCAGGTTATGATTCTATCCGGGTAGTGGTGGATCGTTTGACCAAGGTAGCCCACTTCATTCCGTGAAGACTACCTATACCAGTGCTAAGTTGGCCAAGATATACATGACCAGGATCGTATGTCGCATGGAGTTCGAGGAAAATCGTGTCGGATAGAGGAACGCAGTTTACCTCAAAGTTTTGGAAGCAGTTGCATGAAACTTTGGGTGCGAGGCTGGAATTCGGCACAACTTTTCATCCATGAGACAGATGGATGGACCGAGAGAGTCAACCAGATTCGGAGGACATGTTGAGAGCTTGTGTGCTAGACTATGGGTCTAGTTGGGATGATAATTTGCCAGACGCAGAATTCTCATACAACAACAGTTATCAATCCGAATCGAAGATGGCCCTTTCAAGCTCTATACGGAAGGAGGTGCAGAACACCATTGCTATGGGATAGCGTTGGAGATCGATCATTTTTCGGTTCCGATCTTATCAAGGATTCCGAAGAGAAAGTCAAGCTGATTCGAGACAGGCTCAAGATAGCACAGTCGAGACAGAAGAGTTATGCCGACAGTAAGCGCAAGGAAGTGACTTACGAAGCGGGAGACCGAGCATATCTTCGTGTGTCTCCACTTCGTGGAATCAAGAGGTTTGGTGTCAAAGGGAAGTTAGCACACCGATTCATTGGCCCCTACAAAATCCTCGAACGTCGTGGAGAGGTTGCTTACAAGTTGGAATTGCCGGAAGGATTGTCCGGAGTTCATGATGTCTTCCATGTTTCTCGGTGAAGAAGTGTCATGCGGCATGGCGATGTTCCGTTAAGAGACACGGTGCCCCTAGAGGCCATACAGCTTGCGGTGATCTGACTTACAAGGAGAAACCCGTCCGAATTCTCGAGGCTGAAGCAGAGTCACCCGCAGCAAGGTCATCAAATTTTGCAAGGTGCTATGGAGTCACCACACCGAGGAAGAAGCCACCTGGGAGCGCGAAGAAGACCTTCTTCGAGACCACCCGCACCTATTTGCTAGCCAACCCGAATCTCGAGGGCGAGATTCATCTTAAGGTGGGTAGGTTTGTAACATCCCAAATTTCCTATTTGGAATGTTCTACAATTATAGCTAAGCATCCTATGCATCCTGTTTGAAATTTGAATGCCATTTGAAGTTTCAGAGAATTTTGAGTTTTGAATTTGAATTCAAACTTTGGCAAGTGGGAAACATTTCAAAAACTAAGCCTGATAAATACTTGATCAAAAGTATGAGAGGAGTAAACATGACACTCCAAAAATATCAGAGGAAAACATTGCCAAAAGATTTGGATTCAAATCTGAATTTTATTTGAATTTGAAAAAAATGGATTTTTATAAAGTTTGGATTTTGCCTTTGGAAAAATGTTCAAATGAAAGGGAATATTCCCCTGATCATTTTGGTATATATATACCCTATATAAAATATTTATAGATTATGTTTTATATCTGTTTTGTTTTATTAAAAATAAATTAAAAAAGAGAAAACCCACCCAGCGCCGGCTAGGCCCCCTGCCCAGCCAGCGCCAAGACCCACCAGCCTGCCCAGCCAGTGCCCACAGCCACCGAGCGGCCCAGCCAACCAGCCTCCTCCTCCTCGCCAGCGCTCGCGATCGCCGCCGCGCTCCTCCCCCCTCTCTCTCTCTCATCGACAGTGGGCCCGCCCCATCGTCTACCCCTCGCCACGCCACGCCGTCGCCGCCGCAGATCGCGGATCGAAGGATCCGGATCCCGATCCGTCGATCGCCCCCCCTTTGCGGCCGAGGCCCCACCTATAAAACTCGTCGCCCAGACCCCATTCCCCCTAGCCCTCGCTGAACCCCTCTCCTCTCGTTCGAGCTCACGGAGGCCAAGCTCTCGCCCGCCATACTACGTCGCCGTCGCCGCCCTAGCCACCCCGACCTCCCCGACCCTCCAAGCTTCCCGAGCTCCTCCGCACCCGCCCGGCTACTTCCCCGACCTCCCGACGCTCAAGACCTCACCGCTCTCTCGCCGCCGCCGCCGCCGTCGGACCTTGATAAGTCGCGGAGACCCCGTCCGATTCATAACGAACGGCCCAGATTAGAACCCCCGAAGGGGTATCTTTTTTAAATAAAACCGGCCCGGTTCGTCCGGTTTATTATTTAGTTAGGTTTTTATTTTAGCCCGGTCCGTTTTAGTTTAACCCTAGGCCCGTTTAGGCTATTTGACGACAAGGTCGTAGTTTAGGCCCATTAGGCCTTTTCTTTTATTTTGATTTTCTGTTTTAACAGAATAGTTTCTGTTTTGAAAAATTCATATCTTTTATTCTGTTTATTATTTTTAGGTGATTCTTTTTTGTTGGTTTGCAAATTTTATGTAGTTTCTGTAGAATATATATTTAGCTATGTTAAAATTAATTAAAATTGCTTTAATTTAGTTTTAGTCAGAATAGTAAATCTGCTATAACTTGAGTTATAAAAATTATTTTTGGATGATTCTTTTGTCCCAACTTTATTTTAACATTGCCAAACCATAAAAATTAATTTGGGTATTTTAGGATTAATAAAAATAGTTTTAAGCAGAATCTTATTAATCCTAATTAATTAACTAGCTCCTGTTTTCCTAATATTTTAATTAGTAAATAAATTTATTTTTAACTTGTGATTGATTATTCTAGGTTAGTTTCTGTCACTCTAATATATGAACTTGTATTTATAATCAATAAAAGTTTTATTTTATTTTCTTAATAGAAATTGGATTAGGCCTAATAGGAGTTTTATAATAGATTTTAAATTAATTCTTTTTGCTCCTATTTGCTTAGTGAATTCTTTTCTGTTAAGTTAACCTAAAACCATGATTAGGTTATGTTGAGTAAATTTTATTATATAAAAAAACTATTCTAGCTATTGTTTGAAGTAGGAAAAAACTTTGAATGGGTTTTTCTTTGAGTTTTCCCTTTTGATTTTGATTTGGTTGTTTTGGTGTGTTATGTTACTTTGTTATGCTATTGTGTTATGTGATCCTATTGCTATATGCTTATTGTGATTTGTTTGTCTCAGTAGAGTTTCCGGAGTGCGAAGCTTGCTACTACGAATCTTTAGCTTACGAGGATCATCAGCAAGGCAAGTTTTGATCATGTTATTTCTATACCTATGTTTTTGTGCATTAGTAATTGTCACCACCCCACCATGCATGCAGTAGTTGAAATTTTGAAGTTATTAATCTTGAGTAGTATCATGTGGTAGGATGAACCAATCCCCTTGTTACCATGACCCGGAATAAGTAGTTTACTTTGCTATGCTCGTAGGCGGGTTTTGGTTGAGTGAAATTCATAAGCAAGATATGAGAGTTAATGATGATGACAACCCCATGAACTACAATGATCAAGATGGACTTGAAATCACTCTTTGGGTGGAGGACGGTTGCGGGCACCTGGAGAACCAGTGGTTGGCGGGATGCATGGAGAAGTGCCATGACATCTTGCGGAAAGCTTCACCCAGCCACGAAGAGAAGGATGGATGCCCCATGACCGGAAGCTTACAATGCAGCCGCAAGCCATTATGGGCTCTGGCTGGGTTGACCCTAGTAGTGACGCTGGCTGGGCGGTACTACGAGATGTAGAAGAACGGTAGGATTGGATGGGTACCGCAGAGCGGAAGAACTCTTTGGAAGACCCTGTTTCATTCGTCCGTCTTCAAACACCATGAAGTGCGAAGACTTAAAAGGAGGGAATGATTCTTGCGGGAAAAGTGCGCAAACCTCTGTAGAGTTAAAGATCTAATCGATTAGCCGTGTCCCCGGTTACGGACAATTTGAGCCTCTGGAACTTGGAAGTATTCGGATATCTCAACACTAATACTAATGAATTAATTTTGATGGGTTTATGACTTAATAATTTGGGAATGAGATATTGGTTGGCGGAACCATCTCAATAACTACCAACAATTGTAGTAATTTGCAAGCAAGTCCACTGTAGTAGGGAAAAATTTGCTTTTCTCAAAATGATGAAACTTAGAGCCCCACAGCCAAAATGCATATAGTGTTAGTAAGTTTATTATTGTTGTTCTTCATGACTTGCCAGCTTATTCAAAAAGCTGACCTACATGGCTGCAACGTCTTATGTTGCAGAGGTATATTCGATCGGGAGTGAGGCTACGCTCGCGCTTGGCGATTGCCCTTTGGAGTCGGATGGACTCGCTTTATCTTCGACGCTTCAGAGTGTTATTAGTTTATTTCTCATGAGTTGGCCTTGAGCCAAATTTATTCCCTTGTAATAAAGACTCTATATGAGAACCGTGTAATAATATTCAGGTGTGATTGAACTTTGATTACTTTATCGATGTACTGTGAGTACCAGCATGATCTTGGGATGGTACAGACACAGAGATTTGACCGATTTGGGTCAGGTCGCTACAACGCCAAAAACATCCGTGTCTCCAATTGCGTTTGAATACTCCAAACCCTTCCCTTTACATTCTTGCAAGTTGCATGCTTTACTTTCCGCTGCTCATATACTCATTGCATGCATGCTTGCTTGATATGTATTGTGTTTGTTAAACTTGCGCTTAAACTCCACCTAAACTTAAGAATATTAAAAACTGCAACTTTTGGCACTTAGTGTCTAATCACCCCCCCCCCTCTAGACACCTCTTCTCGGTCCTTTCAGATGCCCAAGATCTTAATGCAAAGGAACATCACGTTATATTGCCCCTTATGATAGCAACCTTTATTATGCAGTCCATCGCCTTTATTACTTTGCCATCACAAGTTCGTACAACGCTCAGTTTTCCCTTACTATAAAAGATCGAACATATTTAGGAGCAATTTTTATTGCTTTATGCACCGATGAAAACTTACTTGAAGGATCTTATTCAATCCATAAGTATGTATGGTGGATACTCATGGCAAGAAACTGGGTTTAAATGTTTTTGGATGCACAAGTATTATCTCTACTTAGTACGGATTTTTTGGCTAGCAAAAGATCATAGGCAAACACCACATGTTGGAGGATCCATGACAATATAACTTCTATGCAAATATACACAACCATAACTCATTATGTTGTCTTCCTTGTCCAACTTCTACTAATTTGCTCAAGTTTGAATATAATTAATGGGTCTTCACAATCAAAGAAGATGTCCAAGATAATATATTTGTATGTGAAAGTTCTCTTCCTTATACCAATCATTCATGAATGGCTTGTATGAGCAATCTTGTGATTGCCAAGCTTCAAAAGATTTCACTTTCTAAACCCAATGTGAAGCTACTACTGGGCATAATATGAACATATAATTTCAACTCCATGATATTCAATTTATCCAACAATTTCCTCATAGGATATAAGTGAAGCATATGGGTAAATGACAAACTACTCCAAAAAGATATAAGTGAAGATCAAATGAGTAGTTAAATAAATGGGTAGCCATTTGAGGACTCTCTCTTATTTAAAACTTTCAGATCTAAGTGTTTTATTAAAACAGCGAGCTAAACAAAACAAAATGACATTCCAAGAATAGCACAACTCATGTGGAGGAGCAAAAACTTAGGCTCAACCGATACCAACTGATAATTGTTGATGAAGAAAGGTGGGGTTCCTACCGGGGCATCCCCAAGCTTAGATGCTTGAGACTTCTTGAAATATTATCTTGGGATGGCTTGAGCATCCCCAAATTTAGACTTTGTGTCTCCTTAATTCCTTTTATATCACGGTTTCCCTAAATCTTAAAAACTTCATCCACACAAAACTCAACAAGAACTCGTGAAATAAGTTAGTATAAATCAATGCAAAAACCTTATCATTCTCTACTGTAGAAAATCACTAAAATTATTATTTAGCATTGCATACTAAACGCCTCTGCATATTTAGTAGTCCTATCCTCAAATAGAACCATTAAACAAGCAAACATATGCAAACATAACAACAATCTATCAAAATAGTATAGCCTGTAAAGATTGCAAGAATATTCATACTTCTGTAACTCCAAAAAAATTGAAAAATTACCACACTATATAAATTTTTTCATAGCTTATTTTTTAAAAAAATTCAAGATTTTATCATGCTCTGGAATTTTTAAACAATTCAGACAATGATAGAAAACTTTCTATTTTGAAAACAGTAACATATAGACTTGCAAAATAAGCATGGTAAAGGCTATACTTGACATTTTTATTGAAATGAAAGATGCAAAACATTATTATAAATAGAATCAATCTAATACAAATAAAATAAAATGACGCTCCAAGCAAAACACGTATCATGTGACGAATGAAAATATAGCTCCAAGTGAGGTTATCGATAATGTTGGAGACGAAAGAGGGGATGCCTTCCAGGGCATCCCCAACCGTAGTTGCTTGGAACTTCCTTGAATATTACCTTGGGGTGTCTTGGGAATCCCCAAGCTTCGGGTCTTGTCACTCCTTATTCTTCTCATATCGACATCTCACTCAAAACTTGAAAACTTCAATCACAAAAAAACTTAACGAAACTTCGTGAGATAGGTTAGTATGATAAAGAAAAATCATTCACTTTGGTATTGTCAAAGACAAGATTGATAATTGTTCTCATACAATACCTACTGTACCTAATCATTTCCACAATTTATATTGAGCAATATAAGCCATAGAAACTAGGAAACAAGCAAACTATGCATTGAAAACAGAATATGTCAAAAACAGAACAGTCTGTAATGATCTTGACAATGACCATACTTGTGTAAATACAAAAATTCTAAAAAATTAGGAGATGGTAGAAAATTTGTATATCAATCATTTATAAAAAAAATCAGAAATTTATCATGTTCCGGTGAATTTAAACAATTCCGTTCTGGAAGCAAAATTTTCTGTTTTTGCACAGAATCATGTCAACTATCATCCACACTATCCCAAAGGATTTACTTAGCACTTTATTGAAACAAAAGCTATAAAACATGATTAATATAGTAGCTTAATCATGTGAACACACAAAAACAGTAGGGATAAATTTTGGGTTGTCTCCCAACAAGCTCTTTTCTTTAATTCCTTTTTAGCTAGGCATGATGATTTCAATGATGCTCACATAAAATATAAGAATTGAAACACAAAGAGAGCATCATGAAGCATATGACTAGCAAATTTAATTCTAACCCACTTCCTATGCATAGGGATTTTGTGAGCAAAAAATTTATCGGAACAAGAATTAACTAGCATAGGAAGGCAAAACAAGTGCAACTTCAAAGCTTTCAACACATAGAGAGGAAACTTGATATTATTGAGATGTGTAAAAGCATAATGGTCCTCTCTCATAATAATTTTCAGTACCATCAAAGAAATTCAACAATATAACTATCACATAAAGCATTCTTTTCATGATCTACGAACATAGTTATCACTCTCCACATAAGCAAAAATATTCTCATGAATAGTAGTGGGAGAAAATTCAACAAAATAACTATCATGTGATACTTGATTGGCATAATCCAATTGAAAATTAAAATCATGATGACTAGTTTCATGGTTGTCATTATTCAATATAGCATACATGTCATCACCATAATCATCATAGATAGCAACTTTGTTCTCATAGTCAATTGAAACCTCTTCCAAAATAGTGGATTCATCATTAAATAATGTCATGACCTCTCCAAATCCACTTTCATCAATATAATTATCATAAATAGGAAGCATGCTTTCATCATCAAAAATATACTCATCAAAACATGGGGGACTAAAATATCATCTTCATCAAATATAGCACCCCCAAGCTTATGGCTTTGCATATCATTAGCATCATGGATATTCAAAGAATTCACACTAACAACATTGCAATCATGCTCATCATTCAAAGATTTTTTGTCAAACACTTCTTCTATCAATTGAGCACAATTTTCCTTTCCATCATTTTCACGAAAGACATTATAAAGATGAATAATATGATGCAACATCAATTCCATTTTTAGTTTTATTTTATAAACAACCCTAGTGATAAAACAAGAAACTAAAAGATTCAATTGCAAGATCTAAAGATATACCTTCAAGCAATCACCTCTCTGGAAATGGCGCCAGAAAAGAGCTCGATGTCTACTACGCAACTTTATTCTTGTAGACTCGTGTTGGGCCTTCAAGCGCAGAGTTTGTAGGACAGTAGCAAATTTCCCTCAAGTGGATGACCTAAGGTTTATCAATCCGTGGGAGGTGTGGGATGAAGATGGTCTCTCTCAAACAACCCTGCAACCAAGTAATAAAAAGTCTCTTGTGTCCCCAACACACCAAATACAATGGTAAATTGTATAAGTGCACTAGTTCGGCGAAGAGATGGTGATACAAGTGTTGTAATAATAGTAGATATTGATTTTTGTAATAGTAACAATAAAAAACAGTGAGGTAGCAATTGATAAAATGGAGCACAAACGGTGTTGCAATTCTTTAAAATGAGGCCTAGGGTCCATACTTTCGCTAGTGCAATCTCTCAACAATGCTAATATAATTGGATCATATAACCATCTCTCAACATGCGATGAAGAATCACTCAAAAGTTCTTGTCTACCAGAGATCATAAGAAGAAATTGTTTGTAGTGTATGGAACCACCTCAAAGCTATTCTTTTCGATCAATCTATCCTAGAGTTCGTACTAAAATAACACCAAGCTATTCTTTCCGATCGATCTAACCAAGAGTTCGTACTAAAATAACACCATATGATACACATCAACCAACTCTAATGTCACCTAGATACTCCAATGTCACCGCGAATATCCGTGAGTTGATTATACGATATGCATCAAACAATTTCAGATTCATAATACTCAATGCAACACAAAGAACCTCAAAGAGTGCCCCAAGATTTCTACTGGAGAAACAAAGATGAGAATGTGCATCAGCCCCTATGCATAGATTACCCCAATGTCACCTCGGGAATCCACGAGTTGAGTGCCAAAACACAGATCAAGTGAATCAATATGGTACCCCATTGTCACCACGGGTATTCATAGCAAGACATACATCAAGTCCTCTCAAATCCATAAAAGTATTCAATATGATAAACTGAAATCTCAAAGGGAAAACCCAATTCACAACAAGATAGAGAGGGGAAAACACCATATGATCCAACTATATTAACAAAGCCCGCGATACATCAAGATCGTGACATCTCAAGAACACGAGAGAGAGAGAGAGAGAGAGAGAGAGAGAGAGAGATTAAACACATAGCTACTGGTACAAACCATCAGCCTCAAGGGTGGACTGCTCCCTCCTCATCATGGCGGCCATAGGGATGATGAAGATGGCCTCCAATGATGATTTCCCCCTCCGGCGGATTGCCGGAACGGGGTCTAGATTGGTTTTTCGTGGCTACAGAGGCTTCCAGCAGCAGAACTTCTGATCTATCAACTTCCCTAGGGTTTTTGGAATATTTGGAAATTTATAGGGCGAAGTGGCGGTGCGGGAGGCCACCGAGGTGGGCACAACCCACCAGGGCGTGAATGGCCCCCCACCTCAAAGAGTGCCCCAAGATTTCTACCGGAGAAACACAGACGAGAACGTGCATCAACCCCTATGCGTAGATTACCCCAATGTCACCTCAGGAATCCACGAGTTGAGTGTCAAAACACATATCAAGTGAATCAATATGGTAACCCATTGTCACCACGGGTATTCATAGCAAGACATATGTGAATACTTCATAAATTATAGATACGTTGGAGATGTACCAGTGACTCAAAATAAATGTGACCTAAACTCAACAAAATTGATAGCAACTACTCCTACAAGTGTCTAGAGGCTATATCATGCAACAAAACCACTTTGGACCATATAAATTTGACATGCAATCTCAAGAACATGGTCAACACAGCAACAAGAATTTGCAATATATAAAACATTATAGCAAAAACTAATTGGACCAACGGAGGAGTCACATACCGATGAAGAATCCCCCGAAACAGTTTCGGAAACGGATTTCCGAGCAAGGAGATCGAAAATGGCAGGAAATGAGCAAGAACACGGGTTTGAGCAATGGTGTGATTTTTCTGGAGGAAGACAAAGTGGATGGGTGACTGGAGTAACTGAGGGGACCCACGTGGGACCCACAATCCCCCTAGGCGCGCCGTGGGGGTGGGCACTGCTACTTCTTGAGGTTGTATTGGGTTTTCCCTTGAAGAGGAAAGGGTGATGCTGCAAAGTAGAGATAAGTATTTCCCTCAGTTTGAGAACCAAGGTATCAATCTAGTAGGAGACAACGCACACGTCACTGAATACCTGCACAAACAATCAAACAACTTTCTCCCAACGCGATAAAGGGGTTGTCACGGTTACTTGCAAAAGTGAGATCTGATAGAGATAGAATAATGGTAAAGTAAATATTTTTGGTTTATAGATCGAAAAGTAAAATATTGCAAAATAGTAGATCAGAAACTTATATGATGGAAAATAGACCCGGGGGCCATAGGTTTCACTAAAGGCTTCTCTCAAGACAGAAAATATTACGGTGGGTGAACAAATTACTGCCGAGCAATTGATAGAAAAGCGCAAAGTTATGACGATATCTAAGGCAATGATCATGAATATAGGCATCACGTCCGTGTCAAGTAGACCGAAACGATTCTGCAACTACTACTACTAGTCCACACATCGATCGACTCTTGCCTGCATCTAGAGCATTAAGTTCATGAAGAACAGAGTAACGCATTAAGTAAGATGACATGATGTAGAGGAATTAACTCAAGCAATATGATGAAAACCCCATATTTTTACCCTCGATGGAAACAATACAATACGTGCCTTGCTGCCCATACTGTCACTGGGAAAGGACACCGCAAGATTGAACCCAAAGCTAAGCACTTCTCCCATTGCAAGAAAACCCAATCTAGTTGGCCAAACCAAACCGATAGTTTGAAGAGAATTACAAAGATATCAAATCATGCATAAAAGAATTTAGAGGAGATTCAAATAATATTCATAGATAAGCTGATCATAAATCCACAATTCATCGGATCTCGGCAAACACACCGCAAAAAATTATTACATCGAATAGATCTCCAAGAACATCGAGGAGAACATGGTATTGAGAATCAAAGAGAGAGAAGAAGCCATCTAGCTACTACCTATGGACCCATAGGTCTGTGGCAAACTACTCACGCTTCATCGGAAGGGCAATAGAGTTGATGTAGAGGCCCTCCATCATCGAATCCCCCTTCGGCAGGGTGCCGGAAAAGGTCCCTAGATGCGATCCCATGGGTACAAAAGGTTGCGACGGTGGAAAAGTGTTTTCGTGGATGCGTGTGTTGGTTTGGGGATATATGAGTATATATAGGCAAAATAATTAGGTCAGGGGTGCACGAGGGGCCCACAAGGGTGGGGGCGCGCCCTCCATCCTTGCGGCCGCCTCGTGGCTCCTCCGACTTCATCTCCAAGTCTCCTGGTTGTCTTCTGGTCCAAGAAAAATCATTGCGAAGGTTTTATTACGTTTGGACTCCGTCTGGTATTCCTTTTCTGCGAAACTCAAAAAACAGGGGAAAACAGGAACTGGCACTGGGATCTAGGTTAATAGGTTAGTCCCAAAAATAATATAAAATAGCATATTAATGCATATAAAACATCCAAAACAGATAATATAATAGCATGGAACAATAAAAAATTATAGATATATTGGACACGTATCAAGCATCCCCAAGCTTAATCCCTGCTCGTCCTCGAGTAGGTAAATGATAAAAACAGAATTTTTGATGTGGAATGCTACCTAACATATTTATCCATATAATTTATTTATTGTGGCTTGAATGTTCAGATCCATATGATTAAAAACAAAAGTTTAATATTGACATAAAAACAATAATACTTCAAGCATACTAACAAAGCAATTATGTCTTCTCAAAATAACATGGCCAAAGAAAGTTTATCCCTACAACATCATATAGTGTGTCTATGCTCCATCTTCATCACACAAAATATTCAAATCATGCACAACCCCGATGACAAGCCAAGCAATTGTTTCATAATTTTGATGTTCTCTAACCTGTTCAACTTTCACGCAATACATGAGCGTGAACCATGGACATAGCACTATAGGTGGAATAGAAGGTGGTTGTGGATAAGACAAAAAGAAGGAGATAGTTCACATCAACTAGGCGTATCAACGGGCTATGGAGATGCCCATCAATAGATATCAATGTGAGTGAGTAGGGATTGACATGCAACAGATGCACTAGAGCTATAAGTTTATGAAAGCTCAAAAATAGAAAAACTAAGTGGGTGTGCATCCAACTTCCTTGCTCATGAAGACCTAGGGCAATTTGAGGAAGCCCATCGTTGGAATATACAAGCCAAGTTCTATAATGAAAATTTCCCACTAGTATATGAAAGTGACAAAATAGGATACTCTCTATCATGAAGATCATGGTGCTTCTTTGAAGCACAAGTGTGGTAAAAGGATAGTAACATTGCCCCTTCTCTTTTTTTTCTTTTTTTTCTTTTCTTTTTTTTCCTTTTTTTGGGCCTTCTCTTTTTTTATTTGGCCCTTTCTCTTCTTTTTTTATTTCCTCACATGGGACAATGCTCTAATAATGAAGATCATCACACTTTTATTTACTTACAACTCGATACTAGAACAAAATATGACTCTATATGAATGCCTCCAGCGGTGTACCAGGATGTGCAATGACTCGAGCGACATGTATAAAAAATGAAGAATGGTGGCTTTGCCACAAATACGATGTCAACTACATGATCATGCAAAGCAATATGAAAATGATGATGTGTGTCGTAATAAACGGAACGGTGGAAAGTTGCATGGCAATATATCTCGGAATGGCTATGGAAATGCCATAATAGGTAGGTATGGTGGCTATTCTGAGGAAGGCATATGGTGGGTTTATGGTACCGGCGAAAGTTGTGCGACACTAGAGAGGCTAGGAATGGTGGAAGGGTGAGAGTGCGTATAATCCATGGACTCAACATTAGTCATAAAGAACTCACATACTTATTGCAAAAAATCTATTAGTCATCGAAACAAAGTACTACACGCATGCTCCTAGGGGGATAGATTGGTAGGAAAATACCATTGCTCGTCCCCGGCCGCCACTCATAAGGAAGACAATCAAAAAATATCTCATGCTCCAACTTCGTCACATAACGGTTCACCATACGTGCATGCTACGGGACTCACAAACCTCAACACAAGTATTTATCGAATTCACAACTACTTACTAGCATGAATCTAATATCACCATCTTCATATCTCAAAACAATCATAAGGAATCAAACTTCTCATAGTATTCAATGCACTTTATATGAAAGTTTTTATTATATCCCTCTTGGATGCCTATCATATTAGGACTAATTTTTTAACCAAAGCAAATTACCATGATGTTTAAAGACTCTCAAAATAATATACGTGAAGCATGAGAGTTCATCCATTTTTATAAAATAAAACTACTGTCGTGCTCTAAAAAGATATAAGTGAAGCACTAGAGAAAATTTGCCTAGCTCAAAAGATATAGGTGAAGCACATAGAGTATTCTAATAAATCACGATTCATGCGTGTCTCTCTAAGGAGGTGTGTACAGCAAGGATGTGTGTCGGCAAACTAAAAAGCAAAGACTCAAATCATACAAGACGCTCCAAGCAAAACACATATCATGTGGTGAATAAAAGTATAGCCTCAAGTAAAGTTACCGATAGACGAAGACGAAAGAGGGGATGCCTTCCAGGGCATCCCCAAGCTTAGGCTATTGGTTGTCCTTGAATATTACCTTGTGGTGCCTTGAGCATCCCCAAGCTTAGGCTCTTGCCACTCCTTATTCCATAGTCCATCCAATCCTTACCCAAAACTTGAAAACTTCACAACACAAAGCTGAACAGAAAATCTCATGAGCTCCGTTAGTGTAAGAAAATAAATCACCACTTTATTTGTAAGCAAACAACACATAGAAAATAAATCCCTACCACCTTGGGCGCGCCCTCCGTACTTGTGGCTGCCTCGTGGCTCCTCCGACTTCATCTCCAAGCCTCCTGGTTGTCTTCTAGTCCTAGAAAAATCATCACGAAGGTTTTATTCCGTTTGGACTCCGTTTGGTATTCCTTTTCTGTGAAACTCAAAAACAAGGAAAAACATGAAATGGCATTGGGTTCTAGGTTAACGGTTAGTCCCAAAATAATATAAAATAGCATATTACACTGGTGCGCGTCGGTCCAAAACAAACGGTTTAAAACCCCTTTCCGTGCGGCATTTAGAACCGTCGCCAAGTGAGTGTGGGCGATAGGGGGTCCTTCTCACACGACCCAGAAACCGTCGGGGATAGGGCCCCTATAGTACTCCTACTCGTTTCTGCTCGCATTGCCATCGCAGTCGGTATTCTATGGTGCTACGTTTACGATGCGCGGCCCATCACAAAATGTTCACTATTATAGAACGTGTATTATGCGCGGCCCATCACAAACGGTTCACCGTTAAGAAGATTAGCTAATCGTTGTACGAGTGTCTGACAGGATTATGAAATGTCAGACCGTCGTAACATCGTCGTACACGACAAATATCGCACACGCTATTCTATAGTGCAACATTTACGATGCATACTTCATCAGAAACAGTTCATGGTTGCGAATCATGTACGATAAGGCAACTAACACAAACGTTTAGTTTGCCCGCACCATTTGTGATATTGTCTGACATCGCACATGCTTTGCAAACGGCAACTGTGTGCATGCTTGCACACGTTTCCTATCTATGAACCATCTCGGATTATGGTGCATATTGCAAACGTTTGTGTTTTACCAACCGTGTGTGCCGTAACAACCTGGAGAGCGTAATTTCACCGTAATTTAATTTCTGCTTTTCCAAATTGTACCGGATTTGGATTTGAATTTTAATGTATGCTACATCTTTATTCATATCCATCAGGTTCAAACAACCAATGCATTATTCAATTCATAGGTACATATGTTCAAGAATTACATAAGAACCAAATAAAGAATGATGAACCACAGTTGTATACTTGTACTATTAAAGACGGTAAAGAAAGAGGCGAAATATATTCTGGTTGCTGAACAAGGTGAAGTGGAATGCCCATATTGTGCCCTCCTCCATGCAGAAGGCACGCACGACTCTAGTCCAACCCCTTGTGATGGCCGACCGCCCATCCTTCATGGTCTTCATGAAAACATCTAGATAATCATCATGTTCTGGTAGAAATACTTTAACATTTGCATGCCCACCAATCATGTAGTTTGAGAGGTAATCTTGAGTAAACTGCTTTGGCAACCACTTCAAAGGAATAAGATTTCAGACATTGTCATCTAACACAACTCATTATGGGCAGTAAAAAGAAGGCTGCAGAGTTCTTACTTACCATCCTGTAGTTCATTGTTGTCTTGGATAAAGTGTAAACAAATAGTTTAATTGCCATCTTTGGACCCATTTTACTAATAATCTTTATCAGCTTCCTCACTTGATGCTGGTTCATCGATATCTCATTGCCCCATACACAGAAAGGGTCGAAACGCGGATCTTTACCAATGACATATGTACCTAAAAGCACCAAGTTAATATTAGAAGCTAAACATCAATTGCACAATGATGTAGTACAACACTCTTTTATAATATGTCTATATACATCCTTATGTGGTAGTCCATTTGAAATCTCTGAAAAGACAAATATTTAGGAACGGAGGGAGTATCTTATAACATCCAATATACTCACATATTAGATGAATTAACATCTTATATTATGGGCCGGGAGGAGTTTAGTTCATTCTTAAAAATTATCTGCTGTTGTATCCATGTGTTACAGTTAGTTTGAGCTAGTTCAGGCTCAAATAGCCCTAAAATATATATAAACATGAGGGCTAGTTTAAGCTAGTTGCATCTATAACCCACCCAAAAAAACTAGTATCCAACCCAAGAGGTGCTAATTGGAGCTAGTTCTCCTAGTGCATTTATTGTCAATCTAACCCTGCCATCCAAACAACTCTTTGGATGGAGTTAGTTCAGGATTAGTAATGAGCTAGAAACTAACTCTAACCTCTAGCTAAGTTGAGTATCCAAACAAGGTTATGTTGTTGTTGTTGTTGCTGCTGCTCTTCTACGTATATCTAGACATCATTAGAACATTAATGTAACACTCTTCCTTGTTGCTATGTAGCCTAGGATTGCATATTTAGACATTAAGTACAGTGCATGTTGCTATGTAGCCTCAGATATATTACATATGGCCCTAGTTAACCTAAGGAAAAATGGGTTGCAGATATATTCAGTTAAAAGTCCGATTCACCAATTAGTCCCTTATCAGCCGCCGGCCTATATGGTACAAGCTACGGATATCCTGAACAGTGAGCAGATATAAGCCATGGGATGAAACTAACCTCGATGGAAAACAACAGTCGTTCCCAAAATTGTCCTGTCTAGGTACATCAAGAAGCATGTTAAGCACAACAGGCTGAACATCAACCAAAATTACACATGGCGAGATAAAATAATCTCCAAAAGATAGCTTCAGTGCGGGTTTAAGCACGCTAGTAAAGAAAAACAAGTGGAAAGGTGTGCTAACTGCAACAGGCCTAACATTTAACAACAAGCAAACATGGTCATTCAAACTGGTATTGTGCCGGTCTAAGTACACTGGTTATGGTTAAATAAAAATGGAAAGGCATGTTAACTACAAGATGCAGCAACCAAATGTAGTCATTCATAATGGTATTATTGAAACTGGTACTGATGAAATTGAACTGCACAGTTCATACTTGCACATATAGAACATCACGTTGTGAATAACTAGAATAAACAAGGCATACTACGAACAACCAATGATAGCATTTGAAACTGAACATATGCTAACCACAAGCAACCGACCAATCAAAAAACTTAAAAAGAGGCATATGCTAGCTATAATAGGCTTAACAACAAGCAAATATATGCATTCCTATCGGTATGTTTAAAAATGGATTGATGAAATGTACTGCACAGTAAATAATTGCACATATAGAGCATCACATTGTGAACAACTGAAATAAACAAATCATGGGTTTCCTCACTTGTCACAGATCGGCTCATTCCCGTGGGAAGAGCACAGACCCTGGATGCGCTCCATGTTGTCACATATGGGCTCCTTCCCCTTGGAAGAGCACAGTTGTAGGGTGCTCTCCCTGATGTTGCAGACGGGCGCTTTCCCCTTGGAAGAGCAGATGGGCTCTTTCCCCTTGGAAGAGCCAGAGAGGGTGCCCTCCTCGTGGTCGCCGTCGATGAGGTCTGACTTGGAAGCTATGGATCCCAAGCCAGCGTCGCAAAACGTGTCCTTCAGAAATGACAAAAGGGGCTCGATGGCGATGTAGAATGGCAAATTGTTGACAACGAGCCAGAGGAGATCAGCGGCGGGGACATGGATGAGATTGACGGCGGTTGAACCCGAGGGGTTGGGGGTGGGCCACTTAACCCGTGACACAGCCCGCCTCAGGGTGTCGATGTCGATGACCTCGATGTCGTAGCCGGCGGACGAGACATGACCGCATTGTGACGCCCGGATAATTAGCTACAGTATTCCCATGTTAATGATGCCACGTCACCACGGTTACAGTTGCTAATCTCACGCTAGTTTGAAATTGATTCGAATTCAAATTCAAATTCTAGCAAACAATAGAAGTTTTCAAATATTAAAACTAAAATGTTCAGTGGGTTGCAAATATTCACTAACAATTTTTCATGAAAGAATTAACATGTTTCAAAATATAAAATTTCCCCTGGACATTAAACAGTGGACCAACAACCATTTAACCAACCATTTCAATTTATAAAAATGTTTAGATGATTCCAATTGTTGTGAGACTTTTTGTACATCACCAAAATATTGCAATGGAATTACGTGCCAAGTTTCAACCTTGGAAAAATTCATCTAGTACACAAACTAAATGTACCATAGAGAACAAAATACAAAAAAAACTAAAAGAAAAGAGAAATAGGAAAAATAGACCGTGCACTTAGGGCCCATATGCCACAGTGCAGCCCAGCTCACCTAAGCCACGATCGTCCTCCTCCTGTTCACCGCGCCTCGTGGACAACCCGAGCGCGTCCATGGCCCGGATTGCCACGCGCCGGCCATCCCCCGGTCCCCTGGTGGATAACAGCACCCCGGCGCCCCTCCCCCGAAACCCTAGAACCCCACTTCCCCTTCCCTGGTGCGCTCTCTCCCTCGCTCTCCCATCTCGCCCCAAGCTCGCCGCCAAGCTCCGTCGTAGGCACGGCCACCGTGCTCCCCGCGCCTTGCCGATGAGTCCACCAGCTCCGCCTGCTTACTCAACTCCCTCTCCGACCAAGGGTTCGAGCTCGGCGCCACCACAGCCCCGGGATCGAGTTCTTCCTCGCCTACGGTCGTCGGCGCTCCTCCGCCAATTGCGGACGCCCTGCTACTCCTACGCACTCACCGGGCCTACGTGAGCCTCCTCGGTGAGCACTGCGTCTTCCCCTCCGTTTTCCCCTTGCTGCGTAGCCTGTAGCCACGGCACACGCCATGGCCGAGCCCACCGCCGCCGTTAGCTTCGCCGCCGCACACGCCACTACTGCCGCTTGCGTTTGAGCCCACAGACGTGCTCCTGGAGCTGCCAGGAGTCCAACGCACGCACGCGCGCAGCCCCTAGTGCCTCTAGCTTCAGTTACACTTTCGCCCGCACGCGGCGGCCGCTCAGCTTGACGCCGGGGACGTCTCCGGCCACATCGGGACGAACCACTCACACCACTAGATGCGCCTCTTCGCGCTCGTTTGAACGAGCCCAAGCGCGCACGGATCCGTGCCCTATGCATGTTTTCCGGTGAACTCCGTCGGGTCAGCGCCGTGTATTTGGTCGCCGGCGGCGAGAGCCGCCACGCCGACTGGCTCGCCCGGGCCACCTGGTCTTCACGGTGGGACCCAGAGCCTGCTTTCACCGCGTTGACTCAGGTCAACATGCTGACTGTGCACCCCAAGTCATCGCTAGTGGGGCCCACGCCCAGAACGAAAAATAAAAAAGATTTACTTAAAAAATAATAGATAAATAAATAATTAGAAAATTAAAATGTTAATTAATTGATTAACGAATTAATTAACTTAATAAATCTTAGTTAGGTTGACCTAATTACTAATGAAACTAATTAACCTGTTTAATTAGTCTTAGTCAATGATGAGAGGACCCACGCTGTCACTTGACCCGATCAATCGACTGGTTGATCACGACGTCATGTTGACGCCAGAAATGTATTTTAGTATAAAATTAATTCTGTTAATTCTAGAAAATGATTTAAAATTTTAAAAATTAATATAAAATAAACCGTAGCTCAAATGGAGAAACTTTGTACATGAAAGTTGCTCAGAACGATGAGGCGAATCCGGATACGCGGCCCGTTCGTCCGCCACAAATCCCTAGCATAGCAAGCTCGCAACCTTTCCCCTCCGGTCCGTCTGTCCGAAAACGCGAAATGCCGGGAATACTTTCCCGGATGTTTCCCCCCTTCGCTGGTATCACCTAATACCGCGTTAGGTCACCTCTAGCACGGCGTATTGCCATGTTACGCTTTGTGATGCTTTGATTGCTTTGTTATTTATTGTGTTCCCCTTCCGTTACTTCTTTCCGGTAGACCCCGAGACTGCCGGCGACCCCCAGTTCGACTACGGTGTTGACGACCCCTACTTGCCTAAGCAACCAGGCAAGCCCCCCTTTGATCACCAGATATCGCCTATTCTTCTCTATACTGCTTGCATTAGAAGAGTTTAGCATGTTACTGCTTTCGGTTAATCCTATTCTACTGCATAGCCTGTCATTGTTACTACGGTTGTTACCCTTACCTGCTATCCTACTGCTTAGTATAGGATGCTAGTGTTCCATCAGTGGACCTACACTCTTGTCCGTCTGCCATGCTATACTACTGGGCCGTGATCACTTCGGGAGGTGATCACAGGCATATACTATATAATTTACACTGTTACATTACCTGTGATACTGTTCGGAGATGGGTGCTGAAGGGGCAGGTGGTTCCACCTAGGTAGTGGTGGGCCTGGGTTCCCGACGGCCCCCGACTGTTACTTTGTGGTGAAGTGACACGGCGGGTTGAGACCACCTAGGAGAGAGATGGGCCTGGCCCTGGTCGGCCTTCGCGAATACTTAACAGTATTTGATCTGAGTCTGGCTACTGGCCTACACGCACTAACCAATTACGCGGGAACAGTTATGGGCACTCGACGTCGTGGTATCAGCCGAAGCACTTCGTGACGTCAGCGAATGAGCGGTGCGCGCCGTATTGGACTGGAACGCCTGCTAGGCTAGGTCTTCTTCCGGCCGCCCTCGCAACATTCAGGTGTGCCATGGGCGATGGGCCCAGACGCCCGCGCCATAGGATTTAGACCGGCGTGCTGACCTCTCTGTTGTGCCTAGGTAGGGCTGCGACGTGTTGATCTTCCGAGGCCGGGCATGACCCAGGAAAGTGTGTCCGGCCAAATGGGATCGAGCGTGTTGGGTTATGTGGTGCACCCCTGCAGGGAAGTTAATCTATTCGAATAGCCATGATCTTCGGTAACAGGACAACTTGGAGTTGTACCTTGACCTTATGACAACTAGAACCGGATACTTAATAAAACACACCCTTCCAAGTGCCAGATATAACCCGGTGATCGCTCTCTAACAGGGTGACGAGGAGGGGATCGCCGGGTAGGATTATGCTATGCGATGTTACTTGGAGGACTTCAGTCTACTCTCTTCTACATGCTGCAAAACGGAGGCTGCCAGAAGCGTAGTCTTCGACAGGATTAGCTATCCGCCTCTTATTCTGGCATTCTGCAGTTCAGTCCACTGATATGGCCCTTTACACATATACCCATGCATATGTAGTGTAGCTCCTTGCTTGCGAGTACTTTGGATGAGTACTCACGGTTGCTTTGTTCCTCCTTTTTCCCCCTTTCCTTTCTTTTCGGTTGTCGCCACCAGATCTTGGAGTCCAGAGCCGACGCCATCGTCGATGATGACTCCTACTACTAATCGGAGGTGCCTACTACTACGTGCAGCCCACCGCGACGACCCAGAGTAGTTAGGAGGATCCAGGCAGGAGGCTGCGCCTCTTCGATCTGTATCCTAGTTTGTGCTAGCCTTCTTAAGGCAAACTTGTTTAACTTATGTCTGTACTCAGATATTGTTGCTTCCGCTGACTCGTCTATGATCGAGCACTTGTATTCGAGCCCTCGAGGCCCCTGGCTTGTATTATGATGCTTGTATGACTTATTTATGTTTTAGAGTTGTGTTGTGATATCTTCCTGTGGGTCCCTGATCTTGATCGTACACGTTTGCGTGTATGATTAGTGTACGATTGAATCGGGGCGTCACAAGTTGGTATCAGAGCCGACTGCCAGTAGGAATCCCCCTTTCCAACTCCTTGGCCGAAGTCGAGTCTAGTCATTAAAAATTTTGCTAACATGGCTGTGCGGCTTACGAGCCCACGTCGCCATTGGGTGGTATTAGGATCTTTTACTCCTCGTCTATACTCTAGGACTCTGATCTCTCTTCTATTCGGGTCAAATGAATTTTGCTAACTCTAACATTAGGATCTCGTGATCACTTCCACCGGAGACCCTCGTGTTACCGATGACCCTTTCTTTGCACGGAGTTTCGAAGATATTCTACGATGTGCTCTCGAGACTATGTGCCATCGCTTTGCAATTCACTCCCATCGATAATTCCTCTCGGATAACTACTTACACCCGTCGCTCATATTGTCATCCCAGTTGCTCTTGTTATTACAAGATGTCTACTCTCCAATATTCCGAGAATTCTTTATGCTTATTGCCCTGCAGTTCCTTGCCGCATGAATACCCCTACGGTTAATTACTCGCGCTTGCCGAGTATCCATTCGTCCAAAGTTGTTTACGTGTTTCACAAACTTCCTTGGAATGCTATTCGATCTTCCAAAAATCCTCAGTAGCCTATTACTCTTGTTCCTTACCTGCTTTCATTATGGTTACTACCTAATGTTTAGCATTGTTCATTAGCATCCTTTGACATCATAATTTTGATTTGATTCGATATGTTGTGAATGCTCGCAATCATAAATCACAAATTAGAATTCTTGCTTTAGGCTCACACGTCACCCTAGACATGAGCTGGTGTTCGACAAATCAAACCTTGATTGATTGTCGATCTATGTCTATTCAACTTGTCTTTGGTTAAAGCCTCTGCTTCTGATCCCCTTATTTGGGAATCGTAGTTCCGTTACATTTGAGCTTTGAATTAGTTAGTTGTTGCTATAATCTCATCTCCTTGCATTATTTCTTCTTCTGGTTGAGTACCGTTGCTCACATCAGGTCCCTCGTGGACCACCGGATCCTTTGATGAGTTTTATTCGACATCGTCCTTCATATTCAATAACCCTGCGAGCCTTTCCTCGGATACATAATGCCTTTGGTAAGCTGTATCCTCTGCTTCCTCAACCATGCTCTACTTCCGAGCTTGTGTTATTTACTATTGAAGCTTGTGGTATGAGTTCCCAAGATGCCCCGATGGGTTGAACCAACGCCTTCCCTAATCTGTGTGAACCCGAAAGATTTCGCAGGTCATACTTATCTGTTATTGCACCAGGTAAAACTTTCAACAACTAATGTCATTTTCGGAATGTGAGAGGTGAATGGAAGGTTATGCATTGAAGAAGTGGGAGTCGACCTTGAACCTTTGTGTTCATGCCCATGGACACGATGTAGATCCTATCATGGAAGCTTCTTGAAATATTAACTATTTCCTTGATATATTATCATCTGGTATCTGTGAATTGATCCTTTGCAACCCTGGCTCCAACCATGATTGTTCTCCTTTGATTCCATTTCTTAGACAAGATGAAGTACTTGTCTTCTGCAGATCATTTCACGTGTCCACCCTCTACTCTGCTCTACCGTCGAGTATTACACTATGATATCTCGAGAATATCATGGAACTGCATAACTTCTTATGGGTTCTTCATCAACTGTTCCGATTCCAATTTTCCTGGGTTCTGGGTTGTCATCAACTAAGAACACCAAATAGTGAATCGAGTCTGCATTACGGTTCAACAACTATTAGTAATCTTCTTTACTTATGGGTTTGTACCCGATCATGTCATTCCTAGCCTGATCACATACATCATTATCGTGCTAATTTTAACTGTGCACCTGGTCCTAAATCCCGGAGCACAAATTTCTATGATGAGCTAAGCTTGCTTCGATCTTCCTCATCATACCATTTCGCCTTGAACAGCAAGCTTGATTTCGAGTTTGTGTCATACTTGTGGTCCCAATAACCTCTTGCTTCATCAATCCTTTGACTTGATGTCATCACTGATCGATTACATCCTCATGAAATCTCTTGACAAAATTTGTCGTGATCATCATCAACATTTCGAGCTCTTCGAGGATATCAATCGAATTCATGGTGGGAGATACCATCCTTGCCCCTTGATGATTTGTGTTATCATCGGCAACATTCTTGCCTTCCACCAACACAAACTTGTTCTTGTTTTTTGTAACTTGATTTCCTTGCTATCTAGCTTAGGTTATGTTCTACCTTGTAGTATTACTGTCTTCTATATCAAGAATGTTGTGAGGATTGCTCCACCTCTTAAGAATTCTTGGTATAGTGATACTTCTCACCGTCACCATTCTTTCCTGGTCCTTGTGTTGATTCCAACCGGGGTACCAACAAGTGAACGCTGCTGTTTGGATTCTGCCCTTCTAGCAAACCTATTGCTTTAAAGTTAATGGTTGGCCATTCATTCTTAGATTATTGATTATTGAATCACCATTCTGACATTGGTCGTGCAACCCAACCCATATTTCGGGCGCACCTTTCAACCAATGTTTAATTGTGTATGTTTTCCTCGAGCATACTTCATTATATCATTTGATCTGACAAACGTTATCCCCTTATCCTCATAATTGTGGAGATTCATCCTTTTGGATACCCCGTTGAATTATCGCTGAGTCCATCAGCCACCTCCTCATCCTCTCCTTGGCTTAATGATGAACCCTTGTTCGGAACTCGCTTCCATAGTTCATTTCCCGAGAATCATATAATGTCATCTCGTCAACTGTGTTGCACCTCTTCTTCTGAGGCATCCTGAGTCTGAGATACCCTAACACCAATCAGATATGAATCCCGGTCAGATATGATGGTTGGGACGCATTTTCCAAGAGTCATAGCATTGGTCTTTCTATAACCCAATAAGGTGATGTCATGCCTAGCACACCTAGTTGGAGGACCTATTGCAGGGCTTATTCTATGAGTTGTTCCTGATGGATCCTTTGTGTATCCAAAGTCTGACCTTTGCTTGAAGAACATGTCAATGCTATCCCAAAACATGTCTGTGATACTCTGATTTTCAGCAAGAACATTTGAAGCCCAATGCTAAATGTTTCTTGCTCCATTATCCAAACACCGTTGTATGGGCAATGTCAAGAAATTTCTCTCCCCTTACCTAAAAGGGTTTTCTACTTTATATCCTGTCATGGATATCTTGCTCTGTTTGTCCTTGGGAAGGTTATACCCCTGAAATATGTGTTAAACACATTATCCTTTCCATTGTTCTGTTTAATTTGATAATCATATTATCCTTTTCATTGTTTGGTTTAACCATTCTTGAGGTCTATATGGTCTAAGAAGTAACATTCTCCTGCTTACGTAAACACCTCGGTGTACAATTCTGTCAGCAAGACCCTGTTACTATTGTTGATGACATTCCGGTAACCACCGATGGATGAGAACTTTGCCTATTGGTCTGCCTCGTTCAACGAGCAGGAAAATAGTTCTCTTCATCCCTCGCCCTTGGTATCGATGTTGTTGCCGACATAACTGACAGGCTACCCTCTGACACGCCTTACTATCGTGACCGTGCAAGATGTCGGCCTCCTTCCTACTTTCAACCACATGGTGGGCCCATAACCCACAGTTCCACAGGATCGAAACCTGACTCCCTTGTACACCCCATGTTCCCAAAGTTATTCCTCCCGCGTGGACTCGTATGTAATTCATGAGCCACCTTTCGATGAGATCATCAATTCGGGCATCAGACACAATAATTATTTCGTTGCTTTGAAACCCCTTTCACCTTCTGACTAGGCATTGAACGATTGCCTGGCTGCTTGAAACTTCTTATTGTAGCTTCGAACTTTACTCTCGATGTGTTTTATTTGTTCAACTCGAGAGGTACTCATATGCTCATTCATGGGTTAATCCCAGATTATTACCCTTATAGCATTCTGTCGTTGCCGATCTGCCCCGTTACCTATTCGTAAGTACGATGAAGATCCCGAAGAAAGGATGTCGACTTCATCATGATGACCTAAAGCAGAGAAATGAAGACATCAATGTATTGGACCGGTCTCTTCGAGAAGAGCAAGCCAGAATGAGAAGACCCGCTAGATTCGTTACCAATCCTTCCCCCCTTTCACTACCTCTTAAATCTCGGGACGAGATTTCTTGTAGTGGAGGAGAATTGTGACGCCCGGATAATTAGCTACAATATTCCCACGTTAATGATGCCACGTCACCACGGTTACAGTTGCTAATCTTGCGCTAGTTTGAAATTGATTCGAATTCAAATTCAAATTCTAGCAAACAATAAAAGTTTTCAAATATTAAAACTAAAATGTTCGGTGGGTTGCAAATATTCACTAACAATTTTTCATGAAAGAATTAACATGTTTCAAAATATAAAATTTCCCCTGGACATTAAACAGTGGACCGACAGCCATTTAACCAACCATTTCAATTTATAAAAATGTTTAGATGATTCCAATTGTTGTGAGACTTTTTGTACATCACCAAAATATTGCAATGGAATTACGTGCCAAGTTTCAACCTTGGAAAAATTCATCTAGTACACAAACTAAATGTATCATAGCGAACAAAATACAAAAAAACTAAAAGAAAAGAGAAATAGGAAAAATAGACCGTGCACTTAGGGCCCATATGCCACAGTGCAGCCCAGCTCACCTAAGCCACGATCGTCCTCCTCCTGTTCACCGCGCCTCGTGGATGACCCGAGCGCGTACATGGCCGGGATTGCCACGCACCGGCCATCCCCCGGTCCCCTGGTGGATAAGAGCACCCCGGCGCCCCTCCCCCGAAACCCTAGAACCCCACTTCCCCGTCCCTTGTGCTCTCTCTCCCTTGCTCTCCCATCTCGCCCCAAGCCCGCCGCCAATCTCCGTCGTAGGCACGGCCACCGTGCTCCCCGCGCCTCGCCGACGAGTCCACCAGCTCCGCCTGCTTACTCAACTCCCTCTCCGACCAAGGATTCGAGCTCGGCGCCACCAAAGCCCCGGGATCGAGTTCTTCCTCGCCTACGGTCGCTGGCGCTCCTCCGCCAATTGCGGATGCCCTGCTACTCCTACGCACTCACCGGGCCTACGTGAGCCTCCTTGGGGAGCACTGCGTCTTCCCCTCCGTTTTCCCCTTGCTGCGTAGCCTCTTGCCACGGCAGCCGCCATGGCCGAGCCCACCGCCGCCGTTAGCTTCGCCGCCGCACATGCCGCTACTGCCGCTTGCGTTTGAGCCCACAGACGTGCTCCTGGAGCTGCCAGGAGTCCAAGGCACGCACGCCCGCAACCCCTAGTGCCTCTAGCTTCAGTTATGCTTTCGCCCGCATCCGGCCGCCACTCAGCTCGACGCCGGCGACGTCTCCGGCCACATCGGGACGAACCACTCACACCACTAGATGCGCCTCTTCGCGCTCGTTCGAACGAGCCCAAGCGCGCACGGATCCGTGCCCTGTGCATGTTTTCAGGTGAACTCCGGCGGGTCAGCGCCGTGTATTTGGTCGCCGGCGGCGAGAGCCAGCCATGCCGACTGGCTCGCTCGGCCACCTCGGTCACCGCCAGTGGGACCCAGGCCTGCTTGACCGCGTTGACTCAGGTCAACATGCTGACTGTGCACCCCAAGTCACCGCTAATGGGGCCCACGCCCAGAACGAAAAATAAAAAAAGATTTAATAAAAAATAATAGATAAATAAATAATTAAAAAATTAAAATTTTAGTTAATTAATTAATTAATTAACGAATTAATTAACTTAATTAATCTTAGTTAGGTTGACCTAATTGCTAATGAAACTAATTAACCTGTTTAATTAGTCTTAGTCAATGACAGTAGGACCCACGCGTCAGTTGACTGCTGACGTTGTGCTGACGTCATGCTGACGTCAGAAATATATTTTAGTATTAAATTAATTCTGTTAATTCTAGAAATTTTTTTAAAACTTTAAAAATTAATATAAAATAAACCGTAGCTCAGATGGAAAAACTTTGTACATGAAAGTTGCTCAGAACTTTGCGGCGAATCCTGATACGCGGCCCGTTCGTCCACCACACATCCCTAGCATAGCAAGCTCGCAACCTTTCCCCTCCGGTCCATCTGTCCGAAAACGCGAAACGCCGGGAATACTTTCCCGGATGTTTCCCCCCTTCGCCGGTATCACCTAATACCGCATTAGGTCACCTCTAGCACCGCGTATTGCCATGTTACGCTTTGTGATGCTTTGATTGCTTTGTTATTTATTGTGTTCCCCTTCCGTTACTTCTTTCTGTTAGACCCCGAGACTGCCGGCGACCCCCAGTTCGACTACAGTGTTGACGACCCCTACTTGCCAGAGCAACCAGGCAAGCCCCCCCTTTGGTCACCAGATATCGCCTATTCTTCTCTATACTGCTTGCATTAGAAGAGTTTAGCATGTTACTGCTTTCGGTTAATCCTATTCTACTGCATAGCATGTCATTCTTACTACCGTTGTTACCCTTACCTGCTATCCTACTTCTTAGTATAGGATGCTAGTGTTCCATCAGTGGCCCTACACTCTTGTCCGTCTGCCATGCTATACTACTGGGCCGTGATCACTTCGGGAGGTGATCACGGGCATATACTATATAATTTACACTGTTACATTATTTGTGATACTGTTCGGAGATGGGGGCTGAAGGGGCAGGTGGTTCCACCCAGGTAGTGGTGGGCCTGGGTTCCCGACGGCCCCCGACTGTTACTTTGTGGCGAAGTGACACGACGTGTTGAGACCACCTAGGAGAGAGGTGGGCCTGGCCCTGGTCGGCCTTCGCGGATACTTAACACGCTTAACGAGATCTTGGTATTTGATCTGAGTCTGGCTACTAGCCTATACGCACTAACCAATTACGCGGGAACAGTTATCGGCACTCGACATCGTGGTATCAGCCGAAGCACTTCGTGACGTCAGCGAATGAGCGGTGCGCGCCGTATTGGACTGGAACGCCTGCTAGGCTAGGTCTTCTTCCGGCCGCCCTCGCAACATTCAGGTGTGCCATGGGCGATGGGCCCAGATGCCCGCGCCATAGGATTTAGACCGGCGTGCTGACCTCTCTGTTGTGCCTAGGTAGGGCTGCGACGTGTTGATCTTCCGAGGCCGGGCATGACCCAGGAAAGTGTGTCCGGCCAAATGGGATCGAGCGTGTTGGGTTATGTGGTGCACCCCTGCAGGGAAGTTAATCTATTCGAATAGCCGTGATCTTCGGTAACAGGACAACTTGGAGTTGTACCTTGACCTTATGACAACTAGAACCGGATACTTAATAAAACACACCCTTCCAAGTGCCAGATATAACCCGTGATCGCTCTCTAACAGGTGACGAGGAGGGATCGCGGGTAGGATTATGCTATGCGATGTTACTTGGAGGACTTCAGTCTACTCTCTTCTACATGCTGCAAAACGGAGGCTGCGAGCGTAGTCTTCGACGGTGATTAGCTATCCGCCTCTTATTACGGCATTCTGCATTCGGTCCACCGATATGGCCCTTTACACATATACCCATGCATATGTAGTGTAGCTCCTTGCTTGCAGTACTTTGGATGAGTACTCACGGTTGCTTTGTTCCTCCTTTTCCCCCTTTCCTTTCTTTTCTGGTTGTCGCCACAGATGCTAGAGTCCAGAGCCAGACGCCACCGCCGATGATGACTCCTACTACATCGGAGGTGCCTACTACTACGACACAGCCCGACGATTTACCATCAGGAGTAGTTAGGAGGATCCTGTGCGGGAGGCCTGCGCCTCTTCGATCAGTATCCTAGTTTGTGCTAGCCTTCTTAAGGCAAACTTGTTTAACTTATGTCCGTACTCAGATATTGTTGCTTCCACTGACTCGCCTATGATCGAGCACTTGTATTCGAGCCCTCGAGGCCCCGGCTTGTATTATGATGCTTGTATGACTTATTTATGTTTTAGAGTTGTGTTGTGATATCTTCCTGTGAGTCCCTGATCTTGATCGTACACGTTTGCGTGTATGATTAGTGTACGATTGAATCGGGGCGTCACAAGTTGGTATCAGAGCCGACTGCCAGTAGGAATCCCCCTTTCCAACTCCTTGGCCGAAGTCGAGTCTAGTCATTAAAATTTTTGCTAACATGGCTGTACGGCTTACGAGCCCACGTCGCCATTGGGTGGTATTAGGATCTTTTACTCCTCGTCTATACTCTGGGACTCTGATCTCTCTTCTATTCGGGTTAAATGAATTTTGCTAACTCTAACATTAGGATCTCGTGATCACTTCCACCCGGAGACCCTCGTGTTACCGATGACCGCCTGCTGCACCAGGAGTTTCTGAAGATATTCTACGATGTGCTCTCGAGACTATGTGCCATCGCTTTTGCAATTCACTCCCATCGATAATTCCCTCTGGATAACTACTTACACCTGTCATTCATATTGTCATCCCCAGTTGCTCTTGTTATTACAAGATGTCTACTCTCCAATATTCCGAGAATTCTTTATGCTTATTGCCCTGCAGTTCCTTGCCGCATGAATACCCCTACGGTTAATTACTCGCGCTTGCCGAGTATCCATTCGTCCAAAGTTGTTTACGTGTTTCACAAACTTCCTTGGAATGCTATTCGATCTTCCAAAAATCCTCAGTAGCCTATTACTCTTGTTCCTTACCTGCTTTCATTATGGTTACTACCTAATGTTTAGCATTGTTCATTAGCATCCTTTGACATCATAATTTTGATTTGATTCGATATGTTGTGAATGCTCGCAATCATAAATCACAAATTAGAATTCTTGCTTTAGGCTCACACGCCACCCTAGACATGAGCTGGTGTTCACAAATCAAACCTTGATTGATTGTCGATCTATGTCTATTCTACTTGTCTTTGGTTAAAGCCTCGCTCGATCCCCTTATTTGGGAATCGTAGTTCCGTTACATTTGAGCTTTGAATTATTCAGTTGTTGCTATAATCTCATCTCCTTGCATTATTTCTTCTTCTGGTTGAGTACCGTTGCTCACATCAGGTCCCTCGTGGACCACCGGATCCTTTGATGAGTTTTATCCGACATCGTCCTTCATATTCAATAACCCTGCGAGCCTTTCCTCGGATACATAATGCCTTTGGTAAGCTGTATCCTCTGCTTCCTCAACCATGCTCTACTTCCGAGCTTGTGTTATTTACTATTGAAGCTTGTGGTATGAGTTCCCAAGATGCCCCGATGGGTTGAACCAACGCCTTCCCTAATCTGTGTGAACCCGAAAGATTTCGCAGGTCATACTTATCTGTTATTGCACCAGGTAAAACTTTCAACAACTAATGTCATTTTCGGAATGTGAGAGGTGAATGGAAGGTTATGCATTGAAGAAGTGGGAGTCGACCTTGAACCTTTGTGTTCATGCCCATACAACAATGTAGATCCTATCATGGAAGCTTCTTGAAATATTAACTATTTCCTTGATATATTATCATCTGGTATCTGTGAATTGATCCTTTGCAACCCTGGCTCCAACCATGATTGTTCTCCTTTGATTCCATTTCTTAGACAAGATGAAGTACTTGTCTTCTGCAGATCATTTCACGTGTCCACCCTCTACTCTGCTCTACCGTCGAGTATTACACTATGATATCTCGAGAATATCATGGAACTGCATAACTTCTTATGGGTTCTTCATCAACTGTTCCGATTCCAATTTTCCTGGGTTCTGGGTTGTCATCAACTAAGAACACCAAATAGTGAATCGAGTCTGCATTACGGTTCAACAACTTTTAGTAATCTTCTTTACTTATGGGTTTGTACCCGATCATGTCATTCCTAGCCCGATCACATACATCATTATCGTGCTAATTTTAAGCTGCACCTGGTCCTAAATCCCGAGCACAAATTTCTATGATGAGCTAAGCTTACTCGATCTTCCTCATCATACCATTTCGCCTTTGAACAGCAAGCTTGATTTCGAGTTTGTGTCATACTTGTGGTCCCAATAACCTCTTGCTTCATCAATCCTTTGACTTGATGTCATCATTGATCGATTACATCCTCATGAAATCTCTTGATAAAATTTGTCGTGATCATCATCAACATTTCGAGCTCTTCGAGGATATCAATCGAATTCATGGTGGGAGATACCATCCTTGCCCCTTGATGATTTGTGTTATCATCGGCAACATTCTTGCCTTCCAAAGAACACAAACTTGTTCTTGTTTTTGTAACTTGATTTCCTTGCTATCTAGCTTAGGTTATGTTCTACCTTGTAGTATTACTGTCTTCTATATCAAGAATGTTGTGAGGATTGCTCCACCTCTTAAGAATTCTTGGTATAGTGATACTTCTCACCATCACCATTCTTTCCTGGTCCTTGTGTTGATTCCAACCGGGGTACCAACAAGTGAACGCTGCTGTTTGGATTATGCCCTTCTAGCAAACCTATTGCTTTAAAGTTAATGGTTGGCCATTCATTCTTAGATTATTGATTATTGAATCACCATTCTGACATTGGTCGTGCAACCCAACCCATATTTCGGGCACACCTTTCAACCAATGTTTAATTGTGTATGTTTTCCTCGAGCATACTTCATTATATCATTTGATCTGACAAACGTTATCCCCTTATCCTCATAATTGTGGAGATTCATCCTTTTGGATACCCCGTTGAATTATCGCTGAGTCCATCAGCCACCTCCTCATCCTCTCCTTGGCTTAATGATGAACCCTTGTTCGGAACTCGCTTCCATGGTTCATTAGCTATCCCCCTCTTATTCTGGCATTCTGCAGTTCAGTCCACTGATATGGCCCTTTACACATATACCCATGCATATGTATTGTAGCTCCTTGCTTGCGAGTACTTTGGATGAGTACTCACGGTTGCTTTGTTCCTCCTTTTTCCCCCTTTCCTTTCTTTCTGGTTGTCGCCACCAGATGCTGGAGTCTAGGAGCCAGACGCCACCGTCGATGATGACTCCTACTACACTGGAGGTGCCTACTACTATGTGCAGCCCAGCGACGCATTTACTCAGGAGTAGTTAGGAGGATCCTGCAGGAGGCCGGCGCCTCTTCGATCAGATCCTAGTTTGTGCTAGCCTTCTTAAGGCAAACTTGTTTAACTTATGTCCGTACTCAGATATTGTTGCTTCCGCTGACTCGCCTATGGTCGAGCACTTGTATTCGAGCCCTCGAGGCCCCCTGCCTTGTATTATGATGCTTGTATGACTTATTTATGTTTTAGAGTTGTGTTGTGATATCTTCCCGTGAGTCCTCGATCTTGATCGCATACGCTTATGCATGATTAGTGTATGATTGAATCGGGGCGCCACACGATACTCTAGCCCGCTGCTTGAGTGTTCCGCCGCCAAGAATGGTCGTCGGCGTCCTCGCAACGTCGGGCTAAGAGACCGCTATACACCTCTTTTGGGCGATCCTCCTCGAGCTCCACGGAAGCGAGCGGGCTTAGGCTGCGACGCCTAGACACTACAAAAAATACACTTCCGTGATGATACGTGTTTGTCACAAGAGGTCGCGTTTTTGTCATGCATGTACATCCATGACAAATTTATGCGTAATCAAGATAGTCATGCCTTTGCTGTCGTAGAAGTGTTCCATGACATTACCAAAATTATCATCACGGAATTGTCCACTTCCATGACGATAAATCGCGCGTCACAGAAGTGCTTTCGTCAAGGGTAACCGACACGTGGCATCCACCATAACGGAACGCCGTTAAGCTATCAGGGCGGGTTTTGGATCCGATAACCCGTTATCAGCCCGACCAATGGGGATTTTCCACGTAAAATCATCATTGGTCGGAGGAAACACGTGTCGGCTCATCGCTTGGACAGATGTCATCCACTCATTGGACGGAAGGCGCCTATGATACGTCGACCGTGGCACGCCCAACAGAGGCCCATTCCGTGAAAAGGCCGCCCGCTTGACTTGGTCAAAAGTGGCGGGCCGCCCATGGAAAGCTCGTTAACGGCCTGTTCGCATATAGCTCATTTACAGCCCACTAACCCAAGGCCCGTTACGCCCTATCCGAATTAGGCCCAGTAGCATCATCTGGGCCATCCAATATGATTCCAGCCCATTTTCACTTCTGGCCCATGTATGGCCCATGACGTCTTTCAGCCCATATGAGGCCCTATGTAACTCTTGGCCTATTAACGGCCGTGGTGAAATCGGCCCATAATGAACAAAGGTATCACTTTACACCCATTAACAGCCCGTGGTGAAATCGGCCCGTAATGAACAAAGGTATCACTTTATACCCATTAACGCCCGTTATTCCGCTGGTCCGCTTCAGCCCATGTTATCTTTCGCCTTCTCGAGCCCATTTATTCTGGGCTCATTTCAAGATTCGCTTACTTACAAATTATTCATCGCTATTTTTCGCTTAGGGCCAAATTTAGCCCGTGGTTACAGCTTGGCCCGCTTGTGGTCCGTTAATTCGTTGGGCGTTTTCATAGCGCCATCAACACGGCTCGTTAACGATGGCCCGTTATGGTCGGCCCATGAACGGACGATTCCAACTCTAGCCCGCTTACGCCATAATGAGGCCTGTTATTGGCCCATGTTTGGCCAATCGATCATACGGCCCGTATAAGGCCCATTGATGATACGGCCCTTAGAAGGCCCATTGTTTCTACGGCCCGTAGAAGGCCCGTTGTTTCTATGGCCCGTAGAAGGCCTACTGTTTCTACAGCCCGTAGAAGGCCCACTGTTTCTACGGCCCGTAGGAGGCCCAGTGTCACTACAGTAAATATTAGCCCATGGTTATTGTGGCCTAGTTTTAAAAAATAGGTTATTGCAGCCACTAGCAAACCGCGGAAAAAGAACTGCACTAACTACAAGCAAACAAATAAACAATACAACAAGGAAATAAATAAGCAAGAAACTTATGCTAGGCTATCACGGCTATTACACATATTACATCCACTCGGCATCAAAGTTCGCCACCAGTGCAAATATAGGGAACACAAAGAAGATATAAACGCCAAGAGCAAAACAAGTCCGAACTAAAACCACTTCAAGAGCTCAAGAAACAATATCCTGGTACCCATAATGCTGGCAAGATGCTTAGCAAGCTTATTAACTTTCTCTTGTTTGGCGCTTAAATCCTCCAGCTTGTGTTGCACAAGAAAGTACGATCTGAATTCGTAGGACTTCCTCGGTCCTTCGGCTTCTTGCCACAAAGACACCGATCGATGCCTTTCACTTGTAGCTGAGGCTGAAGAAGTCAAGTGATTCAGCAGCGAAGTTCAAGAGCTTGTGCTAGCGGATCGCCAAGAACTTCGAACACTACATCAACGCAGGATCGTGGGGTTTTCTCACCGTCTACAAGATCGCTTTTATCACCTTTCTTGGAGACTAACAGCGTTGTCTCACTATCTTGAACCTTATCTGCATTACTTTCTCTACCACTGCATAGTGGGGTGCTCTTCTCCAATATTTTGTTTGCATACTACAAGAGAAACAAGCAGACACATCACAGGTTTAGCTTATAGTATATGAAACTCATTTTGGTAAACCGTTCAAGAGTAAGGTGGACAGGATAACAAGATGAAACAAACATATATCTATGTACTATGGTCACCTGTATTGTCCATATCATTCTAGTTTATGTTCCCTAATCAAGATAGAGACACAGTTCAACTCATATATTTTTAAGACACAAGAAAGATAGACAAAATATAAGTGTGAGAAACTACACAACATTGGCAGCACTTGTAATGTGCATCACATGAGAACATAACTGCTTATACAACTTAAAGTGAAATCAATATAGAGCAAGAAGTTAGAACAACAATCCAGCTTAAAGAAATAGGTTTAAAACATACCATTGCGCCATTGGAGTTTCAATTGGATCCTTCAAATTGAAAGTAGTTGGTATGAGTAAATACAATGATGCAACAAAGAAAGGAGTATGGACCATAGCTACGGAATCGACACGAGAACAGCTTGCTTTTCCGCTTTAAACGTGGAGTTTGGGTTAGCTATGGTGGTCTTAGTGCTTTGGGCATCGCACTAGCTTTACAAACTGCTCGTGGGGGTACTGTGGTGGACATGGTGCTTTGTCAACTATAAGTGGGTTACTATCCATTTGGGGTTGCGTTTAGATGGGTTGTAGCTGGTTCTCTGCCCAACGGTGTAAGTGTGCAATCTGGAAGAGTCTTGATTATGTGTGGTGGGGCTAGTTTGTAGGCCAGTACAACCATGGTTCTATCTGCATCGATGGGTAGCACTGTCTTTTGTGAAGAATGGGTTTTTGCTCCCTTAGATACTGCCATCACCCGCTCCAATTCAAATGGCTGATAAACAAGAAAAGAAATTGAACGTACATACATTGTATGATAGACATATGTGGTAATTCACATGTATGTTGTCTAACCAAACAGGACATCATGACACAATTTCACATATATGATGCCTAACTAAACAGGATAGCATGACACAGTTTCAGATATATGATGGATAACTTAACAGGATATAATGGAATAATTCAACATATGATGAGTACCTAAATAGGATGACTTGACAAAACTATATGATGTCTTTCTAAAATAGGTTGGGATGAAATAATTCACATACATGTTGTCTAAGTATACAGGATGGCATGATATAATTGACATAATTGATTCATATACTAAGCAGCTGGCACTCGCATGTATGATCTCTAAACTAAGCAGATAGAATTCAATAATGTGCATATGATGTCTAAACTAAGCAATGCAAGACACCATATGCATCATATGAGAAATATAAACATTGCAACTTAGATCATACACCTCAGGTGGGATATAGGACTGGTCATCTGTCTCTAATCCTCCTCCGAGGAGCTCCTCAGAACCATCGAGATATATGCTTCAACAGTACCATTGCTCGCTCAAGACCTTGTTTTCACTCCATATTTTTCCATAACCGCTCAAATGGCTGATACACATGAAGAGTAGTTCAATATACAGATTGTCGACAAATGGAATACGTAATGAAAAAAAGATGGCATGAGATAATTCACATATATAATGCCGGCTCCATGGCGGTGCATAATTCACATATATGATAACTGGCTAAAAAACATGGCATTGCATAATTCACATATCCGATATAGAAAGCAAACAGAGGCATTCACACAAAGCATGTCTAATCTAAGCAGATGGCATGGCAATGCAAGACACCATATGCATGATATGAGCAATATAACCCAGCCAAGTTAGAGCATGCACCTCGGGGATACGACCGTCATCTCTCTGAATCCTCCTCTCGAGGAGCTATTCAGAATCAAAGAAGAAATCTGCATCGACAGTAGCACCGATCGCTCAAAAGACCTTGTTTTCACTCCAGATTTTCCCATGACCGACTCAAATGGCTGATGCACAGAAGAGTAGATGAATGTATAAACATTGTTGACAAATGGAATACATTATGGAAAAAATATGGCATGATACAATTCACATATACGATGGTGGCTAAACAGGATGGCATTGCATGATTCACGATATGATGCCCGGCTAAAGAAGATGGCATTGCATAATTCCCATATACTCCCTCCGTTCCTAAATATTTGTCTTTTAGAGATTTCAAATGGACTACCACATACGGATGTATAAAGACACATTTTAGAGTGTAGATCCACTCATTTTGTTCCATATGTAGTCACTTGTTGAAATCTCTAAAAAGACAAATATTTAGCAACGGTGGGAGTATGATATAGAAACCAAACAGGTGGCATTCACACAAAGCAAATCTAAACTAAGCTGATGACATATATGATGTATAATGTAAGCAATGCAAGGCGCCATATGCATGATATGACCAACATCAGCATGCCAGGTTAGAGCAAACACCTCAGGTGGTAAACAGGCGTGGTCGGCTCCTTCCGAATCTCCATCTGAATAGTTATCTTCCTCTAGAATACAATCTGGAAATGCAGGAGGGGGGGGGGCACTTCGCCCACCATGGAGCGGCGTCAGATGACATTATATTCAAGACGCAACGGTCTTCTCTTTTCTCTACATGTTCAAGATGATTGTGTACAATATCCGACATGCATAATAAAAAAGTTAGATTTTGTAAGGCCTAAGGGTGCATGCAAAATCAAGACTGATGGTAGCAAACGAGTGGATGGATCCAAAACTAATGATAGCGGGTAGATTATAGCTTCAGCTTTAAAAGATAGACAATGGATCATCTATTGTTTGTTGCCCACCCAACATGAACCACATAGAAGACCCCAGATGAACCAGATAGTAGATGATACTATTCAAGGTTGGCTCGATATGAGACCCATGGGCAATTAAAACTCAAGATTGAATGATAAAGTAGCAGGTAATAATAACCGATGTATAACGTAAGCAAACACGAAAGCTCGCGACCTCTCTTCCGAACTGTGTAGTCCTCGTGTTCATCTCGCTCATCGATGATGGTAATGCGGATGGCGTGGCTGCCGCAACGGGAAGATGATCTCGAGGCGGCGAAAGGAAGTCTGCAGGGGGATCTCTGCTGCAGTGAACGCTTCATCGATGGTGCACCTCGGTGGGTGGATTACGGCACGGCAGGAGCAGGACATAACACACAGAGTTTTCTTTGACGCCTATCTGAAAATGAAGTAAATCTGTAAGGGCTCCTTAGAATTGGAGGATTCTATAAATGCGGGGACAGGAAAAACACACGAATAGGATAGGAATGCACGTGCAAAACAGAGCATTTGGAAACATAGCATTTCAGTCAACCTGTGTGTTTGGCTCACATGAATTGGAAGAACAGAGGAATGGAGAAACAAGGTGATGTGACGAGTGTACAACCTCTTTGGCATAGCCTTGTGGACCTCAGCATCATTGGGTTGGACGTGGAGGATGGTGATGATGCTGGTGTGACTGTCGGAGGCGGGGAAGAAGATCCCAGGCCTTTGGAAATGGCGCCGAGGGTACTGCTCCATTGTGATGGACGGTTCCGTCATTGGAGCATCTCCGCTAAGGTGTACGGCGACGAGGCTGAAGCATGACAAGAGAGACAACGTTAATCTGAAGTGGGACCCTAATATCTTTTGCAATAGATGATGTAAAATACATCACCAAAAAGTGCTAGATGTAAACGATCGGCCGCGCTTACGGACGCTCCGACAGATCTTTGTAAGTACTGTTCACTCGAACTTAATCAAGAAAATGAACTTCACAAATAAACTGAATTTTCTGTCGTCAAACTGATTGAACTAGTAATGAGCATTGCAATAGATGTTTAGGGCGTTCGAGCACTAGTAGCAGAGAAGCGGTGATCTAAATCAGCAGACGCTCGAGCAGGGAATGCACTAGCAGAGAGCAAGTCGTGCAGTAGCACCACGAGCGAGTGCTAAAGCAGCAACTCCTGTAGCTGCCGGAGGTCGTGCACGAACGAAAGTAGGAGCAGTGCAGCAGCGCGACCGACAGCAAGAACAGAGAGCCGCAGCGCGAACGAGAGCCGGAGCAGCTGCAGCTAGTGTCGTTGTGGAAGTCGCCGCCGAGGAAGCAACGACATGGGGGAGAGACGCTGTGGATGATGTGGCTGGCGACGGCGCCATCGATGGGGACACGCCATGTCTGCTCGGTATCGAGCACCGGCAGCCCCGTGAGATCGAATAAAAGATAAAATGCAGCGGTGAGTGCAGAACCTCCTTCGTGGCGCCGAGTTGGCCTCGGCTTCATCGGAGGAATTGGTGAGGGTGCTGCGGTTCCGGTGGGGCAGGTCAGGACGGCGCTGTGGGGGATTGAGGTGGCGCGATAGACGAGGCGAACGTCGGGGCAACTCCTTGGAGGTGGAGGACGGGGCGGCTGATCTGGCAGGACGACGAGATCGACAACGGATCCTCATCCGGTGCGGTGGATGAGGGACGACAAGCTGTTGCGGTGGACGACGTAGTCAGGGAAGAGTCTCCGGCTAGGCAGCGGTCGGGAGGCCGACGGAGGAGCGTGGGGTTTCGCGGGTTTTGGCGGCCTCGGTGTACGAATGGGGGGGCGAAGGGAGAGGGGGGAGCCAAGCTTAGGGACGCGCTTGTCCGAAATGTAGGGCAAGTTACCAGCATACCCCCACCGGTTTTGAAACCGCGACGTGGAGCTTCATTTCCGGCTGAGGGGTAGAAGGGGGATTTCGCGTGTTTGGGCTGCGGGAGCGATTTCGGATGAGGAGGGAGTTCTCACGCGCGTCCAAATTTTGGGATAACAAGGCGCAGCGCGGTTTGAAGAATCGGGAGTTTCAAAGCAGGTGAGACAAAAGATACTCGAGCTTGAAAATTTCGGGATAACAAGGTGCAGATTCCTTGTTCGGCAGAACAAACTTAACGTGTAAAAAAACAATTCATACAAGACACAAGAGATTCATGTCCCCTTTTACTATATTGCTATAGATGCCATTGAAAAAACAACAAGAAAAATGTAAAAAAAATCGGGAGAACAAGATTACCCTGCACAATACCAAATTGATTCGCACTTCCCTCAACAATAACAAAAAACAAATCAATTCCCACCAAAGAAAGAGTAATGTCCCTTTTTATATGATTACAGATGCCATGATCTCGAATTTCAATTTTTGAATCCACGTTATGTTGAATTCGAATATATCGTTAGGTGACCTTGCGGTTTATAATTGATGTAGTCGTACATTTTGATCTTCCATCATATATGAACATTTTACTCCACCATGTGAACATATATATTGTCGCTCACCATATGGACTCAATTTGAATCAATTTTCCTTATTTGAATACGATTGTTGTCAAGTTATACAATAATTTAAATATTATCTTGATACAAAAAACGTACATATAGCAGTTATCATATTTCACTATGAACTACATGTACCATACACTCTCCAATTCAAATATTTGTATCCATTTTATGTTGAATTCAAATCATAGTACATTATTGGTCTAGGTAGCGAGATGTTTGGGATAATCTAAAACCTATTTTCATACGTATAATTTTTGGCTGAATTGGGACAAGTTTTGGTATAAGCCTCTTGCAAAACCGGAGATTCTCTCAACAAGCCTCGTGGTTCCGAGTGGGAACGTGTCACCTTTGTGTGCGAAACGATATACGCTGCCTCCCCCCTGATTTTATTTACAGAGGCAACATAGAACTCTACGAGTGCCCTGTTAAATTTTGGAATTATTTCGGGTTCATTTGGCCTTTTTATACATTAATTGAGTTTCTGGACTTTTAATGTGCATAATCTAAGTATGAATTGCATGCACATGCACCGGTGCACCAAAGTGGGTTGAAAAATCACATGTGTGTCCTTGGTTGAATTTCTATGTCCCATGGAAGAAATGAGAATGAAATTCAAACATCTCAAGGCCATGACTCGCCGAGAACATCGAGAAACTTTGATTTTAAATTCATGTAAATCCAAAACTCGCCTGGAAACCATGAAACTTGGCATGGTATCATGTCATGGCACTAACATGTTGTGGTAAAAAAATTGGGCCGATTTGGAAGCTCGTGGTTCTAAGAGGGAACGTGCCACCTTTGAGTGTGAAACGATATACACTGCCCCCCGCCTTGAGTTTCTTAACAAAGGCAACATAGAACTACATTAGTGCCCTGTTAAAATTTGGAATTATTCCGGGTTCGTTTGTCGTTTTTTGTACATTAATTGAGTTTTTGGTCATTTAATGTGCATAAGTCAAATTTGAACTACAAGCACATGCTCTCGTGCACCAAAGTTGGTTGAAAAATCACATTTGTGTCCTCGGGTGAATTTCTAGTAGGTCCCATGCAAAAAATGAGAATAAAATTCAAACATCTGGGCATCGTGGCTCGGTCGAGAACATTGAGAAACTTGGTTTTAAAATCATGAAACTTGGCATGGTGTCATGTCATGGTAGTACCATGCCGTGGTAAAAAAATTGGCCGAATAGGAACAAATTTTGGTATAAGCTTCCTGCAAATCGGAGCTTCTCTCAAGAAGGCTCGTGGTTCGGGAGGAACGTGTCACCTTTGTGTGCATAATTCAAATTTGAAATACAAGCACATGTTCCAAAGGCACCAAAGTTGGTTGAAAAATCACATGTGTGTCCTCGGGTAAATTTCTAGGTTCCATGCAAGAAATGGGAATGATATTCAAAATTCAAGGCCGTGGCTGGGTTGGAACCATTGAGAAACTTAGTTTTTAATTCCTGTAAATCCAAAACACGCATGAAAATAATGAAACTTGGCTTGGTGCCATGACATGGCACCAACATGGTGTGGTAAATTTGCAAGACGATTTGCGGCGCACACATTAACAATCAACAAAGTCATTTTGGAACAAGTGTTGTCACGCTATAATCGAAACACAATTATTCTTGAAACCCCGGGCGTTCTACTTACTAGTACCATTTACGTGCCGCCACGCCGTCCCCATTTTTATTAGCTAGGAGGCGCCATGCAGGTAGCTATTTGAGTACAAGAGGCGGCGATCGACCCTCGCTGCGTGCTTATCGGGAGGAGAGCCTTTGACCTCTATCTGCCGTCCACCTCTCTCCCAAGGTCTCCATTAATGGCGCCCGAGCCTCTGTTTAATGGCGTGGCTATGTCTCACTCGATGAGATTTAAGAGAGAAAAAAGAAAATCTGAAAGCACGGATCTTGATGTAAGATCCGACGGACCTATATAGCATCTACTGCGACTTATAGCAAGACTGATGAATATATAAGGACAATTAAAAAAAAATTTATCAAAGAAGGGCTTGTCCCTTCCGATTTTCATTACTGAAAACCACCACAATTCACAAGAAGTTCAGCACAACTCCAGCCTAACACGAAGGACTAAAAGCTACCAGATTGAAATCGCAACATCCCAAGAGGCCAACAAAGGCCAAACATCCGCGCTAGAACCCAACATTTCACAACCGACGACACAATCCACATCCTAAACCGATTATTACATCAAAAGAAACCATGAAACTAAAGGAAGCCCAGCAGCAACTAGAAGAACAAAGAACGCCCATGGTCGCCACAACAAGAGTTTTCTTCATTCCAGCCTCGCAACATTGATCTTCCACAGAAAGATAAGGACGATTAATTGTCTTACATAATTAGAAAGATAATTTAAAAATCCACATGCGGCTACGCCCTAAATACACAAGGGCAAAAGAAGAAGGAAGACAAGGATCTGGCTTGCTGATCTCTACTTTCTTGATGCGTTGCTGCAGGCCGCGGGAACTAGTCTCCGCGACGAGCGGCGATGAGCTCTTTCGTGTCATCAAGACGCTGCTTGAGAACGTCCACGGATTCCTCCACCAGCCTTCGACGCTTGTTGCGGAGCAAGTCATTCTCGTCCATAAGTTTCTTGATGATGATGCCGGTCCTCTTCAACAAGGCATTGGTCTCCTCCTCCTGGTCTGCACTTCGGACGATCTTCTCCCTCAGCAGGTCGCGCTCGGCCCGGAGCCTCTCATTGCCCTCCCTTAACACGCCGATAGCCTGTTCAAATGAGGCTTTCATGTCGTCCTGCAACCTCGCCCAGCCGGAGATCTGCTCCATCTGGCTATGGACGATCGCATGCATGCGCTTGTAACAGTCGTCGCCTGCCCGCGAGAAATTTTCCCAAGCCGCCGTAGCGCGGTGGGACATATCTGCTGCATTCTTGGTGCGGCGGGACATCTCTGCTGCTTCCGCGGCGCGGCCGGACCAGTCTGCTGCATCGACGGCGCGGCGGGACCTCCGTGCTACTTCAGCGGTGCGACGGGACCTCTCAGGTTGCTACTTCGCGTGCAGGGATATGTCGGCTGCTCTCGCAGCGAGGCGGGACATCTCTCGTGCTTCCGCTTCCATGCTCGCCTCCCCGGTGGCAATCTTCGACCTGTAACTCACGCTGGCCATGGCGCATTTAAGGGAAGGATGCTGAATGACTTGTTTGTTTTTGTGGATGAGGAGTTGAGGAGGAATGCGCAATATCTTGGCATACTAGTATTTATAACCGAGTACTAATACGCTCCTAAGTGGGAAACCGTTTAGGTTGTGATCGGTGTGAACAGGTTTGCAATTCAATATAGCGTGGAGTAATTTGGAATGTGACGAGACGCAAGCTCAAAATTTATTGACGGTTCTAGTTTCGAAGTGCGGCACTATTCTCGGATGGTGTACTTCTTTTTCTACTCCCTCCTTTCCAGTTTTATAGGGCTTATCTCAAAATTTTAGTTTTTCCATTTTATAAGTCTCAATTTGGTTCTTTCCCAACACATGTTCAGATTCCAAGGTGCATTAAATCATTGCATGCAAGTATTAAGACAAAATTGACCAATGCATGTACTTTATGCATGCATGCATTGCAATTAATGCATTGATAAACATAATTTTTTATCGCCACCAAAACCCACCATTTCTTAAGCTAAAGTAGAGCAAGGTAATCCCTATATTAGCATATTACTAAGATAAATGAAGGCATCAGAGAAACATTTAGGACGTGAGCTTGTCAATCTGAATGTGGAGGACACAAGCTTAGCCCCGCCAGCAGCTTGGGCGGAACTGTCAAGAAGGTCAGCTCCGCACGCCGACGCCGCCGAGATCCTTGCTGCTTGTCACCTCCATTTCCACCTCGACGGCGGCGCTCGTGCCTTTTCGGGCTCCCCGGGGCCGTTCGCCCACAACTTGGCCACATAGTGCGGCGGTGGGGATGCCCCCGCTCTGATGCAGACGACCGACACGGCGATAGGCGCGCCGATGTCGAGCACGCTGCCGACCAAGAAAAACGCGCGGCGGTCCTCCTCCGTGAACAGCAAGAGTCGTGGCTCCGACAGTGGCACTTGTAGCTGGAGCACCTTGCCGTACTAGATCCTGTGCACGGGCATGGGATGTGCGGTGCTGATGTGGTGGTAGAGCGCCGGCGGCGGGCCTTCGTAGCCGCAGACGGGCACGGGGCATTTGCAGGGCGCGAGCAGACACACGCTCTGGTGATCGGCGAGCTTGTGGTAAGTGACGTACAGCCCACAGCTTTCGTGCGGGCACTCCACCCTCACCGACGAAAGGACGGAGTCCACCGCCGTGTTCCGCACGTCGAAGCCACCGCCGCGCTCGCACTTCTGGCACTGCCGCTGGTTCCCGGGGCGCTCGACACGGCAATCCGCGCAGGCTAGGTGCCCTCCCTTGCACTGCAGAAATCAATCAAACAACACATCAATCAAGAAACCTGCACCTTGCTCAATCAGCCGAACAGACGAGGTGTATTCGAACCTCATACACAAGAGGCGTCAAGGGGCGGAGGCATAAGGGGCAGTGGAGCTCGGTGAGGTCCATCGAAACCTTAGAGAGCTCCATCGTCGGGTCCTGTTCGGTCTGCATGATCTCGCCCTCCTCGTGCACAACCATCTCTCGACTTGGGCCGGGGTATTACAAAGCAAGTATCAAAAGGAGAGTCACGGCATGCATGCATGCGTTGTAATTAATGCATCGGTAAACGCAAATTATTGAAGTATATCGAGTGCAGTGCTTTGATGTGTCGCGTCAACTCGCACATCAACGAAGTTTGATTATCCTCTCCTCACGGACTTAACTACACCTGCTTTTTCATTTGTATGACAGGTTGGCCACACACCTGCCGGGCCCACCTGTCATACACGCAAAGGCGGAGCGCCCCTCCTCGCCCATGAGCATGGTGGCTGGCAAGACTAGGAGAAGCTGCCACACGCTCCCTCCCGCACGCCGTGGACATGCAGAGTTCAATCGGTGTCATATGGCAGAAGCGCATCAGTAGTACTCCTCCAAAGGCAGTAGTACTCCATCATTGTTCGACTTCCCAAGAGGCGAAGAGCCAAGCGCAACCCGGACGCCGTGTGGCAGTTTCATGTAGAGTAGTCTAGGATAGCGCCTATCGTGCTTGTAAGCTTAAAATCGCTGGGGTCGGCTCCATGCTATGTGGCCGCCTCGAAGTTTTTAAAAAATTAAAATAGTCTTCGCCCTACCCGACACCCGGTGATTGTAGTTTGCACGCTCATCTGGTCAAGACAGGAATATATATTTTAATTTGTTTTTTTTGAAAAGGATTTCGCCTATGCATCGTAACGATGCATACGGCCACATATATTTTAATTTGTGGTGGGTAAATGTTAGAGGTTGCAGCAAATAAATTGTACATCATGGGTCTTTCAGCCAAGTTTAGAGGCAAGCATGTGGGGCCAGTGCTATGATGTGTCGCGTCAACTCGCATAACGAGGAGAAGCTTGATTTTACTACACGCCTTCTCCTCACCCATGCTGCGGTTGCTCGCAAACGAGGACAGGCTTTTGCTTAGTAGTACTTTACAACAAGCTATCCGTCGGCCATGTGGACGGATATGCAGCGAAGGATTCGACACTATAGATGCAGTAGGAGTAACATCATTGTTCGCCTTCTCAAGAGGCGAAGAGCCAAGCAAACCGAACGCTGTAGTTATGTAACATTGAGCACGATATAGCCGTGCTCTTGCATGAGACAAAATTTCTATGTGATCCCACTATTGTACTAGTACGCATAACTACTTGCTAGTATAGCCCTGTAAACCGTAAAGGAGTATTTGCCCTTCTAGAGATTTCAACAAGTGACTAGACTACACCGAGACGGAGTACATATGGAGCAAAATGAGTGAATCTGCACCGTAATAAATATGTACTAGTTCTATCGTTTTCCTCCCCGAGGTGCACAATATTGAGTATACTGACTAGGATCTTTTTGACACGCATTTACGTTTTTTACACAGTACAGACGCAAGCGCCATATACACGCCGCATACACTCACCCCTATGAACGCACACGCACGGCACTATCATCTTGAAATTTACGAAGTCACCATAGGCACCTCGTCGTCGACGGGTCAATAGGTGCTTGAATGCCAAGGAGGGAGAGGGTAGCGGTTCCCGAGACGTTGAACGGTCAATGATGCATCCTCAATTACATGCAGAGGGAATTGATTGGAGAATCAGAATAGAGCCAGCACGATGTTAATGCAACAGAGTTTGGACTCTCATATAATAAAGGTGCCCCACCACTCCAATCCATCTACTCCCAAGTCTCTGCGCAACACTGCTCACTCCAATCCAAGACCAAGTGACCAGAAGCCACAGGCACCTATGGAGGCGATGGACGCGAGCGGCAGTCGGCTGTGCCAAATCATCCAAGGCGCCGGCCTGCGGCCCCGCACCGTGCAGCGTTTCCAGACGGTGCTGGCGGCTGTAGGCATCGTAGCCCTCGCCGACGCCGGCTTCGCCTCTCGCATGGACGACATGATGGTCAACTCCGTCCGCAAGTTCACCGCCGTCAAGAAGCGCGCAGACGATCTTGCCGTACTGCTCTAGCCTGCGCACCTAGGCTCTTCATTGCCTGCCACCCTCATCAGCCTCCATGGTGACGAACTCTTTCAAGCCCTGGTGGCCCTGCAGGCGCCGGAGGTCGCGACGAAGAATGTGCACTCGAGGTCGCGACTCGCCACAGCAGCGCCGCCATGCAAGAAACCGTCGACCGCACATCCACGCTCACGAGGAAATCGCCTACATAGGCCACTACAAGGCAAGCGAGGACAGAAAGACGTTGGCCTTCTTCCAGTGGCTGGAATCTTTGGACACCATTATTCAGAAGCACGTCGACCTGGCCACGAAAGCCGCTGCTACTTAGGCACCGTTCGGTGGGCCGGCGCCCTGAGTCGAGGAGGTGGACATCGTCGATGGATGCATCTCTTCTTCTTGCCTCCTGTAACCAGCACTGCATCGCCTCATGGCCTTAATGTTTTATTAGTATAGTACTCCTCCGCTCCCAAATATAAGTCTTTCTAAAGATTCCAGCAAGTGACTACTACATACGGAGCAAAATGAGTGAATCTACACTCTAAACTATGTCTACATACATCTGTATGATGTATTCCATTTGAAATAGTATCTAAAAAGGCTTATATTTATGAACAAAGGGAGTATATGCCATTTTTATTCCAACAGAACGCTTTCACCGTGAGGTGGGGTCATAGCTGAGCAAACCCACCCGCCCACCGGGCGCCGGCCGAGTTTAGAATTAGAAGAGAGAAACGAGGGAGGAGAGCTAGCTGTAGCATGGACGCTGTTGTCAGATGGGACTCGTGTTTATAGAATAGGAGTACGGAGCACTCGTGCCTCTTTTGTTTGAAGGAAAAATTAGTCGTATGTCTAGTACCACTAGTTGGGTGCGTGCGACGTATAGTTGTCATCACTTTAGGTCTCCTTTTCGAACCATGGCTACGCTTCACAGTACATATTATTTCATGCATTTATCCTCCTATATGTACTCCTAGGCTATTTCCACGTGCTCCCATTCACCGACATGTGGGTCGTAGTGCATGCACGACTCGGAGCATATGCCGGGGTACTTTACATTTCAGACCTCACGAATTACATGCAAACCCCCCGCAGAAGAATAAATAAATGAATGAATTACTACATGAAACCGGATTATTTTTGTGGAAACCGGAGCACGTTCATTAAATTTTGGACATAACACGTTTATAAAAAATGACCGAACCGAAACCAGTCTAAGGGCCTCTTTGATTTTTCCCGCAAAAAAGGGCATCTTTGATTCGCAGGATACTGAAAACACAGGAATGGGGAAAGTATGATGGCGATGAACCGAGACGAGGAGAACTCTAACTCAGTTAGAGGTTAGAGTTAGATTCTAACCCTGAACTAACTCTAAACCAAAGAGGTGTATGGATGGCAGGGTTAGATTGACAATAAATGCTCTATCTCAATCATTTGACTACTTTGGACCCTATTTCCGCCGGATTTTGAGGGTGCTTGACACGCTTTTAGTTCCATGACTAAAAGTAGTGAGACTAAAACTTGCTAGCCTCACCCATGCTTGGATCCAAATACTAAAGAGACTAAAATCAAGTTAATGAGCATTTATTATCCTCCAAACCCTCCAATCCAGAACTCGCTTGTGTTAAAGGAGAGGAGTTAAATGAGAGAGAGAGGACTAATCCACATTTTAGTAGGGGTACCTCGACTAAAAATTTTTAGTCTCAAGACTAGTTTTAGCCCTCTTTAGTCAGGGTGCTTGGAACTTTAGCCTCTTAAAGAGACTATTTTAGTCGACTAAAATAAGTCCCTTGGATCCAAGCACCTCTTGGTGTGGCGGCTCTTGAGTGGCCTCCTCCCGCCACAATTGACATAAACGAACCATCTATACAAATCAAGCATGCAAAACATGATAATTTTACTTTGTCCATACAAATGAGATATCCCACTTAAACATACAAGTCGTCAATCAAGCTTCACAAAATAAAAAACACTTCATGAAACAAAGAATGAGCTAACTCATCACGGAAGTCATTCATGATAGGGGGGATCCTGAGCCCTCACGCACCGAGGGAGGAGCTCGCCATTGTCGCCTCTGGAGGAAGGCTCAGAGAGCCCAAGCCCCAGAACCCCTCCGACGCCTGCCCTCATGAAGTTGAGGTCGACACCGGCATGGGTAGTAGGGCCGCTTTCCGCTGACTGGAAACTTAATCTTTGGGCCTCTAGAAATAATTCAAGCATGTAACTAAAATACCTAGAAAGGTGAACTGAATCTTTGGGCCTCTAGAAATAATGCAAGCCTGAAACTGAAACACCTAGAAAGGTGAACTGAATCGTTGGGCCTCTAGAAATAATGCAAGCCTGAAACTAAAATACCTAGAAAGGTGAACTGAATCTTTGGGCCTCTAGAAATAATGCAAGCCTGAAATTGAAATACCTAGAAAGGTCACCTGATTCTTTGGGCCTCTAGAAAGATTTATTACCTCCTCAAGCAGCATCAAACAATTCCATGCGTGCACCACAAATCTATACCAAGTTTGATCAGGATCTACTTTTCCAAATCAGAATTAGCCGTGAGACAGAGAAGGAACAAACAAAATCACCCCTCTCGCGACCTCCCTGGTAGATGCGCCGCCGCCGCGCACGAAAGAGGGAGAAAAACGACTGGTCAAGGGGGAGCGGGGCGACCTTCGAAGGCCGGAGGGAGAGGGCAGCCGGAGTGGGGCGGCGGAGGCCGGAAGGAGAGGGCGGCCGAAGGAGAGAGAGGGAAAGCGGCCCTATGAGGAACAGAGAGGAGTCGTGCGAGAGGGGGGGAGCGATCTCGTGCGGGCAGGGGAGATTTTTTTAGTTCTCTTTTAGTGGGCCCGGGGATAACTAACCCAATTAGAACCTCTCCACCAGGCTAGTTTTCTTAGCTGGGTTAGAGCAAACTAGCTCAAAATAACCCCTCTTGTTTCGATAATTTGAGGCTATTTCAACCCAAACTAGCTCTAACTCGTGGATCCAAACAAAGAGGAGTGTTATCAGACATGCTACAAAGGTGGACCGTAGCACATTGTTTTTATGGCCATATCACCACATTGTTTTCTACTGCTGGTTCACTGGCTACCGTGGTTCGTGACCGCTGGTTCACTGGCTGCCGTGGTTCGCACTCCTCCGACTGAGTAGTACTCCTCCATTCCTAAATATAAGTCTTCAGAGATATTTCACTTGGGACCACATACGGATGTATATAGATGCATTTTATGTGTAGATTCACTCATTTTTCTCCGTATGTGGTCCATAGTGAAATCTCTCCAAAGACTTATATTTAGGAACGGAGGAGTAGTATAGTACTAGTATATACCGATCATTCTTTGCTCCTTCTTACTACTCCGACATGTGGGAGAGCCAAGATCCGGTCAACGGTCATGCACCAGATTAGAGCGCAGAACGGAAGGGGGCATCACCCGGTCGGAGCGCCAGAATTCATGACTATAGTGAGTGGTCATATCACAAGTCTTTCCAGCGAAGAACGCGCCATCAAATCGCACAGCCCCACTCGCCACCCTCCTCGCCTCTCACAAACCGCCTACCCAAAAACTGTCGTATGATCGCGCCTGAAAAGCCCCGCCTCAACTTTTAACTATGCGAAAATAGTTCGAGCTTGTTCGTTCTATATAAATACAAGATTTATCAGATGTTTATTCACCCGTGGGGTTGTTCAATGAATGGAGGGGCGAGGAGCACAAGTGAACAATACTGTAGTAGTACTAGTAGTAAGTAGGAGTCGTACAGTAGTCACCTTAAATAGAGAGTTTCTTTTCTTTAATGCCACATACACAAATTGAAACGCTTGTTGTGGAGAGAAAAAAGATAATCACTCCACTATATATGGATTTAGGGCCTGAGCGCTTGCTTTACTAGGGTTGCTCTTCATTCTCTCATCCTCTCCAGATATAAACAAGACAGCGGTAGCGACATTTTTCTCTACTCACCGCTGGTCACAGATCCGCCGGATCCTTCGGCCGGTGTGTGTAGAGGACTAAAAGGTGCATCGCTCATGCGGTCATCGCCGCCGAGGAGGAAACCCACAGCTGCCGGAGGGGCCCGATCCTCCGCCTGCCGCTGCCTCTCCGACACAGCGCCGACTTGGGAGGTCCTCCGACCCTTCTTCCTCCCCGCCAGATTGTCCGCAGATCCGACCTGCCGCCGACATCCCGGCGACCCTCAAGTATAAGTTCTTCGAAAGCGGCCTTGCTCTACTGCCCCAGCTCCCCACGTGTCTGCATGTGCATATTTTTCTACTCCCATCAGCTCTTCAAAAGCCACCTAAATTTTTAGTATTATTAGAGGTAAAGCTACTTCATGCATTCGAATCTAGGGCTTTTTTCAAACAATGAAGAAAGGGGGAAAGTTGTAGCATGAATCTAGGACTTGATTCAAAGAGGAAATAATATGGTGAAAGTATTAGAGATCGGATACCCAACCGGTCTCTTGGTTGAAAAGGGAAATAATGGGAAAACGCGGTACAAACTGGATAAGGAACATATCTATTATTGGTTGAAAAAAGGATAGAAAGTGGCAGCTGGTGGACAAGTCAACAGAGTATGTCTAGGATTAGATTTGCTGCCATCACATAGTAAAAGGTCTCTGTGATTAGATTTGCTGCCTCACATAGTAAAAGGTCTCGTGGATTAGATTTGCTGCCCTCACATAGTAAAAGGTCTCGTGGATTAGATTTGCTTCCCTCACATAGTAAAAGGTCTCTGTGATTAGATTTTCTGCCCTCACATAGTAAAAGGTCTCTAGGATTAGATTTGCTGCCCTCACATAGTACAAGGTCTCTGTGATTAGGTTTGCTGCCTCACATAGCATGAACAAACTCGGCATCACCACTTTATGCCTCCTTGTAGGTACATTGTGCCGATGCGCCCACCGTCGCATGTCCTTATACCAACATTTTGCTGTAGTTAATGTAAGGGCGCATGTAAATGAAGCGATCACACTGTTACCTTAGGGACATGTCTAACCAGTGTTATTGTTAATCTAATGCCTCCAAAGGATAAGATGCAATTAAACTGTGTTACAAATGGCACTCCGCTGTTTTCCCCAAAGATGATAAGTAAGTTGCTCCTTTACGCTGCTAAGTGTCCTGGTGTCCCCACGGTCCCATGCCCTTAAACCAACTCTTTAGCTGTTGTTGATTTACTGTGTCTGGTAAACAAGCAATGCCACCATTAAAGTAATCCCATATTTGAGGAATCTCATTGTTGATCGTAATGCTTCTGGTAACATGAAGCATTGCTGACATTTTAAAATTTCTACTGTCCTTGCGTGATTGCCATGAACATAATTAAGCTGCTTCTTTTCATTTTGCATATGTTTCATATATTCTTATTGACCAGCAACTGTTTACTTTCTATCTTTTTGTCTAGATAGGGATATCCATTTCACCTTGTTGCTATTGTGACCTTTTGGTGAACTGCACACAAAACACTTTTTTTTGGAATGAGTGTCTTGTGCAGTTCAACTAAAATGTCACGTGGGCAACATCTCTCAATTTTGGTGGAACTGCACAAAATGGTGATTGGAGTTTCCAAAATCTCCGCCAAGTTTCTCTGGTAATCTCGCAACATTTTATTAGCCTTTGCAAGATGGAGCCGTCACTGTCACCACAATGGCACTTTATTTTAGTGGAACTGCACAAAAGGATAAGAAAATTATAGTTGCACCTTACATGAGCCAAACAAACAACCTTAATGTTCCTCAATTTTAGTGCAACTACTAAAGAAGAACCTGCCAGCTCACAAGAGCAAGTACTTCTTGCTAGCTGAATGATGCAATCTTTGCTTCATTTCAGGTGAACTGCAGAAAAAGGCGCATGAATTTAATCATGGAACTCCAGGCCGACCTCATCCAAGTAGAGCTGGAGGTTGAGTTCAAGGAGGCCGCTATTAAAGCAAAATCATGCTCTCCTGTCTCCTTGTTTGTGCTGTGCAAACCGGAATACTCAACTACAGATGTTGTGACGGTCAAGAGCATTCGCCAAGTTCTTCAATTGTATGGCATGGCTAGCGAAGATGGATTTAATCCCGATATTCACTTTATCAAAAGGCTCTAATGGGTTGGTTCTGAATCTTGCAAGCTGGGAATCAGTGAGATGTGTAGGCATCTTTGTTGTACTTATTATTTGAATCTTATTTGTTGGTTCTGAATCTTGCAAGCTGGGAATCAATGAGATGTGTAGGCATCTTTGTTGTACTTATTATTTGGATCTTATTTGTTGGGTCCGAATCTTGCAAGTCGGGAATCAATGAGATGTGTAGGCATCTTTGTTGTACTTATTATTTGGATCTTATTTGTTGGTTCTGAATCTTGCAAGTGGGAAACACGGCATAATGATGCAGAGGACAACAACCATAACAAACAGTTCAAACTTGGTAGTATTATCTTTGTGAAAGTGCGACAAATGTGCTGATCGTAAAGGCCCCGAGAATAATAATTCTAATTGTTGTGCATGTTGATCCTGTGGCAATCGATAGAACGAGCTAATGCATTGCTTGTTTTAAGTATAAATTTCTATTAAAGCTAATTAAATTTAAGTAAAGTGACCACTAACTCCTGTTATTACAAGACCAATACTGCACCCGCCGTGAACCGACGTGTGGCCGAGGGTGCATCTTCGTCAGCGTGCAGCGGACGAGGGAGGGGTAGTAATTGTTGTCGCCAGACACACTCAGCCATCGTTGAATCCAGTTCCCAAGAGCTGAAAACGAACTGCCGCCGCCGCCACACACTCGCTCACTCAAGAGACTCCAATGGCGATCCGAGGGGTGAGCTCGCTGGATATGGACTTCAGCAAGGAGTTCCCTTTGAGTTCGCTGCTCAGTCCTATGGCTGCACCAAGTTGAATGTGATGTACACCAATGATACGAACTCGGTGAAGCTCTGCCTCGCCTCAGTCCTATGGCTGCACCAGGTTCTGGAGCATTCACCCGTTTCATCGGCAGCGCCGACTGCACCTTCGCTACGGTGGAGCGAAGGAAGAATGCGACGATTCAGCCATCTGGTGCAACAAGCTTGTCGACATCCATAAGCAATACAAGATCATCAGCAACAGGCAGGAGAAGGACTCCGTGGTTGACCTCGCTGAGACCATCATCGACCCCTGATACGCCAACATGAAAGAAGACGACTGAACACGGGAGGTACCTCTGAATCTAGCCTACATAACCTACGCGCCAAGGACGATACGCATGCTACGACATGTACAGCAGATATTGGACATGAGGGCATGTGTGCTTGTCAGAATCGACGAGTACACTGACAGCCGCAGCGCCATGATGAAGCGTGCAGAAGGTCTAGATGTTGTACTTTATCTGCTTATAAGCACCTTTATCATCTAAGTGTTTCATGCATTAGCCTATGTGTCGTAATTATCTGTTTTGTCCAAATATTTCTTTTAAGAACCCATTAACCTGATTGCTATTTTTAGTGGCTATTTGCTTATGTATGTAAACTAGTTCACTTGTCCATAAAAAAAATAGCTCACTCGGCTGCCGTGCTTTGAATCTCCTTCCTCCCAACATATTCCTCCCTGTGGACCCAGCAGGTCTCTGAATTTTCTCCCACTTTCTTTTTTCGATGTAAACTGAGTTTTCTCCCAAGATTTTCCCTAGGACCAACTCAACTGTCCCATGTCTAGCCTAAAAATAATAATACCCCATGATTATTAACTCATCAAATTAAATGATATTTTATTTCGTAAGTTGAAAGTTCTACAAAATAATAATAATAATTGTTTATATATAACTTGGCAAGTTAACTCCTAGTGATTGCGTACATAAGCTTGCAAAGATTTTACTGACATGCAATCATGTGTTTATGTTTTTATAACATTTCTCCGTCTAGCCCAACATGATATTTTCACCCAGCCCAGCAAGTCCGCGGATTTCGAGAAAATGCAAGGGCTGCATAGATGCTACATCATTGCTTCACCCAGCCCACCAAATGGACTAAAAAACGTTCCCCCCTGAGGGAGTCCTGGATTAGGGGGTATCCGGACAGCCGGACTATAACCTTTGGCCGGACTGTTGGACTATGAAGATACAAGATTGAAGACTTCGTCTCGTGTCCGGATGGGACTCTCCTTGGCGTGGAAGGCAAGCTTGGCAATACGGATATGAAGATCTCCTTCTTTGTAACCGACTCTGTGTAACCCTAGCCCCCTCCGGTGTCTATATAAGTCGGAGGTTTTAGTCCATAGGACAACAACAATCATACCATAGGCTAGCTTCTAGGGTTTAGCCTCTCTGATCTCGTGGTAGATCCACTCTTGTACTACCCATATCATCAATATTAATCAAGCAGGAGTAGGGTTTTACCTCCATTGAGAGGGCCCGAACCTGGGTAAAAACATCGTGTCCCTTGCCTCTTGTTACCATCCGCCTAGACGCACAGTTCGGGACCCCCTACCCGTGATCTGCCGGTTTTGACACCGACATTGGTGATTTCATTGAGAGTTCCACTGTGTCGTCGCCATAAGGAAGGATGTCTCGTCTCGTCTTTAAAGACGACACTGTTGCTGAGGGAGCTTTGGCTGTCGACCAAACTCTCCGGCTAGGTGGTTTCCTCATGACCGCCTGTTCGGCCGCTGCGCCGATGACTTCTCGGGTCATCGAAAGCAGTCTTCACGTCAACTCAGAATTCACCGAGCAGTTAGATCCAATGGATCTCTCTTCCCTAAACGAGCTCTTGGATCGCATCGCCACCCTGGGAGTCGCCACGGACTATGATCAGATTGGGCTTAAACCCGATCAGAGAAAGATTAACTCTCCCCCGGTCACCCATCACGTTGTGGTGGTGGAGGAACAATGCGGCGACCTCTCCTCTATCTTGAGGACGAACTATGTCCGGATTCCTGAGCCCTTCGAGCCGGATACCCATTTACGGGAGGACATCACCCAAGCCCTGAACCTAGAGTCAGGCAGCGGGCCAGATTTATCGGGCAACATCCCAGAACCCGAACTTCCAAGATTGGAAACTCCTCGGCCCCTGGGTCTCAGATTGGGTGAGGTTTCGGATTCAATTCCACCCACCCACCCAAGCATAAGCGATCTTTCCCACATCAGGCAAGAGATTATTATTGGGCCAGATTCCTCCTTGTAATGAACAAGGTCAAGGACTGCCGCGAGAAAGACGCAATCTCATTCTTCTGCAATAATTACACGGACAAGGGAATTCTTAACGCCATAAGTCGCTGTGAAATTACACGCTTTGCCGACTTGGCATCCGTAGTACGAAAGTACTGTGAGATGGAAAGTGCCTGGAAAACCGAAATAAAATTTTGGGACAATCCGGCCCTAAATACGAACCAAGTCCGAAATAAAAGGGTGCATTATCACAAGACACCCGGGTTAAATACCAAAAAGCAAAAACCCTCTACAGGGCATGGAACCGTACTGGAGGGATGGCTCAATGGACCCTGTAAAATTCACAGTACAGAGGGTGCCATGCCAACACATAGCCTTAGAGCATGTTGGATACTCCGGCAGGTAGCCAAAAGTGGCGAGGATCTTCTAATCCCAGAAGCCACAGAACACCATCCCAGGGATACCAGTACGGTATTAACAGTCTTCGAGACCTTCGCATCAAAAAATAGGCGAAAGCGAACACTCCGCAGCCTTGCCGAAATCTACCACGTGGCAACAATAAACCCATGGAGTGACACGGCTACTACTTTCAATGTCAGTGACGAACCTAAATTCCGAACAGCCCGAGCACCAGCCGCATTGGTCCTCAGTCCAATTGTGGACGGCTTTCGACTCACCAAGGTACTCATGGACGGCGGCAGCAGATTAAACGTCATCTATGAGGAAACCCTTCAAAAAATGGAAATAGACTGGAACCGCATCGAGCGAAGCAGCACAACCTTTAGAGGAATAATCCTCACCGGCAAGCTGCCAGGCTGTGCAAAATCACACTAGATGTGGTGTTCGCACGCCGGAGAATTACAGGTCCCAACAGATTACGCCCAAGTGGCCCCGCTCAATAAGGATACCACGCCTCGTTAGGGCGAGAGGCGCTCACAATCTTCCAAGCCATACCCCATTACGGGTACATGAAGCTCAAAATGCCCGCCCAACGGAATCATCACTTGCTAGTGATCCGGACACAAGACTGCTAGGCCGAAAACAAGACAGCCACACCGCCCTCGAGGCATTATCCAAGCCCTAGCGGCCGAGGAACTGATCGCGCAAGCGCCCACGGTGAACAGGACGATGTGATACTCGATAAGAGATCCAAGTCCACCTCCTTTAAACCGGCGGATGAAATAGTCAAATTCCAAGTCCATCCAACGGACCCCACAAAAACAGCCTCCATCGGGGCATAATTAAACCCCGCCGTAGACGCCGCACTACGAGAGTTCCTGCGCGAGAACTGGGACATTTTTGCCTGGCATCCTTCAGACATGCCAGGAATCCCACGCAGGCTGGCTGAGCATAGCCTCAATATTCTAAAGGGTTTCAAGCCTGTCAAGCAGGCTCTTCGGCGTTTCTCTGAACCTAAGTGACAAGCCATGGGAGAGGAACTAGCCAAGTTATTGGAGGCCGGATTCATTAGAGAAATAAAACACCCGGACTGGCTAGCGAACCTGGTGATGGCACCAAAGAAGGATAAATCCTGGTGCCTGTGCGTTGATTTCAAGGACCTCAACAAGGCTTGCCCAAAGGATCCCTTCCCCCTCCCCCGCATCGATCAGATTATCGATGCTACTGCAGGACACGACTCATTGTGTTTCCTCGACGCATACTCCGGCTACCACCAAATTAAGATGGTGGAGCCCGACCAAGCCGCAACGGCATTCATCACACCATACGGCCCCTTCTGCTTCAAAACAATGCCCTTTGGGCTCAAAAACGCCGGTGCAACACATCACAAGATGATTCGTATATGCCCGCGAACCAGATCGGCAAAACAAAGGAGGCATACGAGATGATGTGGTCATCAAAACCAAGCATGTCGACTCTCTAGTAGACGACTTGAGGCTCACATTCGATAACCTCCGAACATATGACATCAAGCTCAACCCGAAAATGCGCTGCATGCCACCGAAAGCTCCCGGCTTCATTGTATCAGCAGAGGAATTGAAGCAACCGCCAAGATCCGAAGCTCGTCACGCTTGGATATCCCAACGGACCTCAAACAAATCTAGAAATTAACCGGATGTGTGGCGGCTCTAAGCCGCTTTATCTCCCGCCTGGGAGAAAAGGCATTACCCCTTTATCGCCTCCTACGGTGCACCGAACACTTCGAGTGGACGGATGCCGCCATAGCCGGATTGGAAGAAATAAAGGCCATACTAGCAACCAACCCAATCCTGGCAGCGCCAAACATTGGCGAACCTATGTTGTTATACATTGCGGCAACCCATCAAGTTGTGAGCGCAGTGCTCGTCGTCGAACGAGAAACGGACGGACATAAATTCCCCCTTCAAAAGCCGGTCTATTATGTATCCACTGTCCTTACTCCATGCAAGTCACGGTACCCGCATTATCAAAAGATAACATACGCGGTATTCATGGCATTCCGGAAGCTGCGACACTACTTTCAAGAGTGTTCGATAACAGTAGCCTCGGAAGTGCCACTCAATGATATTATAAACAACCGCAACACCGCGGGCCGGATTGCCAAATGGGCCATTGAGCTCCTCCCGTTCGACATAACTTACAAGCCGCAGCGAGCCATTAAGTCGCAAGTATTGGCCTACTTTGTTGCCGAATGGACGGAAGCCAAACTCCCTAAAGAGTACGGCGCATATTCCAACTGGATCATGCACTTCGACGGCTCCAAAATGCTGGCTGGTCTGGGGGCTGGCGTCGTTCTGACGTCCCCAACCAGAGATACAGTTCAATATGTACTCCAGATAATGTATACAGACTCCAACAACGCAGCCGAATACGAGGCCCTTCTACATGGTCTCCGGATGGCAGTATCCATGGGCATTCAACGCCTAGAGGTGCGGGGGGATTCGAACCTCGCAATATCCCAAATAAATGGAGACTTTGATGCCAAGGATCCGAAAATGGCGGCATATCGCAACGCCGTCCTAAAAATGTCAGCTCGGTTCGAGGGGCTCGAATTTCACCATGTAGCCCGGGAAAACAATCAGGCGGAGATGTCCTCGCACGCATCGGCGCAAAACGCAATGCGGTCCCCCCTAACATCTTTTTGGAGAGGCTGTTCAAGCCATTCATGGTATGGGAAGGGGACATTGGTAACAACAGACCGGTCCCAACCGCAATGCCCGATACCGAACACTCTGACATAATCGGAGGCTCTGCCACCGAAATAACATCTTCAGCCCACGTTATAATGGCCGTCATCGCTCCGCGGACAGAACCATTCCTGGCCTACTTAACTAGGCAGGAACTCCCTGAGGACCAAAACGAGGCACGCCGCATAGTGCAGTGATCTAAAGCCTACAAGGTCCATGAGGGAGAGCTTTATAAGAAAAGCACCACCGGAGTCCTTCAAAGGTGCATCTCCGAAGAGGAATGGCGGAAGCTTCTGGCAGAAATTCATGCCGGACTCGGCGGCCACCACGCCGCAGCCCGGGCCCTTGTAAGCAAGGCCTTCCGCACAGGTTTTTACTGGCCTACGGCCCGGGCAGACGCATTGGACCTGGTCCAACGCTGTGTTGGTTGCCAGCATTTTGCAAATCAAAGCCATATGCCACCTACCGCCCTCCACACAATCCCCATTACCTGGCCCTTTGTGGTCTGGGGGCTTGACATGGTTGGACCCCTTAAAGGAGGAACCCACAAGAAAAAATACTTGCTGGTCATGGTAGATAAATTCACCAAATGGATAGAAGCCAAACCTGTTAAAACGGCCGAATCCGGACCGTGATAGACTTCATATCCGGGTTGTACACCGCTATGGCGCCCCCACAAAGATCATCACCGATAACGGCACTAACTTCACCGCCGACAAGGTAAAACTCTGGTGCAATAACATGGGCATTAAGCTCGATTATGCTTCCGTCTATCACCCACAAACCAACGGTCAAGTCGAGCGAGCAAATGGTCTTATCATGAGTGGCATCAAACCCAGATTAGTGTGGTCCCTAAAGGAATCTAACACGCACTGGGTAGAGGAGCTCGACTCCGTACTCTGGGGGCTGCGGACCATGCCAAATCGTACTACCGGATACACACCCTTTTTCATGGTGTACGGTGCAGAGGCGGTTCTGCCCTGCGACATAATTCATGACTCACCTCGAGTGCGCATGTACGAAGAAAGAGATGCCGAGCTTGATTGGCAGGACAATTTGGACACTATGGAGGAGGAGCGACGGAAAAATCCTGCCCGCATTCTATCGCCAAAAAGCTCAAGATACCAAAGGTGACGCTGGCAAACTAGTTCTACGCCTGCCGGAGAAGAAAAAGACCAAGCTCAAGCCCAAATGGTAGGGTCCCTTCATCATTGACCAAGTTCTGACCGGTGGAGCATACCGTCTGCGGGCTACATCGGATAATCGGCTTGAGCCGAACCCATGGAACGCAGCCAGGCTCCAGAGATTCTACGCCTAGCGCCGGACTCTGTGTTCCTCTCCTTCCTCTGTCCATTTTTTATACATTATATGTCCTTTATTTCTCTCCTTCTTCTTTATTTTTCCCGACGCCCAAGAAGGCTAACTTGTGCCTTGCTCGACATTCATTGACGCGCTTAGCCGCCATTATACCTCGTGGCTTCTTTCACGTAAGCTTACTTATTTATACGGGCTTCATGCCCAAAGACATGTGTCATCCTTCCGCATGTACCTTTTCTTCACCATTATATGCATCGATATGACTTAAGTTTTGGCCAAGCAGGTTGCTTGGTTTTGTATTTATGCCCCACGCTCCCTGCTAATTCGCTAGGGCATAAGGGGAGCACCTCTCGCGATTGTTATCGCGGGTCACCGGATGTGTACCTCAGATCGGGTGAAGCCAAAGCTAGCGCTCTTAAGGGAATATTCGGTCGGTGAACAAAAGATGATTTTTCACTTTTTTATTTTCCATATGTGCCCCCAGATGTTTTTTCTCTGCGACCCTTTTCGCAGTCCGGACATGCACTTTAGGGCATGCATGCCCAGGGAAAGGAACCCCTAACGGAACTATTCTCCCTGGAAGATATTTCTTACTAACCATGTAATATAACATAACAAGTTGGGCACTTGTCTGTTCAAGCACTAATGACCCCGACGCCTGGTTTCCAAGCATGCCCTGGTTCTTATATAACCGAGAGGGTATTCGGATACACTCCGGACTATCGGGTCCTGAGGTTGAAGCAAAAAGGTCTGCCATGACAAATGATCTACAATCCGACTAGAAGGCATTGTACATGTCACTTTAATTACATAGTCAATTTGACTGGCTAAATTCCTCTTCTATACCATCCAACAGGTTGTCTAGTCTACAATCCTGTTGGGAATACTTTGCGGCCAATTCTACTTGCTCGTACACTAGGATAACAGGGATCTCTTTCCCATCGGGCCCCACAGTCCCACTCGCCATGTGGTTTGGGTCAGCCTTGTATATCAAGGTTTTCACCATGGCCCAAGCTTCCTCGGCACCTTGACGGCAGGCCGATATCTTCCATAATCGGAAGCGCCACCGCGCCCTTCAGCTTTCTCCGCAGTTTCCAAGGCCTTCGGCACGGAGACGGATGGCTATAAGGCTCGGGCAACGCCTTGCATCACCGCCGAGCCTGCTCGCAGATGTGAGAGCTCGGTAGAAGATCACCCACGCATTCGGCATTTCTCCGCTGGACGCACCTGTTAGCATACCTACAGACATGACTCTGTTAGTCGACTTCTTCGCCGAACTCTTCTTGGAAGTTCGTTCAAGCACTTATTGAAAATGCCGCGTCGAAGTCGCTGATTCTTCTTCACGGAGTCTGACAGTTGGGCACGAACATCCTTTAGCTCAACGCTCAACTGAGTGTTGGCATCTTGGAGATTATTCTTCTCCCGCCTAACCTCGAAGACGCTCGCCGCCTTTAGCCGCGAGGAGATGTTGCTCATCCGATTTCTCTCCGCCATCTCGCAATTTTATAGTCAGATTCGCATATATGCCGCACTCTACATCATACCTATCATTTGAAACATGTATTACCAGAGGGGGTCTTCTTGGACTCCTCTTCTGCGGCTAGTACGGCCTGAAGTTGGGCTTTGCACTCTTCAAGCTCATGGGACAACTGGGTATTCTTTTCTGTAAGAACCTGCATAACAAATGATCCTTAAATCAGTTATTCTAACTGTTTCAAGTCTCAGGGGCTACTGCTATGTATAATCATCAAATTTTCTCACCCATATATCCTTTACATACTGGTCCGTGGCTCTGGCTAGACCATTTTGAGCAGCACAGAGGTACGCGTCTCCCGAGTTGAAGGCATCAAATGCCTACTGGGAGAAACAAGCGTCACGGAGAACGGCTCGGCGACGCCTGTGGTTCATGGCGCTCTCCACCTTGGAATTTGTGGCGGACATTCTGTCCGCATCCTCCGCCGGAGGAGCATCCGCATGCGCCAGATTCGCTTCCGCCTGTCCGACCTTGGAGCCCGACTGGTTGAGGCGTGATTGGCGACCTCTCCGGATATAGTCCGGCGAGCGTTCTTCTTCCTAGAAAGCACGGGCGTTAATATGTCTTTAAAGACGATACCATGGAGTGAGGTGGCGCGCCATACCGCTGCGTCGGTGTCTCAGTCCAGATTGTGTTCCTTTTTAGCCTGCCCGGCCTCGGAGCCCCTTGTTGGCTAGTCGCCGCGGGCTTGGCATGGCGTCCCAAGGGCCTTCCCTGTAAAACACCGTTGGTATACGGTAAGCAAAGTGCACAAGGACGAATCCTTTTCAAAATGTTGGGACTTTGGTCTCGCCACGCTAAGCCGGGAGCAGCCTGCAGTAATCGGTCAGAATGGCCATCAAGGCATCGTCGCTGCTTAATTGATAAAACACCCTATCAATCAGCTCCACGGATATGTCTGGATCCTCTTTGAAGGCCGGGTCGAGGGATCGCTCGGGATCCTCTGGTTGTGGAGGTGGGTTGTTGATCTCCCTTATAGCCTTACGCAGTTCCTGCATCGAATTCGCAAAGTAAAATATTTAGCTGTGGTAATATGGAACGGACGGGCATAAAAAGTGTTGACTTACCCAGCTTGGAGGATTGTACATAGAAAATCCGCCCTGTGGATTGACGCGGAGGAATTCCTCCTCTTCTCCCTTGTACAAATCGGACAAGATTTTTGCTAGAGCGGCGGATGAGTCCGGCCCCTTGCGGCCACAACCGGTGGCGTCATCCTCCCCGTTGAAATCCCACACGGGGTGTCCTGGATATTGAAGCGGTTGCACCCCCCGCATAATGCATATTGCCATGACTTCGATCATGGTCAGTCCTGATTGAGCCAATACCTTTATCCGGCTCATCAGGTAAAGATCGTCTCTGTCATCTTCCTCCTGGGGGCTCCGCAGGCGCCAGCTCAGGCGCTTCTTCAAAGGAGAATTATCAAACTCGGGAAGGCCGATCCGAATAGGATCCGGAAGAGGGACGTCTTCTATATAAAACCACTCTGAAGGCCAGTCTTCGGACGCCTTCTTCCGGGTTCCGGATAGGTATCCGGTCCCGGCGATGCGCCATACTTCGGCTCCGCCCACCTGATATATTGACCCCCTCTATGAACGGGGCACAAGGCTGAACAACTTCTTCCACAGTGTGAAATGAGCTTCGCAGCCCAAGAAAAATTCGCAAAGGGCTACATAGCCAGCGATATGTAGTATGGAGGCAGGGGTAAGGCTGTGCAACTGGAGGCCGTAGAACTCCAGGAGCCCCCGGAGAAACGGATGGATTGGAAATCCGAGTCCCCTTATCAAATAAGGGATGAGGCATACCCGCTCTCCCTTAGAGGGGTTGGGAAAGCTCTCCGCTTGCTCTCCGCCATTGTAGGTGGCGAGCCCGGCTCGAACCGGGACCATATATGCTGGGGGGAGAAATCCCTGGGTCTGAAGCTTCACTAGTTGGCTGTGCAGGACGGAACACCTCTCCCAATCTCCGGGATTGGGGCTGGGGGAGCGAGACGAGGAGCTGCGCCGACCGGCCATGATGGAATGGATTTTTTTGGATGCGCTCCATGAACGCTCGCTAAGGGAGGATGGTGTAGTTTGGATCTGAATCCTCGTCTCTTTAATAGACAACTCATTTGCATAGCTAGGGGGGTAAATGTAAAAACACCCTGGCTCACATTCGCTTGACACGTGGAAGGTGGCCATTATTGGGCGTGGAAGCCAAGGAGTGCAGCATTTACAAGAAGCCAGACACTATTTAACAGGTATTCGGAATTTGGAGAAGAACCCGCCTTGCAATGCCGAAGACAATCTGCCACGGACTCATCGCCATTGAAGCCTAGTTCAGGGCTACCGAGGAGTCCCGGATTAGGGGTATCCGGACAGCCGGACTATAACCTTGGCCGGACTGTTGACTATGAAGATACAAGATTGAAGACTTCGCCTCGTGTCCGGATGGGACTCTCCTTGGCGTGGAAGGCAAGCTTGGCAATACGGATATGAAGATCTCCTTCTTTGTAACCGACTCTGTGTAACCCTAGCCCCCTCCTGTGTCTATATAAGCTGGAGGGCTTAGTCCATAGGACAACAACAATCATACCATAGGCTAGCTTCTAGGGTTTAGCCTCTCTGATCTCGTGGTAGATCCACTCTTGTACTACCCATATCATCAATATAAATCAAGCAGGAGTAGGGTTTTACCTCCATCGAGAGGGCCCGAACCTGGGTAAAAACATCGTGTCCCTTGCCTCGTGTTACCATCCGCCTAGACGCACAGTTCTGCACTTCTACCCGAGATCCGCCGGTTTTGACACCGACAACCCCACCGACATGTCGACCCACCAGCCTATATCTTCGCACACAAGGAAGTGCCTCCTTATTACGCACCAAAAATAAATACCCCCGCTAGCTGGGACCCACCATAGTGGGTGGCTGACTTAGGGCCTACTAAGTTGACGAGGACGGAGGGCTTTGTCAACTTAGTCAATATGAACGATTCTAGCTCCAAAGGACCCCACGATGTCCATCCAACGGCCATAGTGCTTCTTCAACCTCTCGGTCTTCTTGCTCCACCTGCCCAAAGCAGCGCCGGTCGCTGCTGGTGCTCCTCGCTCTCGTGGTCGGGTCAGGATGCCACGGAGGCCTCACCGCCCCTACTACTCCCACCGCTGGCCCAGCTATCACTCTACTCACCCACACCCCTCGTTATTCTGCGGTGACGGCAGCCTCACGCCGCAGCCAAACAAAGGAACCTCAGATCTCTCTTCACGTGGGCATCCACCGCTGCTTTCCCGGCTCTACTTGCCCCTTCCTAGGCTCATTGCCGTCTCCGCCTTTGGTGCTCTCGGCCAAGTGGTCAATGTGGTCAACGACCGACTTCCATCTAAGAGTATCAGACGTGGAGAGGTCGACATGGGTCCACGGCCACAGCCCAGCTTTTTTGTGATTTGCCAAGTAAGTCGCTTTGTCAGCCTGCTGGCTACAAATCTTTCAAGACTAGAGAGCTTCATTCGGCTGGCCGAGAAAATGGCATATCAAGAATGAGAAATGGGTTGTACATTTTAAAACACATCAAACCGCAATTAGTTTCAAATAAAAAAATTTCATTTAGAGATTTTAAATTACATTAATTTTATGCGTGGAGAATTTGTTGGATTTTATATTGATATAAATTTATTTTTAAAATCAGTTTGAATGTGAGTCAAAATTTCGATTAAAAACAGTTCGGACAAGACCAAATATGCAAAATTTCAGATAATTTTATAACCGTGGCCACAATATGGGCTGTAATGCTAACAAAAAGAATATGGGCTCCAAAAAAATCTTAAGAATTAGCAAATGGGCTATAAATTATTAGAAATAATGGCAGATGGGTTGTATGCTGTTTTCCACAGATTTGAGGCTTTCCTAAAAAGGTTGACGACAGCAAAGGATCGTTGGATGTCCATCCAACGACTGGCCGTGCTTCTTCAATCTCCGCTCTTCCTACTCCACCGATCAAACAAGCGCCGGAGGGACTGCTCGCTTCCCTCCTCCCCGCTGCCGGGTGTCAGCTGCTGCAGCCTCACCGCCCCCACCGATTCCCATCGCTGGCCTAGCCATCCTCTACTCACCCACACCGCTGTTATTCTCCGCGACGGCAGACAAACCAAGAACCTCAGACAACAGATTCTCCACGTGGAAAACAACCGCCGAGTCTTCCCCGCCTCCGTGTCGCTCCTTCCTAGGCCTCGCCATCGCCCACCGCCTCGGTGCTCTAGGCGCTGCCTGGTCAATGTGGTCAACGATCGACATGCATCCGAAGCGCCTATACGCGGAGAGGCCGATACCGGGTCCACGGCCGCACGCAAGGAAATGCCTCCTTATTACGCCAAATAATGATTCCTCCACCGACATCGTGGACCCACCGAAAGGGCTCTCAGATTTCGCGAAAAAACGCTATCGCTACCGAGAGCTCGGACCCACCAGCTATATCTTCGCACGCAGGAAGTGCCTCCTTATTACGCACAAAAAATGAATACTCCCCGTTAGCCGGGACCCAAAGATAGTGGCAGGCTGATTTAGGGCCTACTAAGTTGATCGGGACAGAGGGCTTTGTCAACTTAGTCAATATGCACGATTCTAGCTCCAAAGGACCGACGATGTCCATCCAACGGCCGTAGTGCTTCTTCAACCTCTGGTCTTCTTGCTCCAAATTACCAAACCAGCGCCGGCCGTGCTCGTGCTCCTCGCCTCCCGTGGACGGCTGCAATGCGGCGAGGCCTCACCGCCTCTACTACTCCCACCATCGGTCGCCATCCTCTACTCACCCACACCCCTCGTTATTCTCGATGCGACAAGATCCCCACACCGCAGTAACCAGCTGAACCTCGAATCCTTCACGCGGCATCCACCGCCGCGCCTTTCTCCGGCTTCCATCGCCCCTTCCTAGGCTCATTGCCGCCCACCGCCTGGTGCTCTCGGCGCGGCGTGGTCAATATGGTCAAGGAACGGCTTCCATCGGACGTGGATCAGACGCGGAGAGGCCGATACCGGGTCCACGGCCGCAGCAAGGAAGTGCCTCCTTATTACGCAAAATAATTATTCTCCACCGACAGCGGGACCCACCGGACGGGCCACCGATTTCGCGAAAAAATGTTTCTCGACGGCCGGGACCCACCAGCTACATCTTCGCACGCAAGGAAGTGCCTCGGCCGGACCCACCTGGTCGAAGCGCACGAAGCGTTGTCATCCTGGTCGTGAACGGTACGCATATATATATCGGGCGGATTTAGAGGCGCCGCACGGTCGTAGTAGAGGCGCCAGACGTGTCGTAGTAGAGGCGCGACGTAGCATGTACACGCACGCACAGCGCCAGGGTGCAAGAAAGAAAATACGCCACGTATGTGTACATATGGGCAGGGTCTCGAACGCCTTACTCGCGCAGACACGCACGGCGAGGGCTCGTGTACATGGCTGGGTCGGAACGGAGAAACAGCGCCGCCGTGTTCATGGGGAGGCAACGGAATGCGCCGTGTTCATGGGGAGGCAACGGAATGCGCCGTGTTCATCGGGAGGCAACGAACGCTTGGGAGCCAACCGCCAGGGTCGGAACGGAATGCGTGGTCGTGTTCATCGGGAGGGCTTGGACGAACAGCGATGGAAGCGAGGCCCGCGCATCGCAAGACAAAGGAGGAAACGGACCTCCTACGGTCGAAACGGGGTCCCGTTGATCGGAGGGTGTGGCGCATCGCAAAATGGAGGAAACGGACCTCTTACGGTCGTAAACGGGGTCCCGCTGATCGGGAGGTGTGGCGCATCGCAAAACGGAGGAAACGGACTTGTGTTGGAGCGCCACGGTCAAACGGGGTCCTGTTCATCGAGGGTGTGGCGCATCGCAAACGGACTCCTCGGATACCGTTCATCTCCACCGTCGACCTCCTCCGCCTCCACTTGCCATCGCTCATCCAAAGATCCACGGGCTCCTCGCTCATCCAGCCTCCACGGCTCCTCGCTCATCCAGCCTCCACCGCGCTTACTCCACCGGCCATCGCTCAACCACCCTCCACCGCTCATCGCTCATCCAGCCCTCCACACCACGGGTCCCTGCTCAACCACCCTCCACGGGCACCCTCCACCGCTCATCGCTCATCCAGCCCTCCACACCATGGGGTCCTGCTCATCCACCCTCCACGGGCACCCTCCATCGCTCATGCTCATCCAGCCCTCCACCACACCACGGGTCCTGTTCATCCGAGGCAACGCCACCGCCATCGCTCATCCAACCCCCCGCCAAGACGCAACGCCATTGTTCATCCAATCGATCGGCTTCAGCTAGCGTAGTAGCGGCGAATGGCTCGATCGGGTTCGCTAATGCCATCGATCGATCGCCGGGTTCAAGAACGCGAGCGGGCAAAGGCAATCGCCGGTTCATTTAGAGCCCAACGCCTTGCTCGGTTCGATTAGAGCTAACGCCGTCGCCGACCTCCCACCGTAATCGGACTCTTCAAATTTTCCTCCCTTGCTTCTACCACGGTTTTTTCCGCCATGGACGGCCCAAAGAATGTCATGTAGCTGCGCTCATGTCGCCCGCCTGTGATGAAAAGCCCATTTTCTGTCATGAGCTTTTGTCATAGAAGTAGGAGCCCACCACATCTATGATGACACCGGGTTTTGTCACAATTATCGTCATAGAAGTGTCATATGTATGACAGAAAATTTTTTCGTTCGGCCCAAAATGTCACGGATGTGTCTATTTTTGTAGTGAGAGTGGGGGATGGGGATGGGGATGGGGATCTGTGGGAAAGGGGTCGTTTGGCAGGCTCATCTAAGAAACTCAGGGCGGCCTGGGTATGGAGATCGGTGGGTAAGCTGCACGGGCAAACCGACAGATGTTGACAATGGAGTCCTTGCGGTGGCAGCGGCAGCGGGAATTTGCTAGGTTTTTGAGCAAGGGAGGGTGTGTGTGTATGCGCGCACGCCCGCGGAGGTTTTGGTGTGTGTGTGTGTGTGTGTGTGTGTGTGTGTGTGTGTAGAGGGGGGTGCGGGGTGTTTGAGGAAATGACCCGGGTACTGAAAAGTTTACTACGCGGGAGTCAAACGCGGGAGTGAAATACCGGGCTATTGAAAATTTTGATGATAGTGCATCGCACACGGTCCGGAGATAACAACCGTGTGTTATGGAAAAGAAAAACCTTCGAGGCGGATAGATATTTTTGATGCGGCGGATTGGGAACAAGAAACATCGACACGGTCCGTAGATAACAACCGTGTTATGAAATGTAAAAACTCTCAAGCGGCAAATATTTTTAGAGGGGAGCCTCATGGAGCCCAATGTACTGTGGCGATGTGTGCGTGATGTGCACCGGCGTGGCACATGGTTAGTTTGAGGAACCGTCTCTGCCTCATCCGACTTGTCTAATGTTCATAAATTTGGCGTAAAATGATGCGGAGAGGGTCGTAACACGAACACACTTGCATATGGACCAAATTTATGTATCAAA